>PDUO01000117.1:9302-78649 GCA_003008705.1 Pezicula radicicola | reverse complement strand
TTATTAATATATTATTCTTATATAAAGTTAATATTAAAAATTTATAATTTAAAAATAAACTTTTATATAATTTAAAAATAAACTTTTATATAACTTAGAAATAAACTCTTATATAATAATATAATCTTATTTATTAGATTATTTAAACTTTTTTAATTAATTAAGAAGTTTAAAAAAGTTTATAAAAGTTTTTAAAATAATTTAAACTTAAAAAATACTTTTATTATTAAAAAAACCTTTAAAATAAAAAGTTATTTTTACTTTTTAATTAATTAAAAAGTTTATAAAAGTTATAAAATCTTATTTATATATTTAATTTTATTTTTTATCTTTTTAACTTTATAATATTTAATTACTAAGATAATTAAATAATATTAAAACTTTAATACTTACTATAATAATTAGAGAGAATAATATAATCCTATTAATACTAAGACTTTAGTACTTACCGCTCTACCTAAAGCTATTAGCGGTGTATATATTAGGTTAGGAAATGGTTTTAGGCTACTTGGCTGTAATACGACGCTATACGTTCGTTTAGCGCTGGCCGTTATTCGAATTGCTCGCTCGCTTCGGCCTAAGGCCCCTCATTTTAGCGCGCACATTCCCGTCGTTCTTTCCTTAATTCAATCCTTCCCTCCTAACTTTTCTCCCAACAACAACAACAACAACCTCGACACTTCGAACAAGCAAGATGGCGTACAGTAAGACATACAAAGTTCCTAGACGCCCGTTTGAGGTAAGTACCCACGTCAAGTAGAGTGTAGTTAAGTCGCAGTCATCTCAGAGACAAGCTGCTAACTTTTCTTGCAGTCGGCACGATTGTTAGTATTCCCATAATAGGCCACTGTGCATGAGCTTGTCTCTGTTCAAGTCACTGATTCTCTTCCTCAGGGACTCCGAATTGAAGCTTGTCGGCGAGTATGGACTCCGTAACAAGCGTGAGGTCTGGCGTGTCCAGCTCACCCTCTCCAAGATTCGTCGTGCTGCACGGTAGGCATAGCTCCTCTCCTCGGATACAAATCGCGCACATGCTAACAGATACAGTCAATTGCTCACCCTCGACGAGAAGGACCCCAAGAGACTTTTCGAAGGAAATGCCCTCATTCGCCGTCTCGTCCGTGTCGGTGTGCTTGACGAATCCCGCATGAAGCTCGATTACGTCTTGGCGTTGAAGATTGAGGATTTCTTGGAGCGCCGCCTGCAAACCTGTGTCTACAAGCTCGGTCTCGCCAAGTCTATCCACCACGCTCGTGTCCTGATCCGTCAAAGACACATTCGTGTTGGCAAACAAATCGTCAACGTTCCTTCTTTCGTCGTTCGTCTCGACTCTCAGAAGCACATCGACTTCGCTTTGAGCTCTCCCTTCGGTGGTGGACGCCCAGGACGTGTTCGCAGAAAGAAGGCAAAGGCCGCCGAGAAGAAGGATGGTGGTGATGATGCTGAGGATGATGATGAGGAATAAATGCATTAAAATGGCTGGGATGGTGTCTTCTATCGCGTACAGGTATCACCTGGTTCTGGGCACTTGGAATCGAATGTAAATTACGTTCGAGGCGTTAAAGATATGCATCACACACTGCTGTAGCATACACGGATCGGTGCATGGATTTTTTTCTGAACATTCCAAATACTGTGACTTTTCTGACGTGAAAGCTGCCCAAGGTTCTTGAATAATTTCTAGATATCCCGTCCCTTTAAGCGATGTCATTGTGACTTTGAAATCAATTAGCTATTTATTTTCTTCTTCTTTTAACCCCTCAATACTTCCCCTCAAGTGTATTAGGACCAGTGTCAACAGCATATAGACCGCATTTAATGCTTGCCTGGGATGTATAGGTTCCTCTAGGTTTCCATAATTTCAAATGATCAAATAATTTACTAGCATCAGAGTAGTAGTCCCATTCTACAGCCCTCAGTAAAACACGCCACGGTATATTGAACCAACGCCATGCTATGCAACCTTTCCTTAACACCGTTAATGCAATCCACCCTTTCCGTTACAGAAGCTCATCTTTGCCCAAGAAAGCAGCCATCGGATCGTTGGCTGCAGTCCTTTTCCTCCTATACTCGTCTAGGTCCTCTTCGGTGACACCTCTATTCATCTCCTCCATGGTTCTTTTTTTGGCCATTGGTTGTACTTTAGACTCCCCTTCAAAACGTCCTTGTGGTTCTTCAGCAAGCTTATTGGAGGGCCACTCAATCTCCTTGGCACCTTCCTCGTCTTCCAAATCTCCACCAGTTCGCAAACGATCCGCTTCCTCGAAGGCACTCTTACCCTCTTCCCCTGTACAGTAGCTCTTTTTGATCATCGAATGACAACAGGCATAACCCCATTTGAAATTCGACCACCAACTACCCCATACAGATGTGTGATTGTTGATGAATACATTTTCAGCATATTTAGACTTTGCTGATGCTTTTGGTGCTCCTTTGATGCGGCCAGACTCGTCGTACTCAACATACCTCTCTGACTCTACAACACCAGCGTCGCGGAGAACAGCAGCATTTGGGTTTGTCTCACCACCATATTTCTCTAATAGCATCTTCTTATGAGCCTGACGCTTGGCCTCGGCTTCCTCTTTTTCTTTCCGGCGATAGTACTCGCCAGAAGTTGGATTTGCCTGTAGATGCTGTTTTGTATCTCCGGCCTTTTCTTGCGATTCCCATGCGTACTTCTGCGCTTTCTCAAACTCCGCGGCGTCTCCCGAAGCCCTCATAAAGCCCTCTTCGGCAACTAAAGCAGCTGCGGTATCTGCTGTAGCACCACTATCGACCATAGATCTGGTCTTGGGATCATACTTGGCTGAGTCGAGGTCCAGATTCAAAAGATACTTCGCGGTATCTTCACGTATGCGCAATTGTTTTGTTGATGTGCTTTGATGGCGACCCATATCGGATTCTTCCGCATACTTTGCGCCATCGTCACCTTCATCTTCTCCATCCTCCTTTGCATCAGTGGCCTGCGTCTTCTTCTTCAGCGCTTCTAGCTCAGCATACTCGTCAATAACCGCCTTGTATTCTTTCGCATCGTATCCATTCCATCTATCTCGCTTAGCATCCCAGCCCAAGCTCACATCTTGCACAACCTCGTCGGCCTGAATATTCTTTCCTGTCCACTTTGCGCCTTTGGCTCTTGGTCTACTCAAGCACTCCTTTGTCTTGTGTGTCATGGCTCCGCAGTTTTCGCATGCGCCCTTGCGAAACTTCGTTGCCGCAGGGCCAAGCTTCTTGCCTCGATCATACCATTGCGATTGGTCTGACTGGGCTTTCTGAAGCCGCTGGTGCTCAAGGTAATCATTCTGGTCGTCATCTTCGCCGATGTAGAAGGGCTTCTTGGAGATAAAGGACGGGATGTATTCATTGGCCTCCTTATTTGCCGCCGATGGCGCATTCGGCTTTCGTGGTTGTACGCCGGCTGGAGGCATGTCGAGGAATTATTGTCGTGATTGCCTAACGTAGGGAAGTTCGAGTTCAGAAGAGATGGAGGTGGTGCTTGGAGCGACGGGAGGCAAATTCCATACCCGTAGGTTGCGCACGTGATATCGTGTAAAATTGAACCCGCGTCAAGGTCGCGAAGCAAAACAACATACGAAGTACTTACCTAGTAGAAGACTCTTATTTACCTCATATTTTTGCTCTTTACCTATCTAGCCATGTTTGCCGTGAACTCATGTTATTCACGGCCTCCCGACTGACACACGCTTTCCGCCATGGATCTGTTTCGGGTTCGACTGAACTGTATCGATACATACCAATCTTCTCCCACGCAATTTGATCCACAGCTCCGAAGCAACATCAAGCCATCTCAGGCTTACAAGGAGCCCAACGTCCCTGTAATTAGGGTTTTCGGAGCAACAGAGACTGGCCAGAAGGTATGCGCCCATATTCATGGCGCGTTTCCCTACCTCTATATCGAATACACAGGAAGTCTCGTCGCCGATGACGGTAAGAAGCGTAAACTGCTATAACAAGCTTTCATTTGCTAATGGGCGCTGCAGTTGGTACTTATATGCATCGTCTTCATCTTTCCATTGACTATGCGCTAGCAATAAGCTACAGGCGGAACATGTACGATGGGACCGCCAAATTTGTTGCACGTATCACGCTCGTAAAAGGCATTCCATTCTATGGGTTTCACGTAGGATACAAATTCTATCTGAAGATATATATGCTAAACCCAATACACATGACGCGTTTGGCTGATCTGCTACGGCAAGGAGTGGTAATGAAAAAAGTATTCCAGCCATACGAAGCGCACCTACAGTATATTCTGCAATGGATGGCAGATTATAATCTGTACGGTTGTGGATACATTGACTGTAGAAGAGTATCATTCCGGACGCCAGTACCGAAGTACGAGGAAATGGAGACCCTCACACACCTCTGGCACGATCGCTCCATCCCCTCAGAATTGCAAGTCGCCGAGTCCGTCCTCCAAAGAGTTAGTCACTGTTCAATAGAGGTAGATATCTGCGTTCAAGATATTATGAATCGGCATGAAATCAAACCACGAGAAATTCACCACGATTTTATTGAACGGTTGAACCCTCTTGCACCAAATGAGAAGCTTGTGCATAGTATGGCTGGGCTATGGAGGGACGAAACCCGACGGCGAAAGTCTCGAATGCTGAATGCTGATCTCGGCAGCAGTCCGTTTCCTGCAGAAGTCATGTACTCAATGTCGGCCGATCTTCAACATTCACAGGCAGGTGGTTGGATTCATGAAGAAGAGTACCGTGACATGCTTAGGTCGCTGATTTCTGACGAGAAGAACAAAAGTGCCGGCGGCCAGGTATCTTTTGACACTTTTATTAAGCCTGCTCCCTTCGAGTCGTTAGTAAAGACAAGCCTAGAATCTGTGGAAGATTTATATCCAGAGAATCTCCGTCCTGCTCTGGGATTGGATCTTGCAGCTGAATTGGCCAGTGCGCATGATGAAGGGCCAGATGAAAAAGAAGTAGATGAAAAGCGGCTTCTGGGCTTTGGATTCAACGATGAGGACGAAATTTATGATTCAGACGAAGATGTTATGCGTGAGATGGAGCTTTCTCAGAGGAGAAAAGGTGACACGGTTGAGGACAGACACTTAGAACCCGACAAGATACAGACACCCGAGCATGATGTGGACGATGAAAGTCAATCAGGGAGCGACCAGTACGGGCCAGAATGCGCATATTCGGCCGATTTAAACAATATTGATATCCTTTCAAGCTCTTCTAAGTCGTCGCCGTGCACCATCCATCTAGGCAAAGAGAGAAACAACCAACAAGCTATCACAAATGTATTTGCCAACTCGACCACCCCATCACAAAATGGCAAGCATAACATTGCACAAGATCAAGAAATAGTCGATAAGAAACGGCCGCTCGATGCTCTGCTGCCTGTAAGCACTATAGCATGCAAAAAGCAACGTTCGGATATCATGGACTTAAAGGTCAATGATCAGAAGGAAAGCCTCGTTCAGGCGGCAGCCCAGATTGATGGTCAGGACAACTCATATGCTTTGCTCGGCAACGACCAGTCGATAAAGATGACCACGAAACGGCAGCGAAGCAAGTCCGTCAAACATCCAATAGTCAATGGGTCTAATCACGCTCGTGCTGGCCATTTGGCCAAAAGGTCCTCACAAGAAGCATTTGTTTCAGCTGAGCGGCCTAGTACACAAACCTTAAACTTTCCTGTTGTCAAGGATCCTCTTGAGCCAAGTACAATATTGAGGTTGAGTCAAAAAGGCTCGACGCACCAAACCCTGAGCAAATTACCTGGCAAGCATGTGCCATTCGAGCCTTCCTTGCCGACTTCCAAGATGATCGTAGATCCAACCACTCATCCTACTTCACTACTTTCATCAAGTGCTCTAGCGGCATCCTCGTCTATATTAAGTCTGATCAAGAAGATGCCACAGAAATTTGGTTCCCCAAAGTGTTCTTTGGTTCTACTTTCGCTGCCGCCATCACTTATAACCGTGGTGTCTACTATGAAAGACTACGACCTTCCTCAAGTCATTCACCAGGACGCATTTTTCAGTGACGAAGCAGATGTTCCTGAACGGGCTCGAGAATGGGCAGGGAGAGAGTTCAGACTGGAGAGTTTGACTGTTCCATTTCTTCCCGAGTTTGATGCTACGGGCAGCTCTGAAGCAACGTATGGTCGAAAACCTGGGGTTGTATCTGACAAGCTGTCAGAGGATATTGCTTACAAATACCGCCGGGAATCTTGCGGCCTTCGTAGTTGGGCAATTGCTGCGTCCCCGCCGACTTATCAGGAAGTGCAGAATTGGTCTCGAGAAGAATCACAGAAGCTAGCCAAGGCTATGAGGCATGCTCCCGCTAAATTACTAGTGTCTAATACGAAAGGGAACCTGTCACAGATTGACGGACCAACTCAAAAGGGCAAGCACGGCTTCAAATACACTCAGAATAAAATGACTACTAGAATCAAGCGCGAAGCGCAGTATATGAGTACGATGAGTTTGGAGATCCACATAAACACAAGGAACAACTTTGTGCCTAATCCAGAGGAGGATGAAATTCAATGCCTTTTCTGGTGTTTACAATCAGACGAAGAAGGTCTCGTCAATAACGGCATCGCAGAAGGCACGCACCTTGGACTTGTCGTCTTTTCTGAAGACGGCCTCTTGCCCCAGAAAATTAGCAGACAGGCAACTGTGGAGGTTTTCGAGGAGTCTTCGGAGCTTGATCTAATGATCCGCATGGTCGAGATTGTTAGAAGTCACGATCCGGATATCTTGACAGGATACGAGGTTCATGGCGGGTCTTGGGGCTATCTTATTGAGCGGGCTCGCCTAAAGTATGACTATAATCTTTGCGATGAGTTCTCACGGATGAAGTCTCAATCTCATGGTCGTTTCGGCAAAGATAATGATAAATGGGGGTTTAATACAACCTCCACGATTCGCGTTACCGGCAGACACATGATCAACATTTGGCGAGCTATGCGGAGTGAGCTGAATCTTCTTCAATACACCATGGAGAATGTAGTATTCCATCTGCTACACCGTCGAGTGCCTCATTTCACCTGGGCCGATTTGACACGCTGGTACACGAGTGATAAACCTCGCGATCTTGCGAAGGTCATCAATCATTATATTTCACGAGTCCAGCTTGACCTGGAGATTCTTGAGCAAAATGAGCTGATATCCCGTACAAGTGAACAAGCTCGACTGCTTGGTGTTGATTTCTTTTCCGTTTTCTCCCGCGGGTCACAATTCAAAGTCGAGTCACTCATGTTTCGCATTGCCAAACCCGAGAATTACATGCTGGTCTCCCCAAGTAGGAAGCAAGTCGGAAGCCAGAATGCTCTAGAGTGCCTGCCATTGGTGATGGAACCTCAAAGTGCTTTCTACAATGGCCCATTATTGGTTCTTGACTTCCAGAGCTTGTATCCTAGTGTTATGATTGCTTATAACTACTGCTACTCAACTTTTCTTGGGCGGGTCATCAACTGGCGTGGCACAAACAAGATGGGCTTCAGCGACTTCCAAAGACAGCAGCGGCTTCTCGAGCTGCTCAAGGACCACATAAACATTGCCCCCAACGGCATAATGTACACAAAGCCGGAGATACGCAAGTCTCTTCTAGCTAAGATGTTGGGTGAGATTCTAGAGACGAGAGTCATGGTTAAGAGTGGCATGAAGATTGACAAAGATGATAAGTCCCTTCAACGCTTACTGAATAATAGACAATTGGCCCTAAAGCTAATCGCGAACGTCACGTATGGCTATACCTCTGCCTCTTTCTCAGGTCGGATGCCATGCTCAGAAATTGCTGACAGTATCGTTCAAACTGGCCGAGAAACTCTTGAAAAGGCCATTGCTCTCATCCATTCTGTCAAACGCTGGGGTGCAGAAGTTGTCTATGGCGATACAGACAGTCTTTTTGTTTATTTGAAGGGGCGTACGAAGGATCAGGCATTTGATATCGGGAACGAGATTGCGAAAACAGTAACCGACATGAACCCACGCCCTGTCAAGCTAAAATTTGAGAAGGTCTATTTCCCTTGCGTTCTACTGGCTAAAAAGCGCTATGTGGGATTTAAGTATGAGTACAAGGACCAAAAGGAACCGGACTTCGACGCGAAAGGCATCGAGACTGTTCGGCGCGACGGCACACCAGCAGAGCAAAAGATAGAAGGGAAGGCACTCAAAATACTTTTCCGCACTGGTGATCTTAGCCAAGTCAAAGCTTATTTTCAGGACCAGTGCGAAAAGATCATGACGGGTTCCGTCTCTGTCCAGGATTTCTGCTTTGCTAGGGAAGTGAAGCTCGGGACATATAGCGATAAAGGGCCACCGCCACCTGGAGCCCTCATTAGTACCAAGCGCATGTTGGAAGATGCTCAAGCAGAGCCGCAGTATGGCGAACGTGTGCCATACGTTGTTATTACAGGCGCACCCGGGGCACGATTGATTGACAGGTGTGTAGCTCCTGAGGAACTACTTCTGAGTGAACACAGTGAACTCGATTCAGAGTATTATATTTCAAAAAATATCATTCCACCACTCGAGCGCATCTTTAATCTTTTAGGAGCTAATGTACGAAGTTGGTACGACGAAATGCCCAAAGTGCAACGCATTCGCCGTGTCGATGCAAATCTCCATCTCCAAGGACAATCCAAGGAACTAGATATAAGCAAGAAGACCCTCGAGTCTTACATGAAATCATCCGCTTGCCTGGTATGCAAAGAGAAGTTCGAGTTTGAAGGCGCTATCTGTCCGAGATGCTTGGCAGATAAGCCGACGTCCTTATTATCCTTGCGGACTAGACTCATTGCGGCGGAGAAGAAGTCTATGGGTCTCCAAAAGATATGTCAAAGTTGTTGCGGAATCTCTCCTTTGGAAGAGGTCCGGTGCGATAGTAAAGATTGCCCAGTATTCTACACTAGAACGAGACAAAATGCCCGGCTTAAGATGGAAAGAGCCGTTGTGGAACCAGTCATGAAGAAGTTATCCGGCACTCTTCTCAGGATGGAGGATTTAGAATGGTAGACGGACGTGTCAAAGGTGGCGTTGGGCTTTGGACGCGGTTTAGGTCTTTTGCATAGCGAGGTGTCGGTTTGGATTAGAATGGGGGCTAGTAGCTATGCACTTACGACTTACTGTAATATATACGGCAGGCCTTCGGCATGTTCCAGCCGAAGAGCGGCTAGGGCATGATATGAAAAGCTCTAGGATTTAAGCGTGCGTGTTGAGTACTAAGTGAGATTAAATCTATACAGACCTAGATGACGTTGTTGGTGACGAAATTAGTCTTCAATGCTGTGCAGGTAGGTTCGTTTCCGAAAAATAGGGTAATTCTCAACCGTACTCGAGTACGAGGTGGACAAGGCTGTCGTACACGGCGAGCGAACGAGGCGGCGCTCCCTCCAAAGAGCTTCAACCTGTCAACTTGCAACTAACAACATTCTCCATTCTTCCAGACTTCTGGTGTAAACAAATGTTCTCGCCCAAGACAAGTCTTCCAAACCTCATCCGCCGATGATAAGATGGGTGGTCTGACGGGGTTCCTCTTCGTCTACATTCTGGGCGGACTGACCTTTCTGCCTCTACTACTCATCATCGTTCTTGCACACGCCTACTTCACCTTTCCTATCCGCGATATTACAGACTCTAAAGTAGATGGTGCCGATTCAATTATCCAGCCAGGGGATAACGTCGATGCCATTAAGTCTGCGCAGAAGACTCTTGGGGAGAAGTTCCAGGCCCGTAATCCTCATGAGGCTGACGTAGCTGCTGGATACTTTGCCGTGTGTAGAGAGTATGTCCCAGGAGGAGGTTCGTATTCTTGGAGCGCGTTTGTCCTTCACGATGATATGAGTTGCGAGCCATGTTTTTGTTCTCAGCTTGCCTTGCAGCTCCCAAGTCATGTCTTAACACTCCTAAATGTGCCAAAGAAATAATGCTAACCCTGAAGTTCTGGAAGTCAATGGCGCTCCGCCTGTCCGAACTACGCCTGTTGGCTCCACGGCGGTATCTGCGGCCAGTCCTAGTGTTTACCAGAGCATGTACAGAAGCATATTTGATAGGAAGCAGAGCGCCAGTCCGTTAGACAACAAGGGCTTGGGTAAGCCACAAAAGAAGGGTGGGAATGTGTTCTATGTGGTCTTGAGGTACTTGGTCAGCCTCCCCGTGAAAGGGTTGTTACTAATGTTTGGCACAGACATGGCCACCTAATGCTTTTCGACGACGACGAACAGATCGAAGTGCGGCATGTTGTATCTTTAGCCCATCACAATGTCAGCATATACTCCGGAGGAGATGAGACGCCGGAAGGCGAGCTGTTCATCAAGAGAAATGCGCTTTGCCTTTCGAGAAAACCAGATGTTGGGGAGATCACAACAGATGGTACGGCCTCCAAACCATTCTATCTCTTCTCAGAAAATTGTTCAGACAAGGAGGATTTTTATTTTGCACTTCTTCGAAACCAAGAACGAAAGCCCGATTCCAAGGACAACCCACCAATACCTTTGCAATACGACGTAAAGGACATAATCACATTAGTACAAAGGCTACATTCTTCCGAGGAGCACCTACAGACGAGATGGATTAATGCAGTAATAGGACGAATCTTTCTTGCGTTGTACAAAACACCAGAGGTTGAGAACTTTATCAGAGCTAAGATCACGAAGAAGATTTCACGAGTGAAGACGCCATCTTTCTTATCAAAAATTGTTTTACAAAAGATTGTCATGGGCGACGCTGCACCTGTGATAACCAACCCTCGGCTTAAAGATTTGACGGTGGATGGCGAGATGGTTGTGGAAGCGGATGTTCGATATGCTGGCAATTTCAGGCTTGAAGTCGCTGCTATTGCCCGTATCGAGCTGGGTTCCCGATTCAAAGCCCGTGAGGTTAATCTCCTTCTTGCTGCAACACTAAAGAGGATTGAAGGGCACGCAATGCTCAGAATCAAGCCTCCGCCTTCCAACAGGGTTTGGATGACGTTCCAAACAATGCCCAAAATCGATATCACTATAGAGCCAATTGTTAGTTCGAGACAGATTACTTATACCTTAATTCTTCGGCAAATCGAAAATCGGATAAAAGAAGTTATTGCCGAAAGTTTGGTCTTTCCCAACTGGGATGATTCTCCGTTCTATCATAGCGAGGCTAAACATTGGAGAGGAGGCATTTGGGCCAACGAAGGGAATGTTGAGCCTCCATCAAGCGCCGACATGACTACTGCGCAGGAAGGAGATGTGGATGAAGTACAGCACTTGGATGGTGATACTGATGAAGTAATTGAGGCACTACCAGCTGTTGAGAAGAGCATAAGCGTCCCTCTCTTTGAGGCTTCTCCGCCGAGTACGGCATTTTCTAGGAAGGTGGCAAAATCCGCTATCAATTTGGTCAATCAGAAAACGAGCGGGTCATCCACAAGTATAGATACAAGACCATCATCAGCAACCGAGAGTCCAAGAGCGATCCGGTCAGGCTCCTTCGTGAGTGCTTCGTCACCTATTGTGACTACCGACATCACGAATGCCGATGCATTCAAGCAGTCAAGCCCACCAGAAAATGTTGGAAGTGCCATAGCTGCCATGTCAGCTCTTTCACAGACAAGTTCACCTGCGACCACACCCGTTGGCTCACCCTCTCGGCCTTCGAAGATTGAAAAAGCCGGTAGCCAATCTTCGGTTTCTTCCCGGGAATCTGGCCATTTTGAGACTGACATGCGTAATGAACTGACCTCGCAATCAACCATCAGAGCCTCAGAAGTTATCACAAGTTCTTCAAACTCTTATCCACCAAGTCCTGCGAGCATGGGAACTACATCCATGAAGTCGGAATCTCCATCTATAAAGTCCTTTGGGAATGAGCCCAGACGAGAGAATTCGAATTCCTCTTCGTCGGCAAAGTCCACTACTCTTGAGACAAAGAGACTCTCACTTGCCGCTGTAACCAATGCTGCTGCTACGGCGAAGAAGTGGGGTTGGAATGCCATACAACGACCCGGAAATCAGAGCAGAGATGGCTCGGCGGATTCATCAGAGGGTTCGCACCCACTTGTAATGGGGCGCGGACGACCCCTCCCCCCGCCTGGTTAGTATCTTCCACGTTTCTTTTAGCGAACATCGAATTCAATTTAACTATTTGACATTTCTAGGGACGCCTCTCCCACCTCCGGACAGAAAAACCAAGACTGCACCAATTCCAGTACCGAAACGCAAGCCAATAAGTCCTCCGAATCTTTCACAGCAGTCTCATGATTCGGCACCGGAGATCGATAGCGAAAGTCAGAATGGACGCCGTCAAGTACCTCCGCCACCTCTTCCTGCAAGGCGCAACCGAGAAATGGCTGCTAATCATGGGACGGATGATGGATTACTCGTAGTTGCAGCGCCACCAGATTCAGAGCCCACCTCTCCTTTGAGTGAAACTACACCCACATACGTCCAACCTTGGGTTGACGACGGTGAAGAGGAGGACTCGAGACCGTCCCTTAGCACACAAACGAAATCTAGTCCAACACCACCTCGTTTGCCTAAAAGACGTCAGCTAGGACGGGTCCTAAGCGGTAGCCCCGAAGAAGATACTGACAAGCTTCCTGGCTGGATGGCTGCACAAGAAGAGGAAGCTCGATCTAAGAGTATATTTGTTGATGAAGATTCAGGGGTATGACAGCGCCATATTTTGACGTTGGCGTTTCAAAGGCTGGATAGACTGAACAGTTTCAAGCGGGGTCTGGATTGAGAGATACAAAAGGTTGGTGGTCTTGAATTAAACATGGCTCAATCATTGAGGCGTTGATGGCTTTTATAACGTCGCATTTTTGGACGGAGGGGATTGCGGTCGGAGTCAATGGATGAATGGCTGCAAGGTCTGTAACAGCAATAAAGACATTTTCCCACCTCATGGCTGTGTATCATTGTTTCTAAGAGTTGCCTGAGCTGTGGTGGCAAGATGCGACTTACGTAGAAGTAACTTAATTTACCTACCTCTACTTGTACTGTACAATACAGTGGTGGTGGTGGTGATAAAATTATGCCAAAGGTGTGGCGCAGCCTTGCGCCAAGGATCAAACGATTACGCAGATCAATAGGGTGCCGCCTGCATCACGGAACAAGCTTGTAATTTACTTAACAGTACCGCGCGCGCCCACAACATTAGCAACTCGGCGCCTGAAGCATTACGGCCGGCTATAATCACCTTCATTTGGTATTTGTTGCATCATATGTAATTTGTTCCATTTACCTCAGCCCTGTGCCTTAAGTGCCTCCCAAGATGTCGCTAGCATATGCGCCTACAACGAGAAACATCGATCACACCAAGTTGGTTACCCAGAAGCTTTTACCTTGATTGAAACTCAACTTTTCTTCGATTTTGACCTGCTAACATCTCTCTATCCAGGTCCGAAGGCGAACTCGCCATCAATATCCGCAAAGCCACGAGCATCGAGGAGACAGCTCCAAAACGCAAGCATGTCCGGAGTTGTATCGTCTACACGTGGGACCACAAGTCCTCGCAGGCCTTCTGGGCAGGCATGAAAGTGTGAGTCCTCCAGTCCGGTATACAAAAGCCATTACTGGTGGAATGGGTAATATGGTGCCTTGAGCCTTTCCCGGACTGGCCGTGAGCACCTTAAGAATGGCGAAGGAATAAGGAGTGTATGGAACGGTGATATTGATAGTCAATCTTTATAGGCAACCTATTCTCGCAGATGAGGTTCAAACTTTCAAGGCCCTGATCACAGTTCACAAAGTCTTGCAAGAGGGTCATCCATCAAGTCTACGAGAAGCTATGGCAAATCGAAGTTGGATAGATAGTCTGAATAGAGGAATGTCAGGGGAAGGCCTACGAGGATATGGGCCCTTGATCAAGGAATACGTCCACTTTCTTCTATCCAAATTAAACTTCCATCAACAACACCCAGACTTCAACGGCACATTCGAATATGAGGAGTACATCAGTTTGAAGGGAATCAATGACCCAAATGAGGGCTACGAGACCATTTCCGATCTCATGGCTCTGCAGGACAAAATTGAGCAATTCCAGAAGTTGATATTTTCTCACTTCCGAGGCAGTAGTAACAATGAGTGCAGAATATCTGCTCTGGTGCCTCTTGTACAGGAGAGTTACGGGATTTACAAGTTCATAACAAGCATGTTACGTGCTATGCACACCAGTAGGTCTATTATTATCTGCTCAAGAAGTTACAATAACTGATTATCACAGCGACTGGGGACGACGATGCATTAGAGCCACTCAGAGGCAGATACGATGCACAGCACTATCGTCTCGTCAAGTTTTATTACGAATGCTCCAACCTCCGCTATCTGACAAGTTTGATTACTGTACCAAAACTTCCGCAGGATCCCCCCAACCTACTCTCGGAAGATGAAAATGCTCCACGATTGCCACAAAGACCAAAACAGGAGATTGAGCGCCGCATAACTCCTCCCCCAGCACCCAAGACCGAGGAGCCTAATGACATTGGAGAGTTCTGGAAGAATGAACAGGAAAGAATGCAGAGGGAATATGAGGAGCAACAAAGGGTGCTTGAGGAGCGTCAGGCACAGCAGCTCTACGCACAACAGCAAGCAGCCTTGCAAGCCCAGCGTGATTTCGAAGAGCAACAAAGATTGTTGGCCGAACAGCAACAGAGAGAGCAGCAGGCTCTGATGGCTCAGCAACAACAATGGCAAACTCAAGGTCGGCTAGCCGAGCTTGAACAAGAAAATCTAAATGCTCGGGCACAGTACGAGCGGGACCAGCTTATGCTTCAGCAATATGATCAGCGTGTGAAGGCCTTGGAGGGTGAGCTTCAGCAGCTTCAAAATAACTATGGCCAACAAATTGGTAGCAAGGATGATCAAATCAAGGCGCTCCAAGAGCAGGTCAACACGTGGAGGACGAAGTATGAAGCGCTTGCGAAGCTATACTCCCAACTACGCCATGAACATCTTGATCTCCTGCAAAAATTCAAAGGCGTACAACTCAAGGCAGCTTCTGCTCAAGAGGCAATTGATAAGCGGGAGAAGCTGGAACGCGAAATCAAGACTAAGAACCTCGAGCTGGCTGACATGATCCGTGAACGAGACCGGGCTCTACACGAGAAGGATCGTCTCACGGGTGGTAATCGTGAAGAAGTAGAGAAGCTGAAGCGAGAGCTCCGCATGGCTCTTGACCGCGCTGACAATCTGGAGAGAAGCAAAGGCAATGAACTTTCTTCCATGCTGTCCAAGTACAATCGCGAGATGGCGGATCTCGAGGAGGCGCTCCGCAACAAATCACGAGCATTAGAAGATATCCACTCGAAATACAGTGAAGGTGGTTCAGATGCCGAGCGACTGCTCCGGGAGAAAGAGGACGAACTGGATGTCTATAAGCAGAGCCTAGACGACACCCTGATGGAGCTCAATGACCTGAGAATGTCGCAAGGCGAGACAGATAATGCAGTTGATGGACAAATCGATGCCATGCTCCTTTCCAACATTGGGAAAATCAACGACATCATAGACTCTGTCTTACAGAGCGGAGTCCAACGTGTTGATGATGCGCTGTATGAACTCGATTCTTCCATGCAGGCTGGTAACCAAAATGCAACACCATCATATGTCCTTTCACAAATCGAGAAGGCCTCATCAAGTGCAACTGAGTTTGCCACGGCTTTCAACAACTTCATTGCCGATGGCCCTAACAGTAGCCACGCTGAAATTATCCGTACTATTAACGTATTCTCCAGCTCTGTTGCTGATGTCCTCAGCAACACCAAGGGTCTCACTCGACTTGCGACAGATGACAAGAAGGCTGACCAGCTCATGAATGGTGCCCGACAATCTGCGCAATCTACTGTCAATTTTTTCCGTGGCCTTCAGAGCTTCAGATTAGATGGCATGGATCCGATTCAGAAGACAGACGTTGTCATCAACAGCAACAACGAAGTCCAGATGAATCTCCAGAAGCTGAACAAGCTCGCAGATTCGTTTGCGCCAAATAGTGGCAAGCTTACCAACAACAAAGGTGACTTGGGTGATCTTGTAGACAACGAGCTAAACAAAGCTGCCGATGCCATTAGTGCTGCTGCTGCACGTCTGGCAAAGCTCAAATCAAAGCCCAGAGATGGCTACTCAACATACGAACTGCGAATTCATGATTCCATCCTTGATGCAGCCATTGCTGTTACTAATGCGATTGCGCAGCTCATCAAGGCGGCAACAGTAACACAGCAAGAGATTGTGCAAGCTGGACGTGGTACTTCTTCCAAGACAGCTTTCTACAAGAAGAACAATCGCTGGACAGAAGGACTCATATCTGCTGCTAAGGCTGTTGCATCGTCAACCAACACTTTGATCGAAACGGCTGATGGGGTGCTTTCTGGACGTAATAGCCCCGAGCAGCTGATTGTCGCATCTAATGGCGTTGCTTCATCGACTGCACAGCTTGTTGCTGCCAGCAGAGTCAAGGCGGGCTTCATGAGTAAGAGCCAGGAGTCGCTGGAGCAAGCAAGCAAAGCTGTCGGTGCTGCATGTCGAGCCCTTGTCCGACAAGTTCAAGACATGATCAAGGATCGTGATCAGGAGGATGAGCGAGTCGATTATGGCAAGCTTGGAGCGCATGAATTCAAGGTTAGGGAGATGGAGCAACAGGTGAGTATTTCCCTTTTATTGCAGCGCCCTTGGAGTATGTTCATTGCTGATACATGAAATGCACAGGTCGAAATCCTGCAACTGGAGAACAACTTGGCTGCTGCAAGACAGAGATTAGGCGAGATGAGGAAGGTATCGTACCAAGAGGACTAGGCGGTTAAATATGGCTATATAGCGTCCTGCATCTCAACACAGCACAAAATTTGGAAGACGTTCATTTGGATCAGGACTTGAAACCCCTGGCAGATAAATATTTTGGGAGAGCGAAAGTTATTACGTACTTTATATGTCGCCTGGTTTTATATCAATTGGATCCTTACATCATTTGGCAGCTCTGTCTTTCGTAATCATATGAGAGCTATGCCTCGCTTTCTTATGGGGGCTCAACACAAGTCATGCTTCTAGACAGGTATCTCGACGTTCTCTAGTAAAAGAAGGCCTGGCTAGGCCAATGACGTAGAATTGAACGGACACGAATACAGTCAAACTTAGGGGCGCATTATGACCTGAGCTAATAGTCCATTGTAGGTATCCACAGTAAGTATTTCGTACGAAGTATATGGCATTCAGGTGACAAATGCTTCGCATTACGAAGTAAAAGCCATGAAGAAAAGAAAAGACGCTCCTAGCTTGCTACTCTCTGTACTGCAGTTGTAGTACAACAGAAGTGTTGGTGGTGAACGAAAAAGAAACAGCAACATAGTAGTACGAATAAACAGCTCTTCTCCGCACAATGCACATGCTCGGACCCCAAATATGATGTGATGGCGCTACTCGTAACGAAGCACCTGCAGCCTTCCCGCCGCCCCATGAGGTGAACCTTGCTTGACTTGTGGCTTGTGGTACCCGACAGCGCCAAAGTAGCGTCAGCACCGTCCTTGGCACTGCAGGGCTTTATTTTCACGACAGAAGAACAAAGAAATCCTTACATCCAACATTATCAGCGCACATCATCACATCGTTACATTGTCATGACCTCAGCCAATCTGCTTTATTCTATTGTTTCTTTATTGTCGGTACTCTTAACTATTGATACATGAATGTGCTTTTATGCGGGGGTTTGATCTCTGGTGCAAGGTCATCGCCAGTGGCTTCTCGAAAGAAGACTGTGATGACGCTAATTGCGGCAAGATTGAATCCCTGATCCTCCTCTTTCCATCCTCCTAGACCAATGCCAGGCCGGACGGCGAGACATACAAGGTGTGTGGAAATACGGGAAGTAACAGGCTGGTTTGAGACTGATCTGAGGTTGCACAGGAGGCATCGGGCCCAAGAGACAACGTCTAGGATTAAATGTGATCGAAAAGAGAGTTTGACCGACTGACTGAGACGCAAAATGATTCTCATAAAGTAGGCTGATGTTAGACTCGTATTAATGAGGTGTCAGCAAAGTTGAAAGTGTGTCGGCAAGTTGTGTGAACAAAAAAGGAAAATACAGCAAAGACGAATATATGACATGCTGATCCATCTGCAGAATAGGGTTCCTTGGACGTGCGGATGCCACGTATGAAGAAGTGTAGTGTGTTTCCCTTCGAGTCGCAAAGTAGCAGGCCAAACAGATAGACTACTTGATAGCGTCGAGGTGTTGGGGCTTTGATAACTCAGGAGGCTTATGCCTAGTAGTACTGGCTGTCATTGACTGTTGTAGTTAGCAAGAAGCCCCTTTGATTATAGTGAAAGACTTACCATTGAGGGGCATGTAGCCATCTTCAACAGCATTATTCTCAACCAATGCGCGATCGAATGATGCGGGGTCACTGAGGTCCAACAATTTGGTAAAACCCTCATCCGCCTCAATGTCGCTGTCGACCATGGCATCCAGGTTAATATGGCCTTCGTCCGCATTGAAGATATCACCGACGTTACTGGTCCATTCATATCCGAGCAATTGGTCGACGTCGAAGCCAAGAACCTGGGTTGCAGCGGCTGTAGGGTTTGTCATGGCTGATTGGATGAATTGGTTGGTTGGTGGCAATGGAGATGGGAGAGTTTGCTGGGCGGGTGTGACTGGTGCGACTGGTGGCATGGCTGATGCAGTAGCGAGTAGTCCTTGTTGGGCTGCTTGGAGTCGGGCTCGACGACTCGTAGGTGCTCCTCTCAACAAAGTCCAGGCGACAGCTTGGGAGATGTAGCCTCTGTTTCCACACAACTGGATAACGTCGCGCTCTGTCATGCTTGTATGGACGATGTTGGCGGGCAAAATGTCAAAGTTTGGCTCAGACAATTGTCTCAAGACCATAGCTCCGTCATCTCTGAGGGTAATGTCCCAGTTCAGCTGCGCGAGGTAGACCTCAGCTGCAAGCAAGCCAATCTCAGGAACAACAATGGTCAAGAATCCAGCAAGTGGTGCATGTGGCCTGCCTACCATGTCGCGGATGCTTGAGTAGGCTTTTGCGACGATGGCCCATTTAGCCTTGAAAGGGTCACGCTGCCACAGGACCGTAAGATATGCGGAGGTTTCCTTCTGCTGGTGATCCTTGAAGATCTTTGTGTAAAACGCTGCGCAAGTGTTAGCTCAAGCTTGCTATGCAATTGTTTCTTGGACATACATCTGAATGCCATCCATGAGTTGAGTGGTCGCCTCTTCTCTTGAAGTTCGGGCTGTGGCATAAGAGGGCCCGCAAAGACAATCGGAGCCTGCGTGCTCAGTAGGTTGGGGGGTATCAAGTGGCCTTGCATTTGCGCTTGACTTGGGGTCATGGAGATCCGGTGCAGCATACGCTCATTTGGTAGAGTCGAAGAGTTGTTGATGAGCACATGAGCTGGTAAACTGACCTGAGCAGAAGTCATCGTTCCTCCAAATTGGACATTATGCTGCGCAGCCATGATTGCTGTAGCTCATTCGATGTATGTTCTGAAGATATGTCGCAAATTTGAAAGATCAGAATTTGATGATGGTCTTTCAAAGAATCTTTGCGAAAGGTTGTCGCGATTTGCTGGAGCAGATCTGTTGTGAAAGAGTTGAAAGCGTTAAAAGGTGAATACATTCGGTTAGTGCGATATGGACGCTTTCACCTTGCGACAACAAAGGAATGCTCGGCTTAGTAAGCTAATTTATCCACCCACCAACCTTTTTTTCCCACAGGTATTCCCAAATATGATTTTAAATAATGGTATATCACATAGTTCGTGGTTCCATAGTTTTATGCAAAATCGTGTTTATTGTCTCGATCTACATTTCTAGGTAGTTCCCAATTAATAATCTTCTGGCTGGTAAGCAACTGCGAACCTAAAGTATGGACAGTTGAAAGCAACAGCTTGTGAGTAGGCACCTGTCCAATCTCTAACCAATCCCCTTCCCAATGCACCAGAAAGATATTCAAGTGTTATAACCCCATCCTCATCATATCGGCTCCTGAGAAAATGCTCGGCTCCTATGTAATGGTCTGGAACAACACCGAAATACTTCCATGTCATATGTCTATATGCGTCTCCTGGCTCTCCTATGACAGCTGTTGCATCCTGAAAGATGTGTTAGCACTTCCTCCGCGATTTTTGGTTAAACATTATCTTGCCTCTTTTTCACGGAGCACGAAGTCGTTCTGTAAGTTCTAGTCAGCGTCGGCTCTGCAAGTATTTTCTTTTCCGATGACTACTCACATCCTCAAAGTACTCTTCCAGAGCCTCGTAGAGAAGCACATGTTGCCTGTTTAGCTTGTCCCCCATACGTGGTATCTTGTGCTGTATAGCAATCCAACCTTCACGAGCTCCGGCCGAATTATCTAGCCAGTAGTTCCACGGGTTCTGGCCATCAAGCTTGACAGCATGATCCTGGACTAGCGGATTCGGTTGCTTGTATCTGTCCTCTTGAATTGCTTTGATCTCTTCGGGGCTCTCCTCCTCAGAAGTTTCCGGGTGCTCGGGAAGCTGTTGAGATAGGTCAAATTCCATAACGCTTTCATTGTAATTTTGCGCTACATCTTCCAAGGCGCACATAGCAACTGTTAAACTCCCAATTTGTTCCAGGAAAGATCGTCCTGCAGACGGTGAAGGGAAGAGTTCAGGAGCAGCTTTCAATCTTCGGCATTCTTTCATGATGATGTCGATGTTACTCAAGGTCTTCAGGGCGTCATTCGGTAGCGTTTCGTCCATAATGTCATCATGAGACACTATCGGGAATAGGAGAAGAAGCAATCGTATGTTGAGTGTAAGCTCGCCCACAAGCGCATTGAGGTACTCGTTCTCGCAAAGCTCAAATTTCGTTGTAGAAGCTACCAAGATGAGCAAGGAATTTCAATGAAGCAATTGATGCCCACTTACTTGCTTGAGTTCCACGCCGGAAGCTACCGAGGTCTGGTTTTGAACAATCAATCTCGCATTCTTGTGGTTGTTCAGGAGGTAAGATTCTGTTTTCATAGAGCTCCCCCCTAAACCGTGCATACCCAATGACTTCTTTACCTTCTGAGTTGTCTGCAGTTACAACGATGGCGGACACTCCTTCAAGGGCCATGATTGCTGGTTGTTCACTTGCGTAGAATATCGCGAGCTCAAGTTACTATTTTTGGTGGAATTCATTCTGCTGGCAGAAAATGACTAAATCGGTGAATAGCTTCCTATTGTTCTCAATTTCGCGAAAAGGCAAAACTCGACAGGCCGCACAATTTTCTTTCTCACCCCACACTACACACAAACTCTCCACACATACAACACCCACGTAACTTCAACTCATAATCCTGCTTTTCAAGAGAAAACTGTCACATCCTCTTTGCAATTCTCCGGCTATCCGCAAAGCACTTCTACTTCTCAAAAGCATCCGTCCTTGAGCGCACTGTTGTTTTCGGTGTCTCTTGAGCATCAGCATCACTTTCACAATGGAGACCCGAAATATGGCTTTGTCTGAAGTCGCACGCATTGTTGCAAGCTCCTCGCCTGCTGACAAGGATCGTTTCAAGGCGCTCTGGGAAGAGCATTTGAGGGGTTTGGAGCAAGGCAAGATTGTCTACTTCATCCCTTCAAACATGGGCCATAAAATGGGTCGCGCAGCACTTCAGGACGTTGCCCATAGACTGAGGTAAGTTCAGAGCTTCTTTCAATGTACTTTTATTAACAATACCTTTACTTGCAGAAAGTTTATGGAGTCAGATGTGTTCATTTACTTCGATGTTGATAAGTCAGCATACCGCATTGGAGGCCCTGTCACAGCTAGCAGCCAGCACACCCTTGTGTACGAGGCCAGATATCAGAAATCAAAGGAGGTCCAACACATTGCAAAGCCAATGAACGCCTTTCTGCTCTTCCGCCGTGACAAGCAAGCTGAGCTTCGAGCTGAGAATCCGGATTTGCATTGCTCTATTATCTGTTAGTAAACACTCCTCTATTTTAAGGCATTTCAAACTAACAGAACATAGCGAAGAAAGTTGGTGAAATGTGGCAAACTGCGCCAACTCTGATTAAGACACACTACTACCAACTTGCAAAGGAGGAGAAGGAAAGACATCTCGAGAAGAATCCAGGGTACAAGTTGACTCCACGCAAGTCTTCGGATATCAAGAGACGCAGCAAGCTTTCGACTGTTCGTGCGCGCCGTAAGGTTAGCTCAAACCCGTCTCCCATTGCTTCTACTACACAGACGGTTCAGAGTTCGTCTCTTGGAGCCACTTCACTTCCCAACCAATCCTCGGGTCCCCTTACTTCTCATCAACCTCAAAGCCTACCTACAGTCGAAGATCCTGATGAGTCTTCTGGCTCTGATGATGGCTCTGATGATGACGAAGATGATGCTTCCGCATTCATGAACCAATATTTGAGAGACCTTGCAACCTTAAGGCAGTTAATTCGCAATTCCTGAGTACGGTCAATTAGAAGTGGGGGAGAATTCCTTGAAGCTGCTGCACTGTCTTTCAACTCTACTCATGCTTGTTGCACGCTGCTTTCTGCTGCTTGCCATGTCCTCAGTCCATCAGCGCGAGTCTTCTCACAGCCACCATAATCTGTTTTGACCATCACAACTTTCATTCTCTGTTCTTTCAATCGCAATTTCCTCGGCTGCGCATCTAATTCGCACTTCGTTCTCGACAACACATCTACGACGTCACCGAACAAGCACGCACTACAGCGACATCTCGAGTTTCATTACTTCTTCTGCAATATCGAAGGCTCATCAATGCTTCGTCGCATCAAGCTCTTCTCTGATGTGCTTGTCTTTTCTGGCCTGCTATCTTTGGGGTTTCCTTGGCCCTTCGCCATGTGTCCACCACGATGATACGCTCGACATTGAAAGAACTCTATACAGCTCTTGCAGAAGACACCATTGTTGCTTTTCATTCCCATTTCCTTTATGCGCGTTTGTTATTTCTGTTCTTCCACAATATCGGTACAAAAACATCCACAAAAGAAAGTTGTGGGTGGGTTCTACATCAAGAGTCGGCTTTCAGGGTTGACGTGAGTGGCATTCATGCAACTGCGTCTTCTTCACCATGGTAGAACCCTCTTTATTCGACAACAATCATTTGAGTTTCCTGTGTACCTCTTCTGGAAACTCACCGGCGCTCATCCTCTTTTATTTGGTAACTAGCCAAGGGCTTCCTGCGTACTTCCGGAAGCTCGCGTCACTGGCGTATTCATTTCTCTGACAATTGGCCTTGGGCTTCCTRTGGACTTGTGGGAGCTCACCTCACTGGCGTATTCATTTCTCTGACAATTGGCCTTGGGTTTCCTATGGACTTGTGGGAGCTCACCTCATTGGCGTATTTACTTCTCTGACAATTGGCCTTGGGCTTCCTATGGACTTCTTGAAGCTCACCTTACTGCCAATAAGTTCCTTAAAGAAGTAGATAGCAACTTGTAGAAATGAGTGGCATGGGTGGTAGAGTAAATAAAATAAATAGAAATAAAGAATTAGAAGAAAAAACACTCATCGCCACCGTGGGCATGGTATCTTTCTTTGTGACTTGACTTTTGTGCTGCGGACGCCACAACGTTTATGAGTCACCGTGCTTATCCACTACCAAGAATCAATAACGATCATAGTGGTAACTACCTATGGCCTTTGGAGAAGCAGCAATCTATACATTGCCTCCCAAGAAGTGAACGAGGAGGCTTGAAAGCTCTGAACGGCGTCGGCACTAAAATTACAGTCGTTCGAGAAGGGCACCAAACTCCAGACGTATAGAGCATTCAATACTAACTAGATGAGAATAGTCGCAGAACCTTTGACTCTTCTACGAGTATCATCGAAGCGTTCGAGACCAATGTACGCGTGCGCAATGGCGGCGGCGATATCGACCACGCACAACGATGGGAGAATCAATAATAAGATCTACTGAAACCCAATAGCACGCGATCCTATATATCTGCCTATAGCTCTCCATAAAATACACGAATGCAAACATAAGGTATTTAGGCGTCTTGGGGTGATATACGGCTTCCCTGCGCTTAGACTCCCAGCTTCTACCATGCAACGACAAAATCAACCACACCAGCGATGACCTGTTATCAACTATAAAGTAGCTCGTGAGTAGGTGGCGACGAACCCCCTCTCTACGACGTGGAGTCATATTACTCAGCATCTTCAAGGCTTTCGACCATCTCAGCATAAACATCGCAACCGTCCGCGTCCTGGTTCTTTACCACAGGCTGAAGCAATACCCTACATTTTATTTGCTCGAGCTTCAATGTTTACAGGTATGGATCAAGAGAATAAGCACAGATATAGTCAAAACAGTTCACAAAAAGTCAGCGAAAGGATAGAGTGATTGAGAGAGAATGAGGTGAACGACAGGAGGTGTGATGAACATTAGGTGGACTGAAAGTTGTTTCTTCTGATGTTTTGCACCGTCATTGTAGTGCAGCAAGGGTGCTTGTTCTTCACATTATCTCCTCTAGCCATAAGATCCTTCATTATAAACCAATTTTCGATAGCTGTATCCTTCTGCACTATAAACTATTAGCTGGAGAGCCATTGCTGAATAGAAACGTCCCACCTTGGGAATTTCCCATGTCTGTGCTATGCTGCTCTGCATTCTTGGGAATTCGGGTTGAAGTCTAGTAATTGAAATCATCAGTAGGAATCCATCCTTTTGTATGAACTGTTGCATTAATTATCGAGATTGACTCAGGTGGTTAGTATCAAGGTTATAAGGAGTGAAGGACTTAAATACATATATTTAGAATCATGTATCTTCTCCAGTCCAGTCACTACTCCATATGAATGCTCCACATCGCCATTGTGTATTCTTCTCCTTTTGGCCAGAGGGTCCAAGAGGACGCGCGCACATGTAGAAGAATCTGCCGCAATTTTCACCCGGCTTTTTGGTCTTGTAGCTGATACAGGGTTCATCATGATCGCATCGAGGAGCCACGCGCTTTCCCAGAAGCTTCGACCAAGATTCTTTTGCCACAACAGGATCTATAACAGATTTTTGGTCGGCTGGGTCAAATGCCTTGCTTGGAGGGTCGATAAAAGAGCTAGATTCTGAATTCTGGTCCCCAACGGCTACAGAGGTTGAGGGGACAGCCTTGGATGATATTGCAGTATCTTGGGGGGGATCCTCCACGTCATTAGTGCTTGACGACATCTTGCTCTCGACCGTGTTCGATGCTGAGACTGTTGTTGGCTTGAAGAATCCTATGAGACTGCTCTGACCTTTTCCCAGCTGCCCCTTGGCAGCTCCTGAGCTGGTCTTGGAGGGTGTAGATTTAGAGCGCTTCAATGAACGCGTTGCAATGGAGGACTCACTTGCCCGTTTTCCATTCTGTTTCAAAGGGCTATTGGTTCGCAGCAGCGGGGCCGCAGGCAATGGTGAATAGGTATTCTGGCTCTGGGGCAAACCACTTGTGCTCAACAAGTTCTTCTCGTTAGAAGATGTATCTTTTGTATTAACTTCTACACCAGATTGACTGCTCGAAGAGCTCTGCTCTTTAGGTAAAGAGAGCTTCTTGGAAAACATGTCTCGGATACTGCGTCGGCGGTCAAACTCTGGTATGAGTCTGGATGACAGGGGCAGCAAATCTTTGGCAGACCATTCCCGTTGCCGCACACCATCTTTGAACATCCCCGTCGGACTCATAATATCCTTGATATGAATCTCCACGTTCCCGACCATGACCTTTTCTTTCAGGTCAGCGAAGACAGGACAGTGATCAGAACCAATGAGGCCCTCCTGTATATTTGATTCGGAGAACCAATCTTTCCAGTCTTGACTACAGAGCACATAATCAATTCGAGACCCGAAATTTCCGGGGCGAGCATTGATTTTTGTCTCCCAGCATGTGAACATGCCTTTTCGGTCAGGATGGAACGACCGACAGAGGTCGACCATAACAGGCTTCTCTCGACCTTCGTCCCTTTCGCCAAAGACTTTGCCATCGACGATTAGTTGATTCAGTATACGCCTTGCTGGTGTGGATATAAATTCTTCCGCTGTCTTGCCATGCTTTCGTAATTGTTCTTCTGCATTGGCCGTGTCCAACAATTCCCGTACGATATTCAAGTCACCAGTCAACACGACCCGCTTCCCCATCGCGACAAGATTACGCACTCGGGAATCAAGCGCGTTCAAAAAGCCAAGGCGGAAGTCGTCACGGGTTTCATCACGATTTGCAGGACTGTAGACACCGATGAGGACGAAGGCGGGGAATTCTAAAATGACACAGCGGCCTTCGGAATCAAGAGTGGAAGCATCAAGGACACATTCGGAAAGTTGGCTCATGGTGGGGTAACCTCCGATCTGTTGGTTCTCGGGCAGATCATAGCAGCTTGCCGAGGAGTTGGGGGGTGTAAGAATGCCCGTTATGCCTTCTTCAGCCCGGATAGGTGCGCAGGCGTCATTACGGGTGTATATTGCAACTCCAGAATATCCTTTAATCCAGCAGATGGTTAATACAGCTTTCCAGGAAATCCATGTGAAGTGCATACCTTTCTTGTGTTTTGGAAGACTAAAAAATACATCCCAGCCCGGCACAAGAACCATGTCATCTTGGAGGTCTTTTCGCTGTATCTTTGTCTCTTGCATGACGACAATATCGGCCTCAAGAATATCGAACATTGCCTGCCGTCTCGTAAGTGGCTATCGGACAATGAGGAGCAGGAGGTATGTGCACCTCAAAAGTCCTCTTTTCGCGCCATGGTTGGTAGCCAAACGGATTCCTGATAGGAAAAAGCACACATGTATAAGCCAGTGCTGCGACTATGGTAGTCCAGGAATCGAACAGACCAACCTTATGCCGTTCACTATCCCCAGTCAGTTTCACGCCAGTTAAATGAATTGAGACGTAGAAGCAAGAATAATAGGGCGGGAGGAGCTGGATAACCCACCATTCCACGTTGTAATGCGTAAGCCAGCCATAGTGATCGGCTGCAACGAGCAAGACGCTTTACACGCATCTCTATCTGTATCCTGAGTGCAGCCTTGGATTGAACATAGACTTTCACAGAGCAAGAGACTTTGCACGCCTCTCTATGTATCTGTATCCTAAGTATCTCGAGTGCTACCTCAGATTGAATGTATATGAGTGACTACCGCGTCCTGTCTGATGCGTCTGATGCTCCTGTCGCGAACCTCGCCCGTCTTCTTCTAATGTCACGTGAGCCGGAGCCGGATTAACTATTAGAGTACCCGAAAGCTCGTGGTTCAAAGGATCGGATGACATGACTTCAACTTCAAGTTCCCTTCAGAACCATTGAACCATTGAACGACAATAACAACACCATGTTGCCCCAACGATCGATGCTACGTACCTCGCAGCGCTTCGCTGCCCAATTACGCTCACCTGCCGTTCGCACTCCCTTCCAGCGACGATTTGCCAGCACTGAGGGAGCTTTCAAGGGTGCAGAGGATAATGCTTTCAACAGGGAGAGAAAGGCTGTGAAGGACCATGCTGCGGCTACCAGTGGTGTGTAGTTAATATATCTTCCTTGGCTGGGCCCGAAGCTGACATGCATGGTAGATCTATGGCGCAAGTTGTCCATCTAGTAAGACCCCATTGCCCGCTGTGCAGCGGAAGGACGGAAGGAGGAGGGAAGAGGACTAACCTGAACAGTGTCACCATTCCATGCTTGCTTATCGCTGGCGTTAATGCCTACAGCCTCTGGAATGAGCATTGGAACCATTGGTCCCACCTACCGCCGCTTGAGGAGAGGACCGAATACCCATACCAGAACATTCGAACCAAGAACTTTTTCTGGGGAGATGGAGATAAGGTGAGCCGCTCTAGGAACGATATGATTGAGTCATCGCTAACCTAATTATAGACTATTTTGTAAGTGCTCGCCTGAAGGTCCAGATGGAGGACGACAGATATTTAAACGGTTTTCAGCATATGGTTTAAAGCTAATACATGGGATCTATGCTGACTATAAATTGTTGCTAGCTGGAATGATAAGGTCAACTACCACAAGAAAGATTAAGTATGGGAGCAGACAGGCGAGGTTGAAATGCGTATGGGAAAAGTGGAGGAAGAAGGGCTGGGTAGACAAGTGTATATTTCTCCTTGAGTCGTAGCAGCATTGAAATGAAGGCCTTTATCATTGGAAACATTTCTCCATATACGAGTACATCGCTAGGTTCGTTCTGGAATTTATTGCGAGCCGACAAAGCTGGAAGCTAGAGCTCTTGGTGTCAAGGGAGGAGCAAGGTGTGACTGGTTGAGAAAGCAAGCAAAGCCTTCACCACTTGGGAAAGAGGTGAAGTAAGATGAGGCACAAATTCAGATGCTCGCAGTGACTCGGCCGCGCAAAATAAAAGGTAGGACATGCAGAGCTTGACCATCCCTGATAGTCTATCAGACCAGGTTTTGACTAGAAACAGAAGTACATCGCTTCTTAGCACTATTGGCATTATATTATCTGATTGTTACTACGCTGAAAGCGCCGCCTCTCTCTTCAAGTCTAAATATGCGCTAGCATAATCATTTGCGAGGACATTGTCTCCAACAATCCGCATAATAGAAGCCTTCTTTGCCATCATTTCACACTGCCCCTTGATATCCTCAATCGCCGAGTATTCATTGAATGATCTCTCGATGAACTCTACGCTCTGGGTGAGTTTCTCCTGTCTCTTTATGCTACCAGCTGGTTCTTGCCCTGCCATTCCCATATACGCATCAACCAAGAAAGAATACAGTTGGGCGTTCAAGGAACAGTTCTCACATTCCAACGCCCGAGGAATAATGGAGATCAGTATCCGTGAGGAGGCTCGGAACTCGGAGAGAAAAGTCAAAATATTGGCTATAGCACCCATTGCACCCCAAAGAGCTGGTATAAGTCTTGCACGCCAAGCTATGCTTGCTGCTCGCACAGCAACAGAGAATCCTTTCTGAGGCCGGCCACACCTGGCTTGTAGAAGGGCTTTCATTGTGAGGAGTTTGACACGCAAGTTAAGATCATCACTCTGTTCTTTCATGGCTGCAACCATTTGCTCTAAGCTGACAAGAGCGCTGCCGAACTCTGACCGTCGGATGAGATAATCGATCTGGAGTGTCTTGATTTCGAAACTGATTTCTGTGTCAGTGTCTGAATCATTGCATTGGAGAAGTTGCGAGAGGAGTTGGTCTGCGCCGTCAAGATTATTCCGATGAAGATCTCGTTTCAAGCGAAGGATGCCGCGATTTTTGAGCCAATACTGGTTGACCTTCCACGAACGGAGGCCGTTGCTGTCCAGATTCTCAAGTCTCTCCATTGCTTCATCGTATTGTCCTCTCTCTGCTAGCAGATTAGCGCTACGACATGTGAACCTTAAAGTGTCGTCGAAGAGTGCATATTGGGCGTGACAATGAAGGAATATCTCGCAATATTGACTTGACAAATGAGAAATTCCGACTCTTCCCCAAAGAGCAGAATACACAGCCATTTGCGGGCCCATCATACTTTTCATATTCTTCTCAACGATGAGCTGAGAGCTTTTTAATATGTTTTCGAAAGCTGTTGCAAGACTTTCGCCATTTGACATGCCCAACTTGGCTTCGCTAAGCAAAGATGAGCTCCAAAGAGTCCACATCCCAGTTTCTTTAGCTTTAATTCGAAGAAATGCAAGCCCTTCTCTCTCAACACCAAGCATGTTGGTGGACTCCGCTTCGCTTATAGTCTTCGGATGAGCCTTTCCAAAATGATAGAGCCAGTTCAAAGCAAAGTTAAGACATGCCATATCTTTATTCTCTCGTGCCGTCGAGACTGTTTCGAGCATCGCAGCAACAGCCTCATCAAAGCAACCAAAATCTGCTTGGAGAACAGCGAGATTCATCAACGCGTATTGATAGAAGAGGCGGTCTCGGTTCTGCATGGTGTAATCGAAATAACGGTGCAGACTGTCAAAAGATGTAGGATAATCGCCTGCCCTCCAAGCGTCAAGAAAACTGAATAGAGTCAGTCAGCAACATCCATCATCAGATACTCCATCGGTGACTTACTTGAGGTAATGTGCCAGGCTAGGTGTCATGACACCATGAGCCAAAACGGTATTAAACTTATCTTTAACCTCGAGAGGTATTCTGGTTCCAAGCTCTGTACTTGTCAATGAAATTCTGTTTGAGGGCCAAAGGAAACTTACTCTGCATTTGCTCGACCTGAAATTCCAATAGTTTTTCGACATCATCCGTACTAACACATCCCTCTTCTGCTTTAGACACACCATATGCTACTGCTGCCAGCATCTCAGTTCCCTCCCATCCCCATTCTTCTTCTCCGTCCCCCAGGGCCTTATCTCCCGCCCATTTTCCAAGACTGGCGTTCCTTTTTGCCCAGTATACTCTGGTCTCTTGTCGCCAGTTTCTGAAAGCGGACCATAGTGCCAAGGCATCGCTGAATCTGAGTCGCTCAAACTCGACTTTCGAACGGCGAACAAAGCTACCAAATGGGGATGTCCGAGACAGTAGGATCATGTCCGCAGCAGGAGGTGGTATGCCCATTTCCCCATCCTTTTGCATTTCCTCGCGCGTCCTCGCAATGAGATGTAGACGGTTCGCAAAGAAAACGTGCAAGGCATCCAAACTATCTATATCCCATATCTTCTTGAGAAAATGGTCCCACAAGGACCGACCAGGAAGGCGTGCAGCCGCTGGATGGTCAGTCCTGAGGAGTGTCTCGAAAGCTTTGAGGTCGAGCACAAATGGGAGGGATTGCGATGGGGATTGAGCTTTAGCTAGCGACCTCGAGTATGTAGCAGGGAGTAGCTGGTTGACAATGAATGAGAGGATCGGGATCGTGGAGGACGTGGGCACAATAGCATCAGTATAAAGCTCGATCAGGGCGAGCAGACCAATCTTAGCGGGCGTCAAGAAACGTGTCATTTTGATCGGCGGTATCCTCCAGATCCTGAGAAGCACACCTCATCTCGATAACTCGGAAGGTTGGGCTTGATAAGTCGATGGCAGCGATGTTGGAATTTGTCGGCGTTATGCACTATGAGAACTGCCAAGTTGTCGCGTCAACACGTGGAAGACGCGATTCAATAATTTTGCGCATTATAAACAGCCACTCAAACTCAAAGACGAGTTTGTAGATTTACTGTAGGTTAAGGTCAGATTAATCACAGAAGAAATTCTATTGTACCGGACCGCGGTAGAAGAATTCTTATTATCGCACTGATTAAAGTAAAATAGTTACCCAGAGCCCAGGGCACTGTAGAAAGCAATTGACCTTGTGATATGTCTACAGCATGCAACCCAAATGCCACAATATGCATATCTATGGAGTAACTTCCAACCTACGTACCCCAGCTTACCTTGGCTTAAGGTTTCTGCACTGTGCTTCTGCTTCGTGGAGCAACAAGTATGGGTGAAGGCAATGGCCAGGACAGGTGTCGACATCTTTATGTTCGAACTGTCCGTAGCGGGTCACATTTGGCTATGCGATCTTTCTTACGTCGGTGGTGTTTCCCCTCCCTTTCCGCTCCACCTAATCTTCTTTCCATGTTTACTCTTCAACTGCCCTTCTTCCAGTCTCCCGTCTTCGGCCTGATCCTGCTCGCTCAGGCCATTTGTAGCCCAAATCCGCTCCACAGAAAGATCAAAGTCTCCAGGTATACGATCAATCAGCCCAATACCTACAGTCCTAACTTTCTGCCTGAGTAGTTCTGCTTGAGGCTCTACAACGATACCATGGTTTGTTCGGACAAACTCATCCCACCTGATGAGGACGGTCTCCCATTCTCCGGGGTTTCTCGCATACAATCTATGCTGGTGCAGATCTGTCGGTACTATTGACTCGGTTTGAACGTTCACGAAGTATTTCCGGCCGTCCGACTTGATCCGCAAAGCAAGAAAAGCGTATGGATCGATGTCCCACAATGACTTCCCAAATATCGTAGGTGGCCGATCAAGGGTTCTCCACGCTGCGTAGCCTGTGCGTTGTATCTGCGGCTTGTTGACAGGCAGTTCTATTGAGATCTTGCCATGGAAGCGGATATGGCCCTGAGCATTCTCGGAAGGGAGAGACTCAGATGTGGTGGCTGGTGGTATCCAGTCGAGGCTTGCTCTGGAGAAACCACCCATGTCTGAATCGCACATGACTTTACAAGCCTTGACAGATTCCGGATCGTGAAAACTTGACAGTATATAGGGCTTCGTAGGTACTCTTGTTCCCTCTGCTTTCAACGCTATGAAGCAAAATAATTGCTATTAGCATGTTATGATCTGCGGAAGGAAGTAGTGGGGTATGTTTGGTTATACCTATGAGCGATAACCTCCTGAACTCGTCTAGACTCCGGCCAATGAAGCCTCTGGCCAGGCTGGGAGAAACTCTCATCGTGGTTAATGCCTTGACTGGTGGGCGTGAGAGATTGAAGAGATGTTAACGTTCCAAGGCGGAAAGAATCGTAACTACACCTACTGTAGTTGTACGAAAGGATATGGCGCTGTTTGCGTGATAGCTTCAGCAAGGATCATAAGGCGATCTGTGCCTTCATCCTCGTAGAACTATAGCCGAAAGGGGAAATTTTCAACGTCACAAAACGTCAATAATGCAAATGGATGAACTACTCACATCCACTTTTAACTAGCATTATAGCACACGGAAGGAATCGTAATGGCACCCATCTACCAATACATATAAGAGACCGACGGATAAATACACAATTGAGCAAATCCTGAGCGATTATCTCCAGATTCACAGCATCGATCAGCCGATCAAGGAGATCCAACATCTTGTATCCTAATTAAGAGATCGAAAGCTATAATCGAAAGCTACGCACATGCCGAGTTCCCCTTCTGTATCGAACATCTTTCAAGCACTTTATGGAAGGGGATAGGCTGAGATGTACCAGAAGGGGAATGATGGAGAAGGCACACAAGAAGCTCACTCTGCGGAGATGCGATGGTAAGAGAGGATAAGTTCAATTTCCAGCTGTTTCTGTCAGAAAGGTGTATAGTATGGTTTCATTGTACATTCTATTATAGTGCCATCCTCTTCCAATCTACCAAACTTTCGCACATAGCCTACTCGAAGTCATGTAGGAAAGGCTTTTGCTAGCAAGGCCAGTAAGCGTAGATGAGTGCAAGAACTCCACAGCAGACAAGCAAAGTAATGCTCTCCCTTAACTATCTCGTGTTCAGTCTTCAAGTTGCGCGAGTATATATTCTGTGTTTCCTCCCCTGCAGCTTCATATATATGCTTTTTGGTCTCCGGGCAAGGGCCGTCACCAGGCATGAAATGGAAAGTTGCCATGGAATGTGCATATCCCCGAAATTATTTCCACTTGACCGCCATGTCTGTCGCTCAAAATCAGGCTGTGGATGGGAGCCCTTGAATTTGGCGCGTCTTACTCTTTGCTTGTATGGGAAGGCGCAAGCTGTTGTCCCTCAGTTTATTAAGGACGCGAGTTTTGGTAAACAAGAAGACACTTTGGAGTACTACTACATAGCGATAACAGGAACACTAATTCTTGTTCTTCACTGGCAATATGAATTACTCAGAATAGGTAGTCATGCATGCGCTGAGTTATAGCAAGTCAATCTGTCTTCTGAGAGATACCAAGGTACTTAACTAGGAGCAATCAGGTGCAGCAATTGAGTGCGAGTGCTGTCTCGTTAGTGTTGCCGTCGTGAGAAGTGACTTTCAGTCACGTACCCGCTTAACTTCCAAGGACTGCCTCGAGCGACTTGGCCAGATTCGATCGTTGCCGAGACGTCCTCGAGGACGCGCATCTTAGTTAAGTACCTAGGTAAGTAGGTAGGTAGGTAGGTACCAATCAAAACATGCTGATATCGTCCTACATCTCAGTCTCAGCCTCAGTAGTGCTGTGTCTCAATGCCTTTGAAGTGCACGAAGTTCAAGTCAAACAACTACCAAGGTGCCTACTTGAGGTACTTACTCCACGCCATCATCAAAGCGTACGGAGTACGTAAGTGTAGGTAGGTAGCACAGGTGAAGGCATCCAACTCAAGGCGTCGTACCGCCGTCTTATCTAGGTCCATAGGCATCTTTGAACCTCGTTGTCGCTGTTATTGTTGGCTGTAGGTAGCTAGCTAGGTACCTAGCTAAGTAGTCATCTGGGTTCCTTCCGTGCCGGGAGAGAGTCCCCGCCTCTGCCGACCAGCCGTATCTACCTACGAACTACAGCAAGAACACGGCCGATATCGACATCTGCAGCTTCAAGACCAGAAATTCAGTCAGTACCGCCCTCAACTAGTTACCTGGCTACCCCGTCAGGTTCCTTTCCTGAGCGGAACCGTAGACGCTACTTTCGTTCTGCCCTTCGTTCTGTCCTGTGTAGACCAAAACAGGTTTGGCGTCTGGGAAAGCCATACTTAAGAAATCCGCACTCAGAAATCCTTCTCTTCCTCTTCTCATCAAACAACAACCACACTCCTTTTGACCACCTCACGCTCCTTCTGTTTCTTTTCTCGCGACCTCGTTCTCCAGTGCCTTTCAACTGCATCACTGCTGGCACTTGGACTGCACTGCTTCTTTACTCTCTTCCATACATTCCAAACCACATCGTCGCCATGTCTCCTGCTACTCCAGCCACTAGCAAGCAGTCTGCCAACGTCGCCATGCAGACCATGGGCTCCTTCATTGCCTCGGGCACTGGCTCTGGCTCATCCAGCAAGGTTGATCCATCGCCGGCCAGCACTTACGGTGACAGTATTGCCACTCCTGGTGATGATGTTCCTGCCACGCCTGGTGATGATCGCAACAATGGTACGCGTTCTCTTTTCTTTATCTCCCGCCTCTATTCCCCAAGCTTTCCTCAAGCATCTTCTCCTCATGATATCATCACGTCACAGCAGCCAGCAGCCAGTAGCTGCTTGCTACTCCTCCACTCAGCGTCACTAGCGCACAAGTCGTTGCGCTCGAGGTCTCCTTTCTCTTGAGTTGAAGTCTTCTATTTCCCGAGTTCCTACTCTCTCTCCTACCTTGCTCTCTTTCCGTATGTGTAAATATTCACCGATAAACATCCGGCGGGGTTTGCCATGTTTGTGCTATACCCTCCCACGATACTTTCCTGTCTCCGTCTTCAACGAAGTCCTTTAATTGAGGTTCAGGCAACTGGTCGTGTTCTGGGCCTTTGTTCCAAGCCGCCGTGCTGTGCACGGTCACAAAATTTCCTTGTTTATGACATGTAGTTTCACTGCAAATCTATACGGCACCGGCACCGTCAGTGTCGCTCTGTTTTTTCACGGCATCCTCCACAGAACATGCACCTACGTAGTTCTGCGAGCAAGTGCACCACATCATCGACCGGATATAATCAGAGACTCCATTTTAGCAACAGGCTCTGGCTGCATTAGTTCTATATCATGTCGTTGCTTCCACGGAATTCCTTTCCTCCTTCTCCTTTTCTATCGCTCGCTTCCCTCGTTTAATATCATCTCATTCCAACCACGTCCTTTTGTTATCTTTGTCGCTTTGTCTGTTGCGTGTCTAGACCCACTCCAAGTCAACAAACTCCTGCCACTACAGTCTTCTCGATGTTCCATGCCTCCTAAACATCAAATAACTCTTTCTGACTTTTTGTCTTAGACGGTGTCCTTCTTGGCGTCGCTCATCTCAACCTTGGTGATGAGAAGCCTGTCGAGGTCAACACCAAGCCATCTGGTGCTTACTCCATTGACATCACCAAGTACAAGGCCAAGAATGAGAAGGGTTATTCCCCAACCACTGATCAGTGAGATTTACCCGAGTTTGACTTTGGTTCTGTTCTAATATTCCCATGTAGTTACTCGCCATCATTTGCCCTGCAAGGTCTTTCGAGCCGAGATGATCCCTTCATGGCTCAGTCTCCCGCAAAGAACAACCGCAGCTCCTCAGGTAGCAACATGTCCAAGGACAAGCGTGCCCTCATGAGTGATGACTGGCGCTCTGGTTCCAGCAGCAGCTCTAGTGACAAGTCCGAGATCATCTCGACAGAATCGTACCCAAACACTCAGCGCCAATTGCCTTCTGTTCATGATGACTCCCTTCGTATCTCAGCCAACAATGCTCAAGGTTACTATCTCCCTGCCCATTGCGTTTTTGTAGCCAAGTAAGTGGTTCCCCCACTTGCCATCTAATCAATACTCATTCCACCAGCCTTCTTCAAACCGAGAATGAAGAGACCCTCGAGGCCGCCGTTACTCAAGTCTTCAGAGAGTTTGGCTTGGTTTTCGTCAAGATCCGTCGCGATGGCAAGAACATGCCTTTTGCTTTCTGTCAGTACACTGTAAGTAATACAACTATCTTCTTTTGTAGACACGTACTTACTGAGCTCGTCAGGCACAAGAAGATGCAGAGCGAGCCATCCGTGAGGGAAAGGGTCGTCACATCCTTGGTCGCCCATGCCGTTGTGAGAAGGCCAAGGCTCATCGTAAGTTATATTTAGGCTCTCTGCTCCGCATCACTACTGATTGTTTGCAAAGGTCTCTTCTTCATTGAGCGCAACTATGGTAATGCTATCACCGTTGCGGAGGCTCGCGAGCTTCTTACTCCTTACGGAGAGCTTACCGAGTGCTATGCTCCAAGTGTTGCCGAACGTACTGCCCTCAACCTCAACGAGGGTGTCATGGCCCACTTCAAGTTGTTCGAATGTGGTCGCGAGGCTCAAGCCGTAAGTACATCAACATCATTATATCGCATATTGCTAATCCAATCAGGCTTTCCGTGAGCATGAGTTGTATCGTATGCAAGCCGTGGCCAAGAACAGCTCCCCAGCTCGTCAGAACTCTAATACCGAGGCTGCTCGTGCCTACGTAGCTCGCTACGATGTTGATCGACGTTCCATCTTCGTTGGTAACCTTCCTGAAGCCACAACGGAAATGCAGCTCCATGCTCTTTTCTCTCGTCACGGTACCATTGAAAATATCCTTCTTGTTGAGAACCTATCCAAGATCCAAGGTAAGTCCACAATGCGCTTTTGGCTTGCTTGTTGGTTGTTAACGTTTTGAAGGTGGTGCGAAGTATGTCTTTGCTTTCATCGAGTTCACTTCTCCAATGCATGCTCAGAGTGCTAAGGAGGCCAAGGTAATCAACAATAGATACTAGTTTATGATTGCTCACTTTGCTTACTGTTACCAAGAACCACTCGACATTCATGGGCAAGACTCTCAAGGTCACTGGCAAGAACTCTGAGCACGGCAGCCGAAACCGCCTTTCTCTCACAACTGGCACTTTCCAATCCCGCATCGCTCCAGCTGCACCATTTCATTCGCCAGCTCCTCGCCAACCTGAACAGCATGCTCCCGCAGTTGCCCATGCGTCTCCTCTCACTCACATGTCTCCACCAACATATGGCTCACCAGCTAGTTATGGCACTCCATACGGTTACCCATACAGCCCGTATTACAGTTATGGTTACACCCCTGAGGGACAAGTTGCTTACTACCCAGCTCCTTACCCATCAAGCTACATGGCTGGCAGTCCCGGTTATCCAGTTCGTGGCTCTAGTGACGTCGGTGGTACTGCTCCTCACCCTTACTACCCTTACCCTGTTCATGCTCCGTACCCAACAGGTCAGGGAAATGAGCAATCCGCATCGTCGCCATATGGTGGTTACTACTACCAACCCGTCATGGCTAGCAGCAATGCCCCTGAGGGTCGTTCCCCTACCCCAACCCCTCTTGGCCACGGTTCCACCTCCGAATCCCCAATGGAGTGTGAGTAAGCAAGCATTTGGCAACACGGGTCCTTCGACATGACGATTCGACGTCAAGTTCCGAGCTCCTCTCATTAACACTCCGTCACTCTCCAAAAGCTTTGTTTTCTGTTTTTCTCCGCGCACGGTAAACATGCAAGCCTAGTGTTCTTGTTTTCCCATCCGCTTCAGTTGCATTTCTGTACTTACTGTACTTCACTGCTCTGTTGGCTTTGCTCTTTTGCTGTCCTGTTCGGTTCTCTCTATCCTACAGAGATCGCGATCTCGCACAGTAATTTTTGCGGACATATGGCTGCATGTTTTCGTCTCTCTGTATTTTCCTTTTTGATACTTTACTTGTTTGTCATGGGCATGTTACCTCACAATTCCGACATTCTTCTCACCCATAATTCACCCTCATCTCCCTTGCTCTTTCGACAAGACAGATATAGGATAGGGTCTTCACAAGTTTGCTGGTCTTGCACAATCAATGTAACGTAGTCGAACTGAATACAAATGACAAGATACTCGAATTCCAAAAACTCGTCGCAATAATGTGGGCATATGATTGTGATCTTTTCGTGAACTTTGAAGACATCTGAAGTGTGGACTTTGTATAGATTTACCCGTACTCCGTAGCGGCTCCCAATCAGCAGCCCCCTTTCCAACCGGGGTAGTAACGAGATTACGATGCAAAATTCTGCTCGGCGCTCGCCCACCCGCCGTCACTATTCTTTTCTCATCGACTTCTCATCAACGCCAACAAATTATCTTTACCCTTTGCCCGCGTATCTCAGCTGCCTTCGGATGCTCATTTTTTAAAATAGCAAATCATGGGACAACCTTCCACCCAGGTATGCTATTATTTTGCCAACAAACCAAGACTTAAAAACATCAGACTGACCTAAGCTTCTCTTTCGGTAGGCTTCCAATGCCATTATCTACTTGACATATGGGGCCTTTCTGTGCGTTTCCAAGCCCTAGTTGTTTGTTCAGTTGGGAACTTAGGATGAATCGCCAGAGCCAGACTCATGCTAACCTATCGTACAGCGTCTTTGGGTGTTATATTGCGTGGCGGTTAAGACACCAAACTAAGGTTTGAATCTACCGTGGGGTCGAGGTATACTGAGATCGACATTCGTTGCTAACTTCCTTTATAGGGTGAATACTTGTCCGGCAACAGGACGCAGACTGGTCAGAACCCAAGCAAATTCTCTCTCATTTGCTTTTTCTATATTTTCATTTGCTTCTGGCCTTTCAAAATGGGAGCAAAGTTGTCTTTGAAGCCTACGCGTGCTTCTTGGCTAGTGCCGCAGCCGCAATTACCTTGATTTTGTCCCACCAGTCCCTGTCTTTACCAACGAACTGGTCGCTAATAATGGTCAGCTTTCCCATTGGCCTTGAATTTCATCGCGTCCGGTTAGTGCATCAACAACGTTGAAAGAGCGGCAGCATTGCGACCACCAACCCAGTATACGCACAGCAATCAAGGAAAGACTTGAGTCGAGATTTGTCGAGAGGTTCGTATTTTGAGGCATATGCGGCTTCACTACGGGCGCGGAGTCAGAGCAATTGCTAGTGATCGAACTACTCGAGCATTTGCTCTCGAAGAGATCATTGGCCTTGTTGAGACGAAGCTGAGATTGCACCGTAATAACCAGATCAAGTTAATGCTTGCGTTGGGAAAGTGTCTGCCGCTTCGAAAACCCCCTCTCTCCCGTCTTGTATAGTTTTGCTAACCTCGGTGTCTCGGTCTTTGCAGCCCTTGGTTCTGGCATATTGTTTTCCTACCCACAACTTGCTACTATTACAGGTGTCCAAGGAGTCGTCGTCTATGCTCTCACGAGTGCAGCACCCCTCATGATATTTGCATATCTAGGTCCCGTTATTAGGGAAAAGTGCCCCGAGGGATTCGTCCTGACCGAATGGACGAGACAGCGCTATGGCTTGATTACAGCCCTTTACCTGAGCTTTTTGACTCTGGTGACTATGTTTCTCTACATGTAAGCGCTTTTCCGTGATGCTCCAATTCCGTCACATTCTCCAGCAAACCTCAACGCCGCGAGAGGACTCGCCCAGCATGCTCATTTCATACTTGTATCTACCCCAATGCTTAAAGGTCTATATGTAAAATAAGACTTTGGACATGAGATTAATCCTGCTCTTACCCGAATTGTGTTCGCGGTGAGCTCTGCTTTCCTTGGGACTGTTGACAACTTTCCACAGTAATCAAAGCGAGTTAGGAACTGAAGGAGAGTGTTGGATATGCTTGGCTCTATTATATATTGGACCAGCATTTGCTAACATGGGTTCTTTCGTAGGGTTGCCGAGCTTTCGGCCTTACAGCAGATCATGACTGCCTTGACAGGAATGGATGGACTGCCCATGGTTATCGTGGAGTGTGTTGTCACAACTATTTACACCTGTATGTATCTATTAATATCAACATTGCCTACTCGCTAAGTATCATAAGCATTGGGCGGTTTCAAGATATCCTTCATCACAGACAATATTCAGGGTGCCATGGTCATTGCTCTAAGTAAGTTCCAATATACGAAGCAATTTAAGTCCTTAGACTGACATCTCACGAAGTTATTATTGCTACGATTACTGTTGGAGTTGAAACAAATATTGACAAGAGCTTGATTGGCTCTTCTGGTTTGACCAAGCCTACATTACTCGGCTGGCAACTTCTTTACATTTTGCCTGTCGCTGTTCTGACAAATGACTTTTTCTTGTACGGGAACCATACTTTATCATAAACCCTAGGATTTACTAACTACAAGAATAGATCCAACTTCTGGATCAGGACTTTCGCGTCTAAGACCGACAAGGATCTCTGGATTGGTGTCTCCATCGCAGCAGGTCTGTCATCTACCAAGGCTCGGTGAAATATGTAACTGATAAAATATCATAGCCGTGACACTTATTGTATTAACTCTTGTCGGGTCTACCGGGTTGATCGCCACCTGGTCCGGTGCTTTCGACCCTACAAACCCTGACCAAGATGGGAGCATTGCATTCTTTTATCTTCTCGAACAGCTTCCTGCCTGGACCGTAGGAATTGTGCTAGTCATGGTTGTCTCCCTCAGCACAGCAGCATTTGATAGCCTTCAATCGGCTATGGTATCTACGGCTTCTAATGATCTTTTCCGCAACAAGATTTCAATATGGTGGATCCGTGCCGCTGTTATCGCAATCATCTTTCCCATCGTGGTTATAGCCCTCAAAGCGCCTAGCATTCTTCAGATCTATCTCATCTCCGATCTTGTGTCGGCTTCTAGCATTCCAGTTCTTGTGATGGGGCTCAGTGATCGTTTCTACTGGTGGAGAGGCTTCGAGGTCGTAGTCGGTGGGCTTGGAGGCCTCCTCACTGTTTTCATCTTTGGGACCGTCTACTTTGGCAACGCTCTAGACGGAGCTAAGTTGATGCTCTTGGAGAATGGTCTCTACGGCAATGACTGGAGCGCCTTTGGTGCCTTTGTAGCTGCTCCCGTTGGTGGTGTTTTATGGGGATTTGGCGCCTTGGCCTTGAGATTGACGTATCGGTTGATCGAAGCCAAGGTCAAGGGGGCTCGATTTGATGCTCTTGATCGCCCAGCGTACCTTGAGGAGACACCACAATATGCCACTGGTGACGACATCCACCCAGGCTCATCAGCTGCTCTCGTCACCATCGACCACAAGGGGAAATTCTTCTAAGTGAGTTACGAGGAGTCCGGCTGAGGAAGGGCGAGTATGGTGAGCTACATCCATCCACTGTGGCAGAATGACAGAGCTCATAGAGTTGCGAAGAAGAGATAGGGTAGTGTTTGATTTCTCGGGGCATATATTTGTAGGTGGATATTTGAAGTGAAGGGGTATAGCTTATTCGGATGTTACTATTAAGCTGTGCGACTCATGCATGCTGTAGAGGTTTGTTCTTAGTTAAAACAAGGCATATTGATAGCTGCCTCTGGAGATCTAAATCGAGATGGCTCTAAATGTTTTTGAGATAGTAGTTGGAGTAGGACTGCATATTCATATTATACATCATGCTACGCTATGCTTCCCTTATTTTTACATTTTGAACATTTATAATTAGACCGTCCCATTGACTCCGTCCCATGTACATATCTCAAAAAAAAAAAGGATCGCGGGCTTGTTTCTACGTCTCCTCGACGTTCCGCAGTCTGGTTGGCTCCGTTGTGCCCCAAACCTTCCAAGAGCCTTGCTTCCACTGCGAAATTTGCTGCTGAATGACAATATACTCCACAACATCCTTCTCCTTACCAGTGCCTGGCACCACCGAGCCATCCTGCTTGAATCTTGTTAACCTCTGCTTCGAAGCTATCCTCACCACCGCCTGCCTGAATGCCGTACCCTCTCCAACACCAAATGAAGATGGTAGAATCGCTCCTCGATTCGACATGAGCTTCGCCCTCTTATTGTACTTCACCAATGCCCATTTCGTCGTCTCGCCTTTTGATCTCGACAAAATCCTGGCTTGGAAACTGTCATATAATCCATCCGTACAGATCTTGCGCAGCGCTTGAGAGTCTCCTTGTGCGAAAGCTGTGTACATGGTTCTATGGAGGGTAGTTGCTGTGGAGGCCAGTTTGCCACGGTTGAGTTTTATGGTTCGTCTATACCAGGACTTGACTTTGGGAGAGGAAAATTTAAGGACCAAGTTGGAGACGTTGTCTTGAATACGGGTCCGTAGGCGTCTCCATTGGAATTCGAAGAGACCGCGCGGGTTTCTGAAGAGAGAGGGCTGCTGCGACCACGGCGGAGTGATGAATGTGCCTACGGTGGTCTTTAGTTCGTCAAATCCTTCTTATTCACAATATGTCCAAGAAAGCGTACCTTCCAGCATGCCTATATCCGAAGGCATCTGTTGCATCTCTCTCGAAGCTAGGCGAATACTGCGCTCCGGCGGTTGTGCAGGCCGCACAGCTTGTGCTTGTTGATTTATAGCCAAACGGGGCGCAACCCGAGAGAAGCATCGTCGTTGAAGGGGAGCAGAGACAATAGAAGAGGAGAATGTGAAGGGTGTGAGGGAGGCCGAGTAGAGCGGCCGCTGCAGTGACTGAGCCATGACAGCGATTTCAATTGCTGGAGGAAATCAGACCGTCATTTGAATTTTTTTCTAGGGCATCGAAATATATCCTCATCCTCCAAATAAATGTCGGCGCGGAAGAACTCAAAGTTCCTTGTCACGAGGTGTAAATTATCCAAGGTAATCGGCAATCGGGCCGAAGATTGACGGTACGGTGCACAGGACGAAAGTATCTACCGCTACGGATGACCTGCCCTATGTACTTTTCATACGAATGAAAGACAGTACAGTACAATAAGAAAAAGAAGCGTGGATAATTAATAGGGTACTTTACGGGAAGGCCATACTAGTTGCAGTACAGGCACCGAGGCAGGCTATTTACTTACTCGTTACCTATCTACCGATTTTCTTTGCTACTGTAGGGTAGGTATCTACCTACCTTAGGTACCGTACCTATCAGATACTGTACCTGTAGAATCCTTGCCTTGCTTCTATTTTGGCAATAAATGGATAAATGGCTCCCTTATTGCACTCCGTACCGTAGTAACCGTACTCCTCTCTATCTCCTGATCCACTGGATTACTTTGTACTCACTAGCATCTTCTCCTAAGTCTTCCCACAAGGTTCTCCCGTCGTCACGCCTGTCAAAGTTAGATCCGGGGTAGCGTCTCCACACGGCGTGTGCTGCAGAACCCCTTGTTTGTTACCTTGCTTGCCTTACTGTACTAACCTTGATATCCATCTCAAGCCCCTCCGTTTCACCTCTTCACCCACCCTTCACCTCTTTATCTCTTCTCGCGCCCCTCGTCCTGTTTTTATTCATTGCTGCATCTTCCGTTGACAGTCGTGACAATTGCAAACGGCAGCACATGCCGTAAAATAATATTCCTGCTGGCTTCTCTGACCCCCTCGTCCTTGAGCTTTCGAAACACCAACACCAACACCCACACCCACACTCACAACCGGACCCCAATCATTCTGCCCACAACCGAGGCACCTCCCTCGTACAGCCCGACTCCAGAGTCCGACGATAGCACGTCCGACCGGTCAGAGGAGAACTCCGTCTTGCATCCACGCGTGGCAGTCCTGCTGGGTGTCGACAAACGCTGGCATCTTCCGCTGCTGCTGTGTCGCGCCCTTAGTACGGCGCCAGCAGCATGGTGGGGTCTACGATGCGCCCTCACTTTCATGGGAGAATTGTTGCTCGATGAAGATGCGGCAGGCCAGCCGTGGAGTGTAGAGAGGAGGTTCAGGGTCACCGAGGTCTTCCTGGCTGTTGTCTGGGTATGTTGTGGATCTGCTAGCTTTGGAGAGGCAAATACATCGTCGTCAAAAGCTGATATATAGGCAAAGTGCTGCGCATCTGCTTATCTCTCCTTCTTTTTCACAGATTGTCTCATGTCTCGTTGGTAAGTCTCTACCTAGCTGTTATGACCTTTCACCATTGCTTACGCAAAGCAGGCTTTTGAATTATACCCCGCAAGGTAGAAGCAGAATCCTTCTGATGGTTTTGAAGCTCAAGAACTAAATCCATATCAGCAACGCTTGTTCGCCTTCTTACCACAAATTCCGTCAATGCCTACATAACATCTTGGGTGCTCTACCTCTCAGGTGGCTCCGAAGATCCACGCCTGTTGTTACCGGCCTGGATAAGTATAGCTGCAGTGAGTAGGCTGGCAAAGTTGAGTGCGCAAAAGCTAATTCAAGAGCTCAGACTTTAACCTTTCTCTACCATCTCACACATCCTCGGCTTGCCATCCTTAAAGAAACTTCACTATCCATATCGGTTTTCTCCATCGCCAGCTTCATTAGCATGGCCAGCTTGCTTTTCCAGCTACACTTAACGAGGGAAAATGACCCTCCTGTGCCACTGTTCATAATCGCGCGCTGGTGCTGGAAATATATGAAAATCGGTATAGAGATGATGGGAATGGTTAGCAGGGAACTATAGTCAAAATTTCCACCGTAGCTGGCGTGCAATCTTATGCTGGAAACTCAGTTAAATGCGCATTGAGTGCTTTACCTAACAGTTTATCCCAGTGACTAAAACAAATACGCCTGTCATAAAAGACCAGAACGTGTGAACGATACCAAGTTCTAAGCCCTCTCAACCACCAATTGGAATAAAGCTCTCTCTCATGGTAAGTGCGAACTACAGGTCTCACACGATACTCACCACCACAAATGTAGACTTCTAAAAGATGTTATATCGAATCTCGTATTGAGTTGCCAGGTGTTGCTATGCTAGTGCTGTCCGAGGAAAATCGGGACATGAACCTTTGCCACGAGTAATACAAATGACTGAAATCCATGCGAAAGCAAAATCCATTGTCCTGTAAAAGTAAAATCTTCCCATCTAGGCCATGCCATTTATTTGCGTTTGCAGAACGCGGGTATCATCGAACGCCCCATATCGAACCGTACCATAAAGGATCAGTCGACCCAGCCACTATGAAGGAGACGAGGGCAAGAAGTTGAAATAATGTTGGCCTTGACTCCTATCGAAGCTCCCCTTTGGAGGCTGGCGGGGTGGATTCGATGGGCTTAGAAACCGTGGACCTGTGTATTAGAACTTGTGTTAGTAGATGTGGGAAGGCAGAGACTCTTGTAATTGGGCTTACCTTGATGGTCTTGGCATCAAGCTCCAGACCCTCTTTCTTGTCTGTGAGAAATTCTTGCACATCCTTGCGCTGATCACCCTGAAGTTGGATCACCTCTCCCATCTCGGTGTCAACGACGATGGTGCCATTGCAAGCTGCAGGAAGGGTCAGCGAAGAAAGCGAATGGATAGCAGATCGATCTTACCGAACTTCTTCTTGATGACCTTGAGAATCTTCTTCTGGTCAAACTTTTTTGGAAGACCTTGAACAGTTGTCAAAGTCTTACGACCATTGCGCTCTGGGATGAATCCAGTTAGTACGCTTATCGCAGTGGTGCCGTCAGATGCGGGGCAGTGTGTTGCTCCGCGAGTCAAAAGTGTCGGGAATAACTACTCACGTTGAATACGAATGTGTATGTAGTTCTGCGATTGCTTAGTCTCTCCTGTATCTTCGTCGGCCTCCGCGAAGGGGTCCTGTTTGACGAGGGACTGTTAGCTGTGTTCGGTGCGACGATAAGGCTGAGGTGGCAACGAGGGACCAGTTGCAGGTTTGCGAGTAAGTAAAGGTAGCATAGAACGCACGAAGGTCTTGAGGTTTTCACTTCGAGGAGAGTACTGTCAGCAGATACACCAAGAGGAGTAATCGCAGAACGGCGGGAGATTCAACTTACATTGAAGTCATAAACTCGAGTGTTCTGGCTTCCTGGGGCAGGTGTTGTGGTGTTGTCAAGAGGATTAGGCGATAGTATCGCGTGCGAAGATCTTAGAATGCGAGGGAATAGAGTGGAGATGTGCTTGTGGTATGTGTTGTTGATGGATAGGTAGGATAAGTAGAGTCGTGGTGAAGGTGCTGGAACGAACGAGGGGTGAGGAACCACGCTAAAAACTAGTTCTTCTCCACACGTGATGCGATTTTGGGACTCACGAGTTGATTTACTGTGATTCACTGAGGTGTGATTCACGCAGGACCTAGGTAGCCTTAGGTCCTAAAACTGAGGTTCATTTTGGAATACACTTTTGCCACCACTTCTTTGAATGATCTAGCATCAAGGCTTTAGGTTCAATAATGAAGCAATATTTTGTGCTCGAGTCTTTGCCATTCGTCCACAAAGACCACAAGCTGCGTTAGTCAGTCTTGTGCTTTCCATTGGTACTTGGAGTTCCCAGGCAGCCTAGTCTTTCGTATTCGATTGAACAACAACAATTCTTGGGATGCATTGTTACTCCAATGCCAAATCAACCCGAGCGCATATCTTCGCCCCCGTATTATAATACATGGTCCTCGAACGCCATCAATAATACATGAATACCGTAGACCCTTCCTCCTATGATGGTGGTGCAGCGGCGGGTGCCTCTGTACCCGTGCCTCCTCGAGTCGCTGGTGGTGGCAAGAACATTGGGAGGTAAGTCTTGTTGTTGCATGCTAGCTTAGCAAGAGTTATCGAGTGGAATCGGATTCACTTACGACGACAAGAGCAAGGACTGTTGAAATCCAATTAGCTTATGTTACCCTGGTCGAAAGAGCACGCCATCACTTACAAGACATTGCCACGGAGAATATTGCTGGTTGACTGGCTGTCTTCTTCGACTCCGGACTCTCGCCCAGCCAAGTCTGTATCGCAAATACAACAGATGCCCTATACACAACATATGTTCAGACCCTGCTGTGATTACGGAAAGCAAACCCAATTACCAGCCAATGAACTTGTTTCGTGTGAACATAGCAGCCATGGGTAGCGTGCTTCCCATCGTAGAAGAAACACTAGACTCCTCCTTCTTCGCAGCTGGAGTCTGATATGGGATAACTTGGGAGGTTAGTCTGGGGACAACTGCAATGGAGTGCGCGCTGGTGTTCCTACCAAGGTCTGCCCTCCGCATATCTTTCCTTGACGACGACATTGGAAAGGTCGGAGTGGTGTCAGAGGTGTTGCGTCGGAGAAATTGTACGGATAGGACACTTGAAAGGAAGTTATCTAGTAGGAAGTAATTACCCTACTACGTACGAGTTACGGAAGCGGATATTGGTGGATAACTAGTCTAGTGTAAGCTTGGGCTTTATTTATTACTAAGCATCGTTGAAATTAACATTGTACCACTGCCACCCAAGGTACAGTATGTCTCACAGTCGCATCACTGAAAACACCAAATCCTACTACTACGTATCATTTCTTCCCAGCTCAAGTCACAACCTAAGTGACCCACCCATGTTGGGCGAATTTAGTGGCACAAGAGGGGGAGGATAGGAAGGAGCCAGAGACTCAGACTGCTTCCAGCCAAAGCTACAACTCAGCCAACCCAATCACCAATGGTATTGGTACTACGTAGTCTTCCGTCGTGCCGTCTACTACTTATAGCAATTTTGCTTCAGGCGGGCGCGGCTAAATTGAGAAGAACGAAGGAGCATGCAAGACTGCAAGTGCCTACACTAGTCGGACCGTACGGCGCAGGTGTCAGTCAGCAAGGTCTCTTCTGGTCTGTTATCCAAAAAAAAAAAAAAACCACTGCACCTGCTGAAAAGAGAAGAGAGACACATCAGAATCACTCGCCTGGCAGGGGTAATATCAAGATACGATACCTAAGGAAGGTAGCCTTCTAAAAGGAGCGAGCGATTCGTGATCTGTACGAAGTCCCTACCACCTAGAGAATACAGTACTTGGAGAATACTTCTACAGAGAATCCGAACGTTGCTCTTTATTTCTCAGTCACTTGTGAGATTACTGTTCAACTTGATACCTGCCTATATACCTACCTAATTAGTGCAGTACTATACATACAAATGCCTCCCAGCTTCCTTAGGCTTCGCAAACGCTCCAGAGTGGTACCCTGTCTCCCGTCTAATAAAGGCCGTGTGTCTGTCTTCCACTGTATCTTATCCACCACTACGGTACCGTAGTTTCGCTCTTCTGGGCGGCGCACCGCTTGCCCCAGTTCCGACCTGAACCTCGTACTACTACACCACTCTCTTCGACCCATTCATTATTTGATCAACGATCACAACCACGTTCTTCCCATTGCCTTCCTGACTTCCTTTCCTTCGTACACCAACTGTCCAACACAATCCTCCGCATCGACTGTCGCGCACATACCTATCAATCACTACCTTAGCCTTACTCCAGCCGCCTCGGAATGGAGTCGATATGACATCTCGCCCTTCGGCTCCGGCTCAGAGAAGCCTCTCTGGCAACAACGTACTCCAGAGGCCCTCGCAACATCGTACCCTATCCCAGCAATTCCCTTCATCGTCCCCGACTCGCAGGAACAATGAGAGTTTTGTGGATTTGACCTTTGAGGGCTCCGATGCTGCGCCAGGAAGATATGGAGGCGCACCGAGAATTGGCGGCTCGCGCCTGAAGCTGGAAATCACAAAAGACTCGAGGAATTCTGCTCACGCTGAGTCGCCGAAACCAATACTAGATGCACCTTCGCTATGGAAACCATCTGTACCTCTGCGTGGCCGTCCGCAACTTCACAGCGAGCTTCCGGACGGTCTCAGCTCTGGCGCAGTCCAACAAGGTCCAAGTGAAGTACTACCATTACGACCAATGCCTATGCCAGTCCGGCCAGGGCAGCACTCGCCGCCTAATCGGGATGATAAACCTCGAGTTGCGCCAGGGAATACCCCCAAGAAAGATGGTCGTCCGAAGCCGTACAGCTTAGAAGTGCCGGCGGCAGCCCCTCGTTATACTCCCAATGGTAGGCATGACTTTCCCTTTTAACTAGTAACACGTTTTAACGCTACGCAGGCCATGCCGATTTTTTCCCCTGGACTGGAAACCACCCCGAGGACCAGTTTTCCGAGACGGTTATTCGTCAGGGTTTCTTCGACAAGACTCAGATGACCCAGAATGAGACGGGAACAGCAAGAGCATCAATATTTCCTGCCCTTAAACACAAAACTGGCCTCCAAACATTATCATCTCTCTTTACGGGCGTCCTTGCTCAACGGAGAGCCCATGGCCAAATTACATCTAACTCATCATTTAAACCTCCACCGCGAGTTACAGTAACCGATACGAAAAGAGAGGTGTGGCTCAAGGATCTGGCAAATCCAACGATCTCTTTACGACGACTCAGCCGGTCTATCCCACACGGAGTCAGGGGTAAGATATTACTAGATCAGGCTTTAAGCAAAAATATTCCAATTGAAAGAACTGTCTGGCTTGCAAAATGTGTTGGAGCAAACGAACTCAGATCGTTCAGGAGAAAAGGTGTAAGTGGTACATTCGCCATGGGTGGGGAAGCAAAATGGATCCGCGACTTTACAGTAAATGTAGAGCAATTTGTGGAAAGCATCATAGGATCCTGTGGAGAAAAGGGCTTCAAGAATAGGATTAATTACGCGTGAGTACAACCTTACTCTCAAGCTGAATTCTCTGTTAACTTGCCTTACAGCATTCGTTTATCGACGCACTTTCACGCAGAGCATTTACTAGACCGCGAACATTTCATGGACTGGCTCGTTTCGAGTCTAGAGAACAGTCTCCAAGCAAAGCTTCCCGTGTGGCTGCTTATCACGCAAATCTATTGGAAAGATTTACTCAAATATCGGAAATACGGGCGTCGTCTATCAGCTGCAATACTTGGTCACTTTACGGATGTATGCTTGAACCTTTTTCTTAACCGTAAGATTGGTATGCTGACCACACTTCTCAGACTGTGGTACATGAAGATCGTGATATCATGGGCCCTCTTCTAGACCGACTGAGGATATTACTACGGGGGTTGATGATTTCAAACCCTGAAAGCTTTGTCTCTCCAATGGTATGGGCGAAACATCGGAATGTTTTGCAGTCCAATCTTGACTCAAATGATCAAACACTTCTACTGGCCTTCACGATGATTGATACACGGAATGGGCGTCTTACTGCGCCAGGAACAGAAAAGCAGCTCAGCCCTCGTCAGCAACTTATCCAGCAGTTGGATATGCTATTTTCAAAGCCGTACACCAATGAAATGTCTACGCAATACTGGCATCTTTCTGATAAGAAGGAAATGCTCATTTGTATGGTCTTGGAATGGTCTACATCCTCTCATCGACCTGGCTTCGCAAAGATATTTGTTGGCACCCGGATTATTCGTTCCTGGAGTAGAAATGGGGCTGCGGTGACCGAGGCCATCCTTAGCTTTCTCGAATCGACAGCTTGTGAAACAGGTCGCTGTAGATCTTCTGTGTATCATCTCATATCCGAGCTTGCTCGTTCAGAACACTTCTCTACTCCAGCTTATCTTCAGTGGTTAATTGCCCGGGGTGGTCTGTACGATGCAACAGAGGTAATGGAAGACGGCCCTCTTGCCACACGCCTGCTCGCTGAGTTACCTACCCATAACATCACTGAGGGAATCATAAGCTTACGCAGCACCCTGCTCCACCGGGCTGGTTTTGATGTTGATGACGAAGATGAACGGACCAAGGCATGCATGTGCTTGATTGATAAGGCGCTGCCGGGGATGCAAACAAATATGAATTCCGAAGCAGAGGTCTGGTGTGCTTATAGTGTGGACCACTTTGAGGATCATTTACCCAAATTGAGTCGGACGTGCAGGTCTGAGATTGGGCTATGGCTCAGGGAGAAAGTTGCGCATCAGGTCCTCAAGTCCACAGTACCAAGAATAGATGGCTGGAGTTCCTCGCCGGGCAAGAGTGAGATCTCTCCAATCACGGCATCCGAGCTGAGCACAGTACGGCATTATTTGGAGCTGATGGGTGACTTTTCTATGCTTGCCGATGTTCTAAGGATTGCCACAAGCTCTAATGATGCCGATGTTCTCTCCTCTATTGCGGACAGCCTCAACCTACATCTAGAGTGCCTTGCAGCAGTGGGTGCGCTGAAAGGGCTCTTCGAGATATTACTTACACGGCTCCGATCGGTCTTTGAAGACCATGACTCTCTTCCAAGAGTGTTTTTGGCCTCACTCGCAAGTCTTGCTGGAAGAATGCCAGAGCAAAAGGCCATCGCTGAACAGCTCGCGCAAGAACTTGCACGGAGCGATAGGAAAACTGCTGCGGACGCATGCTCTCCAGTATCGGACCACATGGCTGGAGTGCTTCAAGTTGAAGAAGCCGACTTTACCGACGAGATTGAAAAAGTCTTAGCCAGTGGCAACAGCATGGATAAAGCTACACTGGAGCGTTTGTTCCAGCGAATCATAAGTCGCCTAGAAGCTTCTTGGGGGAAGTCAATGGAGCAGCAGCGAAGCTGCGGACTACTCCTAACTAGGCTAAAAACCTTCGATGCACTTCATTTTGATACTCTCATGACAGCATGGGTACACCATTTCCAACAAATGAGCATCCGTCCCAGCATGACCGAAGTATTTGCTCCTCTAATTAGCTTTGGATGTCTGGATCTGAGCAATACCTCAGTCAATATGGTACCGAAGAACGGAGCTCTGGAACTGGACCTGGAGAATAATATCGTTTTACGCAATTCACGAGAAGCACTATCACTTGCCATACTTCCTTCAAATATTCCAGGATTGATGACCACTGAAGAAGCCTATCGTTTCAGAATCAGGCAGACACACTTGCAAAAAGATCATCCCACAGAGATTCTGTCTCTGATACGTCGAGCTATCGAGCATTCATCTTCATCGGACACTTCTGACGAAGCAATTGGAGTATTGGATATTCTAGAGACTCTTGAGGCACGGCAAGCGGTACAAAGACTTGTAGTAGTCGACACCGAATCAACAAGTCAAATTTTAGTTTTACCTCTGTGCAATAGCGGCAACCACAAGGTCCTTGGGGCTATCGAATCTCTCGTTGACGGACTACTCGTGCCTGGTCTAGAAAAGCACAAATTTGAAGGAGTCCGGACGGAAATAGTACTGGGCTTAGCCAACGATCTAACGTTGCCTTTCTGCAGGCTGAAGCTAGCGTCCATGTTCAGCTCAAAGAGGTCTCCAGACATCGATCGCACCGCTGCCACTCGTCTAGAGGCTTTCCAGAATGCTATTGAAGCAGCTGTTTCAGGGGGGAGTACCACTTGGGCTAGCATTGTTCCCCTCATGGACGTTCCCATTGCGCAACACCTCCGCTCGAAGGCACAACTACAATTCCTTGCCTCCTTTCCCTCTTTGAAGTCGGCTGCGACATATGACTTGGCCAAGAGCAAGGACCAAATTACACAGGCAAAGAATCTCTTGTACATAATTGATGCCACAGCATACAATGGTCCCTACACAGGCACCAATCCGTCGGCCCTCCCTGCAGAGATTGTTGGGACGCTGCAAAACACATGGCTTCTTCTTTCCCATTCTCAGTACTTCGTTTTAAGACAAGAAGTCGTGACGCAATGGCTTCCTCTCCTGGTTTCGTTCTCCGCTTACCACGCGTCGGCCTTCGAGCCTTCAAAGGCAGGAAACGAGCTTCGAGTCAAAGCGCTGCTTGCACTTGCTGCTCTACTACTTGAATTGGGTGCCCTCGATATCAGCCTTGAGACTATCAACGGACTCATCGAGCAGACATTCGACTTTACACTAATTTTAGTGGACTCCTTGCCTGACGATTTACGACATTATTGCATTCGAAGCCTGAAGGACTCAATATCGAATCCTCGACTTCGCTATCTCTTTAGCTATTCTGGAAATCCGTCAGATTGGTTAATTTTAAGTCAGAAAGATAAAGCTGGCCTCTCGTCGACTTTAGGTGTAGCAGAGGCCAGAACAATGGATAGAGAGAAACTTGTCCCTTTTCCACTTCGTCGATGGGAGATGCTTGGCGTTGATCCAGAGTCAGGTCCCAAATCATATCTCAATGATACAAGTCTGAGCTTGACGCTTTTTGGAGCTCGAAAGAGCTAGACAATGATTAAGGAACCTTGTATCTTTTAGCCAGGCAGCTATGTACTTTGGAGGCGTTTTGTGGGACTAAGAAAATATGATGGAAACTTGGATGTCATTGTTGGCGCATAGGCTGGGATACTTTAGACGGCACTTGTGAATACGGATGATGGGTTTTAGATGATTGGCATGTACAACGAAATATACCAGGCAATAGCCATGATAACGTGAATTGCTTGAGAGTTAGGAGTGTGTCCGTATCTTCGTGTGATGGTTCGCCTTCTCTGAGCCACCAGACAGAAGAAGCCTTGTTAAAGAGAGTATTGTAGTGGTAGACAGACAACTTGGATCGTCAATTTGTTCCCCTTCCATCCAACTGAAGATTATTCGGCTAGTCCACATCTCGTGTCCTCTCCCTTCGGTCAGCCTATGCATCTTGATGCTGACAATGCTGTTTCTAATCCTACCACCTTTCCAGTATCTACTCCTAGTATGCGCCACGGATTCCAGCATGAGACGGGACCATGGTGCTAGGTTCCTAATTGTATTTGAATGGTATTCGCTCTCCTTTCGCCTGTAATATTCTACAAATCCTACAATTAGACCATGCAGCAAGAAGTTATAATCCTTTCAAAAATTGCCCCGGTTTCAATCATCGTCAAAAATCTGGTAGGTGTTGTTAAGTATTGTATTGATGACCTGGACCTGCCAACCGGCATCGCTGATGTTAGGCCCCGTGTTGGCGCCCATTAAGGTAGGGCCAAACACAATAGCCAAGTTGCTTGCGCTCATGCGATTGGCGGAGGAGCTTTCTTGGACACGGTTCAAGTGTAAGGTAAGTGCACGCAAAGTAGCATAATTAGGGTCTGGGAGGCTGTTAATTATGGCGTGGAGGGAGTCCCGTCTGACTATATCATCTTCGGTTTCTGTATTATGTTAGCCCAGCGTCGTTTCGGTATTTGGATATCACATAATACACATACTTGCGGCATCAATAAACGCAGTGTAGTGCTCGCTTGTCAAAAGCGGATCAGGTAAGTCCCGGAAAAACTGTTTAAGCAGGCCCGCCACACTGTTAACGTCGTGCATAAAATTTTCGGGGTTTCGAAAGTCGACTTTGGAGGAATCTATGTCCTGTCAGCTTCCAGATTTGAAAATGCATTGAAGACCATACCGTTGTCAAACATGGCTTTGATTTTGGTTATGTGAGACGATGTACCGGACAAACGGTAGATTCCCTCAACTTCTAAACCAAACAGGTCTACAGCCTGAATGCATTGATAAACAACCATGGGAACTGCGGATCCATCTCTTTCAAAAAGATCCTGCAAGCTAAGTCCAAACACCGGCTTCAATGGGGATAAATGACTGGCACTTGATGCCACCTGTGGTTGTGGGTATAGAGGTTGGCTCGATGACTGCTGCTGAAAGTTTGAAGGGGGCGGTGTTTGTGACATTTGGAACGGGAGGGTGGAAAGTTGAGGAGGTCCACTGGCACTCATAGAACTAGAGTGATATGCTGGGCCACCACCTAGAGCCCCTTTGGCAACAGGGCCAGGCACTGAACCACCGTTGTTGTATTGCTGCATAGGTGGCTGCCCCTGGCTAAAACTCCTCTCGTGCTGATGCGGCTGCTGTGGCTGTACGGCAGGCGGAGGCGCTTGGTTAAAGCCTTGGCTTACATTGGTCTGGTGCTGGGGTTGCTGGGGAGGTTGAGCTACGCCAAAAGATTGTGGCGGGCCTTGGCGTGAGTTGAAGGATGTAGATGGGTCAGAAAGACGCTGTGGGGGGCCGGTGTGCTGTGCAGGGTTCAGTACCTGATCGTGTTAGCACGCAGCAAAATCGAGTGGGAAATTGGGACCCTTTAAACTAACTGCATTACGTTCGTACTTGATATCAGAGATTTTAGGCGGAACTTTGTTGGCAAAGCCTGTCAGGTAACTGCTGAGGTCCTTGTCGTTGTCAATGGCGAAGACTGCTTCGCGAAGACTGCGTCGCTGACTCGCAGGGTCGCTTCCCTTCATAGGACTGATATTAAGGCCATTGCTTAGGAGGAGTTTCTCATTGAATGATGCTTCGAAATCAGTCAGCTGTGTCCATATTTTGGTTCGAATGCCACAAATCGCCCACCACTTACCAAATTTTTGCATCTGAAGAGTCAAGGCTGAATCGCATTCTCTGATCAAGTCCTGCAGAGCTCTAACGGCTTCGGGCCTAGATTTTGATAGCAACTCTGCCCGTTGGCTTTGTACATTTTGCACCTTTGTTGAATAATCAGCATCTGCACCCTGCACCTTTCGCAGAAGATCTTCTTCATGCTGGGCTGCAGATTTAGGACCCTTAAGTCCGAATATTTTGCCAGACTGCCTGTCTCCAGTTCTTGCTCTATCATAATCATCGGCCAATGAATCGTACTTTGCCTTGGATTTTCTCATGGCTGCTTCCATGTCTACCACCCGCTGCTCTGCCGCCAGCCCGTTGGTCTTCCAGTGCTTCCGGCTTCGTTCAATGTTTGAGGCCATTTCTAGCAGATCTTCGTGCATCTGTAGCAGCGATGCAGCGAACTGTGCACCATTGTCAGCCATGCGCTCGTGGATGGCTGTAAGTTCCTCATAAGAATGGAGGAAGGTTCCTTGTCTATGGTCCGGTTTCCGCATGCTCTCCACCGTCGTCCTACAGTGCTTCTTGAGGCCAACCGAGTGCGCATCCTCCAATTTGGAGCGCTCCTTCAAGAATGTAGCAAACTCCTATCGAACGCCAGGATTAGCCTGTGATTGATGAGCAAGGTCCTTTCAAACTTACCTTAGCTGATGCTATGCTCTGCTTGAGACGGTTGAGGAGCGTCGAGACACCAATCTAGCGCGGTATCTGTTAGCCCTAGCGCAGCGGAGATGATTGATCCTCTCAATGTATCTCACCTCGGAGTTGATCACATCGTAGACGGCTTTGGTGTAGGGATCAGCTGGGCCTTGCGACTGAGTTGGCGGAGGGGCATTAATCGCAGATTCGCCATTAATGGGAGACACGCCGTCGGGGGAAGGAGGCGCGTCGCGCAGTGCATCGGGATTCTTGTCCTCTTCCATGCTTTCACACCATTTGCAGGATTGCGATTGCGATTGCGCTTGAGGGGGAGACTAGATTCAGGATGAGGAGTATGGCCTCAGGGCGTCGAGGCGAGAGAAGATGGCGGTGCAGCGCGAAGTGGATGATATGATATGATATGATAGGTAGGGGTAGTAGGGTGAGCAGGGCTCGGTATCCGGAAGCACAGAGACTCGAAACGATCGAGGATAATGCACTGGCGCGGTCCTTGCAGTAGGTATGTTATTGTAACTTTGCCCTTTGCCCTTTGCTGTCTTTGCCTATTTGTTGTAGTTGTGTTACTATTGCCGTAAGGTCATTATTGTCGGTACAGCATTGTCTTGCTTCGCCATCTAAGAATCCATGCGGTATTGTGGCTGTGCACAATCAACACGTTGGAGTACATGCGCCCATTCTCTTCAGAAGCACCGACCGATACTTTCTTGGAAAGCTTAGCTAAGTATACTTGGCAATCCACCAGCCTCCAGGTCCGTTCTCCGCGCAACATCGGATGAAGGGGAAGACCACATTGAAACAACTCCTGCGCCAGCTACATCTGGGGTCAACTTGTCGGTCCTGATACGTGTAAATGCCAAATTTGATACTTACACAATGCCACGTGAGTTCGCCCAGTATATTTCCAGGTTTGATTTAGGTAACTTACTTGATCTAGATAATTCACTTAGGAAGTTTAAGGTATAAGTAACTTACTTGCTTTACGAAGGTGCCGGGGGTAATGTTTTATACACCGCCCTAGAGGGGTTTATATCTAGTAGAATAGTTACTAGCTTACTCCTATATAAATTATATATATTAATACTTAGTAAAATACCCTTCTATATTAATTACTACTTATATTTATATAGGTATCCCTTTCCTATAGTAGACTAAAGGTTATTATAATATTCTATACCTCTTAAACCTTATATTTTAAGTCTTTATATAATTTAAATTTAAGATTTCTATACTTAGATTATAAGAACTCCTTTATATATTATTATAAAGTCTTAATAAGATTAAAATTAAAAGAATAAAAAGATTATTTAAAATAATTAAATCTTTAAGAATCTATATAGTCTCCTTTATAATATATCTAATAGTATTATTTTATATAAAAATAAACTTATTTATTATACCTTTTAAATTACTAATATTATAAAGATATTATATAATAACTAGTATAGTATATTATTAATATATAATTATTAAAATTATACTTTAATTATTCTCTTAAAAGAATCTAAGATCCTTTATATTCTTATAAAAATAATCTTAAAATATTTAATTCTTTTTCTTTTATATCTTCTCTTTAATATAATCCTTATATTACTCCTTACTAGATTTATATAAGATATATATCTTCTAATAGTACTTATACTTTATTTAAGTTTTATTAAATTAAAGAATCTTATATTATTTATAGTATATTTAACTCTTATATTTAATAATAAATTTAAGTTAAAGCTTTTAGTTTTTTTAAAAATAGAAGACTTATATATATAGTAGAGTAGATATAGAATACTTCTTTATTAAGAGTATTTTAATAGCTTCTTTCTCTACTCTCTAATAGTAGAACTTATTTATTAACTCTTATATATTATTTAATATATTTCTTTTAATTAATATATAAAGTTAATAAGTAATTATCTTTATTTAATATTAAGTATAAGAGGTTAACTAGAATCTTTTCTTAGTATTATAAGATTATTAAGTATATATTAAATATAGTATATATATAGATTAAGTTCTTAAGTAATTTAAGATATCTATTATATTATATTATATAATATAATTATATACTATAAATACCCTATAGCTATAGTAACTCTTAGTAGTTACTAAAGCTCTATAACTATATTTACTACTTTTATATATAACTCTAGTTATATTAGTTATATAATCTTAGTCTCTGTATTATATATTTCCTTATAAGGAATAGTATATATAAGATATTAAACTAGTTAAATTAAATAAATAAGGAAGGAGAAAACTAAACTAGTAGTTTTCTAGTTATAAATTAGTTTTTAGTTTATAAGGAAAGACTACTTATTTAAGTAGAAATAATAAGGTCTAATAAAGTAGACTAAATAAGATAATTTATATAAACTACTTATTAGAGTAGTTTATATAATTATATATTTATAATATATATTTTATTTTATTTTATATTATTTTATTTTATATTATTTTATTTTATATTATTTTATTTTATTTATATTTTATAAATAAAGTAGAGTCTTCCTAACTTTATAATTTATATAAACTAGTTTATACTAAATATAGTAGTCTTTATAACTAGTCTTTTATATATAGATAGCCTCTTTTTCTTAGTAGATAAATAACTTTAAATTTAAGTCTTTAGTTCTATATATTATTACCTCTTACTTATCTATTTTATAACTCTATTTAATACTCCTTCTACTCTATATTTATAGTATACTTTAGGTTATACCTACCCTACCTACCTACCTACTCTATTTCACCCTTACTTATAGTTTATAACTTAATAGGTTATAAGTCTAGAGTACTATTAATTAGTATTTTAGAGGTAATATCTATATATTTATATAAAGACTATATTAGTCTCTATAAGTATTCCCTATCCCTATTCTTACTACTTAGAGAGTATAAAAGCCCTTTAGCTTAAGTCTCTATAACTAGACTCTACTAAGTATAAAGGTAGTAGTAGTTAGTTTATTATATAACTATCTACTAGTATACTATTATTATATAGTATATAAACTCTAGTAGCTATAACTATATAATTATACTATCTATAGTAGATATTATAGTCTTATTTATATATAAAGGTATCTATTCTTAAGCTTTAGTATATAAGTATAGTCTTATTCTTAACTAAGGAATATACTATTATAAAGAGGTATATCTACTTTATAACTCTCTATTTAATTTATATTATAGTAATTTCTAAATATATAAGTTCTATAAGAAGTTATCCTTAGAGAGGGTAGACTTATATTATTATATACTATTTTATTAGTTATATAGTTATATATAAGTAGTATACTTAATTAGATACTTAATATAAGAAAAGCTAAATTAGTACTTTATTTAACTTATTAATAAGAAGTATAAGAAACTATATTTTAAACTAGTAGATTATTTAAAGGAAATCTTTAGTAATCTATAGATACTAGTATTAGACTAGGCTATAGTTATAAATCCTCTTATAGAGGTTTTCTATTTTTATTAGAGATAAAGGGAAGATAAATTACTACTATATAAGTAGTATAAACTAAGTCTATATAAGACTAGTTTTTAAATCCTCTTTTTTTTTTTTTTTTTAAGTCTTATATTAGAGTCTAAAACTATATAAGATTACTAGAGCTTATTAGGCCCTATATATCTATATATAATAAGTATCTTTAATGTTTTCTAGTAGATATTATAGGTCTAGCCCTATTTATAATAAAGGAAAGTAACCTAGATAGATTAATTATTTATTACTTTCTCCTCTTCCTTTACTTCCTTCTCCTCCTCTTCCTCCTCCTCTTCCTCCTCCTCTTCTTTTATATCCCTAGTTATATACTACTTCCTAGTAGTTATTTTAGTTTAATTTAAGAACTCTAGTATACTAGTAATCCTCTTTTTTATCCCTAATAGGGTCTCTAGTATTAGTCTAGACTTAGGGATCTCTAAGTCCTCTACTAGTTTATTTCTAGCTATTAGTATATACTCTTATTTATAACTAAGTAGTAAATAATTAATATCTTCTATTTAGTTATAACTATATTTATTATTAAAGGTAATTTAAAGTCTATATAGATAGGATTTTATATAGTTATACTCTAATTTAAGTTAAAATAAGGTATTAACTAATTCCTTCTTAGTTCTAAAAGGTAGAAATATTTATTTCTATATAGTCTAGTTATATAGCTTATTATAGATACTTAGTTTTAGACTCTCTAGCTACTCTCTATCCTTATCTTAGTTTAATTTAACTCCTAGTACCCTAAAACTAGTAGAGTTAAAGGTAGGGTACTTTATTATAGTAACCTTAGTTAGTTTATTAGTCTTTTTATTCCTTACTACCTCTTTATAATCTAGGACCTAGACTAATATAACCTTAGTATCTTTTTCTTATATTAGTTTAGTAGTCTTAATAGCTCTAATCTATTATTCTTAGCCTAGATTATCTAATAGGGTTAGTAATCTATATAAGCTAGCTTAGTTATTAGAGTAAATATAGTATTCTTATTCTTTAAAGACTATAATACTAGTATATTTAAGGGCCCTAGTAATACCCTCTAGTTCTCTATTATAGACTAATTAGTTATTATAGACTAAAAATTAGATTATCTATAGAGGTTATAACTAGAGTAAAGGCCTAAGTATTTAATATATAATAGAGGGGTCTTTACTTTTATTTTAGGAGATTAGAGGTTTATACTTAAGAAAAGACCTAATAAGTACCTAAAGGATTAATAAAGGGTTCTTATTATATATATTAAAAGAGAAAAACTCCTTTAGAAGAAGAAGGTAAAGATTAATAGTTAAATATACTATATTATTAGATATAGTATATTATCTATTATTTAGTTTATTATATTCTAATCTCTCTACCCCTAGAGAGATAACTTATTATATATTTAGGAACTAAGTAACTAAGTAAGGGATAATAATAGTACTATTAATATAAAGATCTATAGAACTAGTAGAAGGCTTCTTAGTTCCCTAGGGAACTAAAAGTATATCTCTAGAGATACTACTAGTAAGATCTATAATAGTATAAGGTATAATATAAAGAGTTATAAAATAAGTACTAGCTAATAAGTTAAAAGTAATTAACTAATAGATTTAGAAACTTAAAGAAGAAATTTAAGTTAAGGTATAATTATAAGAAGTTAATAAGGTAAATACTAGACTCTAAATATTAATCCTAAGATAGTTTACTATAATAAAGGAGTAATAGTACCCCTCTAAGACCTAGGAACTTCTCTAATATAAGGGAGTAAGTATTAAGGAAGCTTAGAGGTTTTTCTATTAAGTAGAACTAAAATAGTAAGAAAATAAAAACTAGACCTAGGTTACTAATACTAATAAAGTAACTTATTATATCTCTTACTTTAGAGAAGTACCTATAAATATCTAGAAGAGATATAAGGTATAGATAGATATAAATATAACCTAGTAGGATAATTTTATTAAGTTTATAAAGAACTTAATATTAGACCTAATAAATTAAGAGAAGATAGTATCTTCTAAATATAATATAATAATATAATTTAAAAACTAGAGTATCTAAAAGTTTATTACTTACTTAGATAGCCTAGAAGATAAGTTAAATATAATTAATAATAATTATAAGAGGAGTATATTATTTACTAAGCTTAAGCTAAAGATCTATAATTAAATTAACCTTTAGATAATATAATTAGAAATAAGAGAGACTCTAATCTTAATAACTATCTATATTAAGAATTATTTTTAAATAGTTTAATAAGAATAATAGAATAATTAAAAGAAGAAAGAAAGATAACCTTATAATTATAATAACTAAAAAATAAGAAAATAAAGTCCCTTATTAAAGTAAGAAAATAATTATTAAGAAAGTAATAGACTATAAATAAAGTTAAATAATATTCTACTATTATTATAATAATAGGATAATATTATATACTATAATTATAATAAGCTAGGGTATATTACTCTAAATTACTCTATAATAACTTACTATAATTATAGAGAGTAAAGCTATAAAGTATAAAACTACTCTAAACTAAAAGTAAATAAATTAAGAAATAATAGTACCTAGTAGTAGTTTTACTTATTATTATTAATAAAGATAGATAAGAAAAAATAAAAATAGTAATTAAAGTAATTTTAAAGGAAGGAGTATTAAGGAGAAGGGTAAAAGTATTAGTTAATTTAGATACTAAGGTAAATTATATCTAGAAGAAGACTATTAAAGAGATAGAACTTAGTAGCTTTATTAAACTAGTTATACTATTATAGGCTCTAGATAGAAAATCTATTTACTCTTATAATAATTATAATATTATAATCTTAGTAAAGGTTAATAATAAAAGTCTATAAGAGTTTTATTATAAGTTTATTACTTATAACTTCTAGATAAGAGATATTAAAATAATTTTAAACTATTTATAATTAGTAAAGATTAATCTTAATATTTCTTTTCTAATAGTAGTATAATAATATAAAGTAGAACTATTTAAGATTAAGACCCTTATTATAAAATAATTTATAAAAATTATAAAAAAAGAAACTTATATCTTTTTAGCCTTATAGCTCCTTATAGAAAAGGTAATAAGACTCTAACTTATAGGTACTATAGTAAATATAGTAATAAATATAATCCTTAAGGAGTTTAAAAGATTTAAAGATATATTTAATAATAGTATAATAATAATACTCTTTAAATATTATTAGATAGAGTATTAAATAAACCTTAAACTAGGTAAAGAACTACTATAGAGACTAATTTATATCTTATTAAAAAAGGAATTAGAAGTATTATAGGAATATTTAGAGACTAGTAAAGTAAAGAGGTAGATATACTATTCTACTAGTTTAGTAAAGACTCCTATTATATTTATACTAAAGAAGAATAGGAAATTATAACTCTATATTAATTATTAAGGGTTAAACTAGATTATACTTAAAGATTAAATACCTCTTCTACTTATTAGTAAAACCTTAGACTAGCTTAGAAATACTATAATTTTTATTAAGCTAGATTTAAAAGATACTTACTATTAAATTAGAATTAAAGAGAGAGATAAGTAAAAGATAACTTTCTATATCTATTATAATTATTTTAAGTATTATATTATACCCTTTAGCCTTACTAATATACTAGTAATATTCTAAGCTTATATAAACTAGATACTTATAAAGTTAATTAATATTATATATATAGTCTATTTAGATAATATACTAATCTACTTAGAAGACTCTAAAAAATATAATAATATAGTATAAAAGGTATTTAAATAGTTATAATAATATAAGCTCTATATTAACCTTAAAAAGTATAAGTTTAAAATAAAAAGTATTAAGTTTTTAGGATTTATTATAAATAATAAAAGGATAGTAATAGATCTATTCTATATAGTAATTATTATAAAATAATTAAAGTTAAATTTAATTAAGGAAGTTTAAGTATTTTTAGATTTTATAAATTTCTATAGAAGATTTATATTTAGATACTCTAGAGTTATAATACTATTAATTAATCTTTTAAAAGGGGAGAAGTTATTTAATTAACTAGTAGAAGTATAAGTAGTCTTTTAGAGATTAAAAGATATATTTATTATAGTATCTATAATAGCTTATACTACTACTAAGTCTTACTCTTATATTTAGGTTATCTAGATTAGTTAGTTAAGTAATTCTATACTCTAGGAATATAACTTTAGAATAGAATAACTAATTAACTAAGTTAAGACTTATAAGTATAAATTACTCTTCTCTTACCTTATATTTAGTTTCTTTCTTTTCTTTCTTCTTTATCTTAGAATTCTTAATTTACTATTTATATATACTACTTTTATCTATTATAAATACTATTATATTATTCTAAGACTAACCTTAACTCTCCTAGAAAGGAATTAATAATATCTACCCTTTAGAACTCTCTAAACCCTAGAAATAGAACTAGAGTAACCCTCTTAAATAAACCCCTTTAAATAAACCTCTTAAACTCAATACCTATCTTAAATACTATAGCTAGAGATAGTACTAAGGCTATATATACTACTACTACTACTACTAGTAATAATACCTAAGAACCCCTTTTCGAACCCCCCTCTAAACTTAAATATAATAATAATAATACTAGATCTAAATATATAATAAATACTAAAAGGTATAAGTTTATAGAAATCTATAATATTAACTACTATAACTAGAATAAGATAAAGGAGATAATCTTTAAGGTTATTAAAGACTAGTATATCCTTACCTCTAAGTAAGTTAATAAAGTTAAGGTTAAGTTCTATAACTTCCTTACTTATATAACTAAGTATAATATAGACTATTTAAAGTTAAAATATATATATAAGAGGTTATAGAAGGAATATATATTACTATAGATAAAGGTATAGTATAAGGAAGGATAAATTACTTCTCTTAAGAATAAAGTTCTTAAACTTACTCTATAACTTAAGAAGAAGGTATCTAAAGAACTATAGAGAGAACTTATTAGTTATAATAATAATAACTAGAATATATATAAACTTAGATAGTAGCTCTAGTACTAAAATAACTACCTTTACTAAATTAAGGTTAAGGAGGAGAGATCTCTTTAATAAAATAATAAGAACTATAAAGAGAAACCTATTATCTAAACTCTCTCCTCTACTATAAACCTAATATAATCCTTCTTAACTCTAACTCTTCCTACTACTACCCCTTATACTTAGAACCTCTTTACCCTATACCCTAAGTATAATAACCCTAAGAAGTAACTACTCTCTAATAAGGGGTACTATTTCAAGTATAGAGGAACTAGATATATAGTATAGGATTATATAATAAATATAAAGGAAATTAAGGAATACTTAGAGTAGGGAAAAGAGGAACTCTAGAGAAAGACTCCTCTTTAGAATATATAAGTATTAAATAGGAAATTAATCTTAGTTAATTAATAAATAGAAAAGTATTAATAATTCTATATAGTATAGTAAATAATAGAACTATAATTACTACTAATACCCTACTTAATACTAGAGTAAATAGTTTCCTCTTTATTAACTTAATATTCCTATAGAAGATTAAACCCTATATCCTTACTAAACCTATTAAGTTACCTTATACTCTACTAGTATATAGATATAATAAGAGCTCTAGTAAACTAATTATCTATTATATCTATCTTATCTTTAATCTATAAGAACGATAGTTCTAGTTACCTTTCTATATACTTATACTTAACTCTATAAATATTATTATTAGATAAAAATAGATATTATATTTTAAGATTAACCCCCTTATCTCTAAATATTCCTTAAGCTAGCTAGTAGACCTCCCCCCTTCCCTCTACTATATAAAAGAGATTATTATCCCTAGGTCTAAGATAAATATACTCTAGAATATTAACCTTAATTATTAATTTAATATTACTAAGTATAATTAGAAGTTTAAGTCTAAAGACTAATAATAAACTATAGAAAAAGTATTATCCCCTACCTAGATACTCTACTAGTCTACTAAGTTTATATACTTTAACCTTTCTATTATAAATAACCTAACCCCTCTATATCTCTCTATAATAGAAGAGGACTCTAAATATAAGAGTACTCCTAAGCTAAAGTACTAGACTCTAAGACCTAAAAGATAAATATATAAATAAGATATTACTAAGAGTCTATAGAAGATATAAGATAAACTTAATAAGAAGATCCTACTACTATTACTACTAATATAATTATAAAGATAGTAATAATAGAAGTAGAAAAGAAAATATAAGAAGGATCTTAAGTAAGCTATAAATAAACTTAATATCTAATAGATAGTAGTATCTATATTTATATTTAACCTTAAATAATAGTAAAATAAACTCTTCTCTTTAAATATCTATAAAATTAAGAAGGAGATTAAAAACTATAGATACTACTTTAATAAAGAGGCCCTCTTATAGAATAATAAAGACTCTCTAATATATACCCTCTTTAACTAATATAATAAGTATAAGGATATATTCTTAAAGAAGATATTAGATATTATTATACCCTTTTATAGAAGTAAGGTTAACTTCTAGATTAAACTTAAGATAGAGAACTCTCTAGGATATAGTCTATTATACTAGATAATAGATAATAAACTTAAGGTCCTTAAGGCTTATCTAGATAAGTATCTTAAGAAAGGATTTATAGCCCCTAGTTAAGCCCTATTTATATTACTAGTCCTCTTTATATAGAAGATAGATAGGAGACTTTATTTCTATATTAACTTTTAGAAGTTAAATAAGATTACTATTAAGAACTAGTACCTACTCCCTCTAATTAATAAAACTCTAAACTAGATTATTAAAGCTAAGATCTTTACTAAGCTTAATATTTAATAAATATTCTATTATATCTATATATACCCTAACTCTAAGGATCTAATTACTTTCTATACTTAATATAGAGTATTTAAGTATAAGGTTCTACCCTTTAGACTAACTAATAACCTAGTCTACTATTAGTAATATATAAATAATACTCTCTTTAACTTCCTTAATGATTTTTATACTATCTATCTAGATAATATCCTTATTTATTTAAATAATAAGATTAAATATAAGATATATATTAAGAAGATCCTTAGAAGACTCTAAGAGGCTAGTCTCTAAGTAAACCTTAAGAAATATAAATTCTATATTATATAAACTAAATACCTTAGATATATTATTAGTACTAATAGAATTTAGATTAACCCTAAGAAGGTTAGTATAGTTAATAACTAGGAATATCCCTAATCTATTAAAGGGGTCTAATTATTCCTTAGGTTCTATAACTTCTACTATTAGTTTATTAAGGACTATAGTCTAATAGTAAAGTTTATAATATAACTAACTATAAAGGATATACTATTTAACTTTAATAAAGACTATAAGGTTACCTTTTAAGAACTCTAGTATTAACTTATTTATACCCCTTTACTAAAGTACTACTATTCTAAACTAAAATCTATAATTAAGATAGATACCTCTAATAGAGTAGTAGCTAAAGTACTCTTCTAAAAGTTAACTAATAAAGACTAGTACCTAGTTACTTACTTCTCTAAAACTATAGCCTTTACTAAGCTAAACTACTAGATCTATAATAAGGAGATACTTACTATAGTCTATTCCTTTACTTAGTAGAGAGTAAAGCTAGCTAGAAGCCTAAACTATATTAAGGTATTTACTAACTATAAGGCTCTAGAATACTTTATAACTACTAAATAACTAAATATATACTAAGTATATTAGACTAAACTTCTCTCTAAATTCTTCTTTACTATTATCTACTATCTAAGGAAATAGAATAAAAAAGTTAATATCCTAATCTAAAGAGAGTAAGATATTAGACCTTAGGAGCTTATTAAATACTAGAACTAGATATAGACCTTCCTTCTTCTAGAGTAACTTAACCCCTATATCCTTAAGGACCTAAAATCTCTTATATTATTTAATATTACCCCTCTAGACTCTAAAGTTCCCCTAGATCTTATTAATAAACTCCTTATAGTAAATTAGAATAACCCTTCCCTAAGTAAATAATAGTAAGGAGCTATCTATAGTAACTAAGACCTAAGTATAGAGAATAGCCTTACCTTCTAGTATAGATATCTAATTATCTCTAATAAGGATATACTCTATACTAGACTAATCTATAAAGTATATATATAAGTCTTAATAACCTACCCTAGATAGAATAAGATAATCTATCTAGTAGTAGACTAGTACTATTAGAAGGGACTATATACTAATATAGAGAGGTATATTTAGAACTATTATATATATAGATATATTACTACTTCTAGAGATAAAACCCCTAGATACTTATACTCTCTCCTAATACTAGAATAACTATAGTAATATATAATTATAGATTTTAAATTATTTTCTAAGAACTAGTATAAATATAATAATCTCTTTATAGTTATTAATAGATTTAATAAGAATACTATCTTTATACTCTACTTTAAGATAATAACTACTAAGAATATAGTCTAGTTATATATTTATTATATTTACTAATATAAAGGAGCTCTAATAAGTATTATTTTAAATTATAGACTATAGTTTATCTCTAACTTCTAAGAAGAATTTACTTAAATTCTAGGAATTAAATTAAAACTCTTAACTATATACTATATTTAAATAGATAACTAGACTAAGATTATAAACTAGTATATTAACTAAAGACTATACCCCTTTATAAACTACTACTAAGATAACTAGTTAGAACTAATCCTAATAATTAACTATATATAACTAACCCTCTCTTATAAAAGTCTTAGAATATCCCCCTTTAAACTCCTTAATAGATATCCTCCTATAACCTCCTTTAACTAGAACTATCCTATAGAGCTTACTATAGTCTATAAATACCTTAATATTAAAGAAGCCTAGGAGTATATAAAGTATATATATAGAGTATAGGAAGTAGTAAGGGAGTATCTATAGAAGGTATAGAAAAAGAAAATATATAATATTAATAAGTACTACTAAGAAGTAGACTAGAAGGTTAAAGATAAAGTCTAGATTACTACTAGAAACTAGAAGATATAGAGACTAAGTAGGAAGCTAGATTACTAGATAGTAAGGCTCTATAAAGTAATAGTAAAAGAAGATTACTTATACTAGCTATACTTACTAGAATTAATAAAGGTATACTCTATCTTCTTACTAGATAAGCTTAGAAAGATTATAATAGATCTACTACTAAGGTAACTTCTAAAAGAGCTACCTTATATTAAGGTTATTAGAGACTATAAATAGGAAGTAGAAGAGATCCTTATAGTTAAGAAAATATAAGGAAATCTATTATATAGAGTTAGTTAGTTAGGATTTAATAAGGACCCTAAATAGTACTTTATATTAAACTTAAAATATAGTTTATACTTACTTAAAGACTTTTACCTTATATATCTAGAACTTATAGGACTTCTCTAATAGCTCTCTAAATAGATAAAGAAGTATAAGAAAGGGGTAGATAACTATAATAACTTAGACTATAATAAGGAAATAAGTTAAAGCTTAAGGGTAAGCTTTTTTAAAAGGGGGGGGTAATATAATAACTTATACTATATTAGGGTAAGTCTTATTTTTAATTAGATAATTAGACTTAGTCTAAATTACTATATAAAAGCCTAGGTAGGAAGCCTTAGGAACTATAATAATTTAATATTCTTTTATATCTACTCTATCTTTAATAATTTTAATAATTTTAATTATATTATATAATTATATTCTATATCTATTTATTATCTTATATTATAGTCTCTACTTTATATCTTATATTTTTATATATATAGTTTAGAGATTTACTCTTTTATATATTATTTAATAATCTATATAAGGAGTAAATAGAAATTATAGTATTTAATAATAAAGTTATCTATTATCTAATAATCTATTAGTTCTATAATAGAAGATATAAAGGTATTATTTATAAAAACTCTTTATTACTTCTTTAGAATTAGTAAGGAAAAGAATAGGAGTAATTTAATAGATCTTATAAAATTAAGTTATAATAATATTAATATATAACTTATTATAAATAAACTTAGAATAGATAAA
>PDUO01000116.1:35860-83927 GCA_003008705.1 Pezicula radicicola | reverse complement strand
AAGGTAGAACTTTCGGAGTATATAGGGACTATATTTTAAGTTAGATATAGGGTACTATTCGGGATCCTCATCAAAACTAGTCTATTGGATATAGTAGAGTAGACTATTATATAGTTTCTTGACTACAAGGATCTTTTCAACTTCCTATTCATCGTCGTTTATAATAATGATACTTAGTAGCTCTTCTAGTTCTTGGTCGGGTAGTAGGTTATTAGTAGCTTTATATAGCTTATCTAGTAAGAATACTAGGTAGATATTCATGGATCGTAGTAGGTCGATTCTATAACTATTTCCTTCCTAGGCTAGTACTAGGTACAGGCCGGCTATTTAGTAGTCTAACTTTCGACTAGGTCTCTGTATCTTCTAGTTCTATATTATAATCTATACTTTATCCTTTACTTTCTAGTCTATTGGTCATCGATGTTAGTTTATATTATATTGTTTCTTTTCTTATAAGACCTATAGGATCTCTTTTACCTTTTCCTAGGTATTATATATTCTCCTTATAATATTTTAGGCTTCTATGATATTCAGATATTCTTTTACTATCGTTAGTTCTTCTAGTCGATTCTAATCAAAAGATATCCGAGGTAGATATCTATTGAGTAATTTAAAGGGGGATATTCCAAGGCTTTTATATAGTAGGACTAGTTAGGTATAATCTATGATCAGGAGTAGTTCTAACTAGTCGTCTTGGTAGTAGCTTATATAGGGTTAGAGTTATTAATTAATATACTAGTTCATGATTTCGGTCTATCTATCTATCTATATATAGTAGGTGGTCGAAAGCTTGATCTTTATACCTAAGATTCTATAGAATTCATTCTAGAAGTCTGATATAAATTAGGGTCCTCGGTCCGAAACGATCGATATTAGAGTACCCTTATACTAGTATATATTCAAAATATATAGCTAGGTAAGTTCCTGGGTATTCACGGTCTTATAATATAGTACCGATATAGCTTATTTACTGAAGTAATTAATTACTATAAGGATATTATCGAAACTATACTTATCTTTCGGGAAGGACTTGAAGTCTATAGTAATATATTACTAGGGCCTTTCAGGGATTAGTAACGAGTTCAAGAAACCAGGGGTCTTATCTCAGGGGTTATAGGATCTCCTATATATATAGTAGTTATTAATATATCTCTTTATATCCGAGACTATTCCTTTCCAATAGTACTATATAGTAAGAAGGGTTGTTGTCTTCTTTAGGCTTAGGTATACTATTGATACCTAGTTATAAGATTCCTAAATTAAATATATTCTTAGGGGGAAAGGTTAATTTAACCTACTAGGTAGGGAATATAGCTCGTCTAGTACTACTAAGTACCTTCTCCAAAATAGTAATCTATTGTCTATAGTCTAATCCTAGTCACCTCTTTTAGCTCTCTTTCTTTCCTTAGTAAGGGTTAGACTATCTCTATTTATAGATAAGATTTAGTCTATAACATTGATAGGGGACTCTATAGGGGTGAGGTCTTTGAATTCTTCGAATTTATATAGGGTTATATTGTTTAGTATCCGTGGGTTAAGTTGATCTAGTATAAATAATATCTAGGTCTAGTACTTACTTTTAGTAATTTCCTAAGGACTAATATCTTATTCTCTATATATTAGGGTATCGGTATATTCGTTCTTCTTACCGGGTCGGTATATAATCATAAAGAAGAATTTAGATAAGAATTCTATCTATCAAGCTTATTATAAGTTTAATTACTTAGTTGATATAAAGTATTCTAGGGCCTTATAATCTATGATAATTTGAATTTAATATAGGGATCCTATAGTTTCAGCCCTCTAGTAAGAGAGAGACTTAATAATAGCTAGTATTTCCTTATTATATATCTAGTAGTTTAGTTCTACTAGGGCTATTATTTTTAAAAAGTAGGCTACTAGGTACTAATCACTATCAGGTTATTTCTAGGATAGTATATTAGCTACTACCCTATTAGAGGTATTGGTTTCAATTATAGTTTCGAGTCTAAGGTTATAGTAGTATAGTATAGGGGTATTTATTAGGGTATCTTTTAGTCTTCGGAAGGTATTCTTATAGTTCTGGTTAAAATCAAAGGAGATTCCTTTTCTAGTTAACTTAGTCAATGGTCTCATAACTAGACTATAGTCCTTAATAAATCATTGGTAGAAATTATAGAAACCAAGGAAGGATTATATAACTCTTATAGTTTAGGGTACCTTCTAATCTTTTATAACCTTTACTTTCTTAGGGTTAACCTTAATACTAGTTATACTAATAATAAATCCAAGGTATTTTATCTAGGTTATATTAAACTTATATTTCTTGATATTAGCTTGGAGGCCAGCTTCTTATAGTTATTCAAGTACTTTATATATATATACTATATATTCTAAAGGATCTTCTAAGTAAATCAAGATATTATCTAAGTAAGTAGTATAGAAGTCATCGAGGTAATTAAACAAGATATTATTTATATAATACTAGTATATAGTAGGTCCGTTTATTAATCTAAATAGTAGTACTTTATACTTAAATACTCTATAATAGATATAGAAGATAATTAATTCTTCAGAGTTAGGATAAATTTAAATTTAATAGAATACTTATCGAATATCAAGCTTAGTAAAAATCTTAGCCTTATTGATTTAGGCCAAAGTTTCATTAATTAGAGATAATAGGTACTAGTCCTTCCGGGTAATTATATTCAATTTTCGAAAGTTGATATAAAAATAAAGTCTACTATCTAGCTTATAAATAAATAATATAAGAGATATAAAGGGGGCCTAGCTTAGGGCTATAAAGCCTTTTACTATATTTTCTTCTAAGTAAACCTTTACAGCCTTAAGCTTGGTAGTAGTTATATTATATAGTAAGTTGAATCCTAGGGTATTTTCTGATTCTAGTTTAATTTTAAAGTCAATATCATAGTATAGCGGAAGTATATTAGAAGTAGCCTTAGAGAAGATATCTTTATATATCCTATATTCGTCCAGGAGGTTCTTCTTTACTAGATATTCATCTTCCTCAAGGTCTTCCTTAGCCTTATAGTCTTTAAGGTAGTAGTCGATTTTATAAATACTAGTAATAAACAAGGAGTCTTTCTTCCTTTTAGTATAAAGGGTATAGGTAGGAGTATTGATTTCAGTAATATCGATAAAGATTAGTTTATAGGCCTCTTCTTATTCACCGTTATTATCTAATATATCTATTCCTTCTAGGTAGTATATACTACGAAGTTCATATTCTATAGTTCTTATATTATCATGAATATCCTATTCATAGGTTCTTTTTCTAAGGGAGGGGATCTAGTAAGTTCTTTTTCTTTTAGTAATTAATGGTAGTTATACTACTTAGCTATTTCCCCCGCCAGGTAGGTTAACTAGTTCTTTATACTTTAGTTCTATAGTATTTCCCTAGGTAACTATAGGAAATAGTTCCTTATACTTTAGTATCTTCTAGGGCCGGGAACTAGTATATCCTACTTTTCTTTGAGTATCCTCAATTATAAATAGCTTTTCCCTATAGTCTATATCCTTCTGGAAGAGTAGGTCTAGTTGATACTTCTCGTTATCGATTTATTCTAGATCTATCTATATCTCTTAGGTAAAGTATAATATTAGTAGTATATCTAATAGTTATTCCAGGGCTTAGTTAACTACTTATAGGTTGATTCCGAAGTAGGATAACTATTTCCTTCCGAGGATTAAGTTATATTTTCCGAGGTTAAGTATATAGAAGGGTATACTATATAGTTATCTCCTATCTATATATAAGATTAGTCGGATAAAGTATATAATAGGTTTTCTAGGTTTTCCGTTATAACCTCTTACTTAGAATAATAAGGGGAGTTCTTCTAGTTTAATTTTATAGAATTATTATAGTTTCTTAAGGTATTAGGAGTCTATAAAGAGATACCCATTTACTTTAGTATTATATAGAGTATTAGTTGAGAAAGTAATTCTATTATATACTAATATACAGGGAATAGTAAAAGCCTATCTACCTATTAATTATCTTAAGTTAATTTTATATAATACTTTATATCCTAGAGGGGAGTTTTTCTCTAGGACTCTTCGTTTCCTGATTTATCGACTTCGTTTAGGCTTACTTTCTTATATAGGTAAGCTCTAGTTATATATCCGGTCTCCTTATAGATAAAGTACCTACTTTTATTCGAGAGTTTCTATTTCTTAGTATCCTCGTAGGTAGGGTATAGGTAAGTACTAGTACTATATTCTCGATCTGGAATAGTAGTGGTTCCTGGGCTACCCAGGGTTATTATTTTCTCACTGGTAGGCCTTCGCTAGCTACTAGTACCTTCTAGTTTCTTGGTTCTAGGATCTTTCTTTACTTCCCTACTATAGAAACGTTTCTCACGAGTATCTACTAAGTATAATACCTTGTCAGTGGTAATATAATATTTAGCTAGACTCTTGTAGTCTATGAGTAAGGGGTATAGAGGTATTATCGAATAGGTAAGGTCAGTGGTTATTCATTCTATAATCATAGGTCGGAGCTTACTTTCATGGATCTAGGTAAGTCCAGTAAGTCTTATAAAGTTAGAGTAGAATTCAGCGAAGGTCTTATCCTTCTATATATATTACTTCCGGAATTCATAGTAAGTATCCTTTATAGTATCCTTATTATTATAAATACTAGTGAGGTACTCTAGTATCTCTTCTATATCCTTAAAGAGTTGGTTCTTATTAGCCTTTAGTCTATACTTAGAAAGTAAGTAGCCTTGGGCTTTCAGAGTAGTATAGTTGAAGATATAGAGTATATAGGTATCCTTGTTTAGGAAATAGTCTTGGTTTATCTTAAGCTTTCCTTCGACTTAGATTCTCTATAAATCAAAGGAAGGGTCTAAGCTATCCAAGAATATAGGTGGATCTAGGAGAGCTTAGGTTCTATAGTTTAGGTATCCTTCTACCTTGATAGAGGGAATAACTACTTCTATAGGTATTTAGTATACTATGGTTAGGGCCTTGACTAACTCTATAATAAGGTTATTCTAGTTATTTAGTTCTGGTTTAAGTAAAGGTCTAGACCTATCCTAGGCTTGGGCTTCTACCTCAGCCTTAAGTAATAGTTGAGCTAGTTCCGAGTTCTCTTAACGTAACTATTCGATTTCTATATCTAGTTCTATACTAGGTTCTGGGTCCTCTACTAGGGTAGTCCGGGAAGTAGACGATACCGATGGTTCAGCCGTAGTACTAGTAGCTTCCTTTCCTTTTCAAGGTAGAGCTATAGTTTCAGTTATATAGGTCCCTTAGGTTATAGTTTCAGAGGTTCTTTCTTTTCATAGTTAAATAGACGTCTAGGTCTTTTAGGAGTCCAAGGTTCGGGTTCTAGTTTTCTAGTCTTATAGTTCTTTCCTGAAGTAATTCGGAGCTTCGAGTTCTAGTTCTAGGGTTCTATTCTATACCTATATATATCGAGGTAGTTATGGTTCTGATTCGAGTTCTAGCTCTTTTATTCAGGATATTATATTTCCTTCCTAGGAGTGGTTTAGTGAGTCTAGAATAATATAACAATCTATACTTGGGCTATAGCTATATAAGTTATAGAGGTGGAAAATATATAGAATTCTAGACTAGGGAGAGAAGAGAGCTTAAGTGAAGCTTGACTATATACACGAAGTAATATTATATGATGGTTCTTAGCGGCTTCTGGCTTGGAATAACGATCTTCTATTTAACTGGGTTACTCTAGGAATGGGCACGTCGTCAGAACCGTTATAGTAATATAGTATTTATAAATAATAAGATTATATAATTTAATTTATTTAAATCTATCTATATATTATATAATAGAGTTATCTATTAGATAGTAATAAAATAATAAATTATTATTATCTTTAGTACTAAAGTTAAATTACTAATAGTATTATTTACTATTAAGCTTTTATTATAAATAATTTAATTCTTTAAAACTATTAATTTTAATTCTATTATTAAACCTATTATTTATATTAATAATATCTAAACTATAGGTCTACTTTATAAGAATACTTTATAACTTTAAACTAAATTAAAGTATATAGATATTTACTAGTACTAACTATAGTAAGAAGTTTAATAAGATTAAATTTATATTAAATAAGTATCTAGTACTAATATAGTAGTAGATAGATTAACTAAGGAATTATTATATTAAAAGTATAAAATATTTATTTAGTAACTTAGTCTAGTTAATATATCTAACTAGATTAAACTTAGTTAATAGATATCTAGAGTACTATTTAAAAGAGTCTTCTTCTTCTTCTACTTCTTCTCTTTCTCTTTCTTTATCTTATAATAGACTCTACTATTATTATAGTCTATATAGTAAATTACTATCTAACTCTAAAACTTAACTACTACTACTATTATTAAAATATACTAAGTCTAGATATATAACTTTTATACTAATCTATATCTTAAATTTAATACTAATAGTTTATAAAATAATTTAGATTTAATCTCTTATTTAATTAAATCTAAGGGGGTATATTACTAAATATAATAGTATTACTACTTATTTAAAAACTATAAATATAGTTTATATTTAGTTTATACTATAGATAAACTAATAGTATTAGTTAGATAGTTAATTTCTAAGTATTTTATATATAAGAAGACTATTTCTCCGATACTATATAAGCTATTTTAGTATTAGTAATTACTTACTCTTATTTATATATATATACTCTTATTTTACTACCTATATAGAATCAAGCAACCATCTCTTAACTTCCGATCTATATATTCGTTAATATATTCTGCTATTTAGCAACAGTTGGACGATCAGCTGGTCCGCCTCATAGGGACTAATGAGTAAGATCTCTTTAGTTATTGTGCTGGAGAGTATCCAATTCACTGGGCGGAGGTATTCGTCCCTTCGGAAATTCTCAAAACCGTGCACAACGTTCACGAAGTCTTCTGTTACAAAAACATTTGACAACGAAAAATCGAAGTCCAAGAATTGGCCAGCTGAGGTGTCCTTCATCGTGGTGAAAGCAGGTTTGAACGTACCACCGGCTGGCGGAAATATCCCATCCTTGGTGTAATAGATCACATCCGGATGAAGCGAATGCGGTAGAGGCTTAGCCGGTGGTGGTCGCTGAACTTGTCGTTCGCGCTCAACCTCGTGAGAGATTTCTCTCTCCTGCTCCTCGTGCATGGAAGAATCCCTAATGATAGATATATCCAAATCGTTCCATACCTGCACCAGCCTTTGTAGAATTGGATCATCCCCATCGCAGCCCAGGAGTGGATCAACGGCATCATGGTGAAGACCATACATAATTCCTAGGCTGAGAGCCTCCTGCTCTTGGATATCTTCCCAGAAACGAGTCACTCTTGCTTCTTCGGACACGGCTTCCGCGATACTTATCTCTCCTGTCACTAACGCTTGACAAGCCATGCGTCGTCTGCAATAAGCGACTCCTTGCATGACCCATAATGGTCTCACAGTTTCCGTTATTCGACAAGTTTGTTGAAGGCTCCATCGGACAACACTTTCAGAATCCAGGTGCTCCTTATCCTGATTTTGGAGGCAAATTCGAACACTCCTCTCCAGATCTGGCGAAGCCAGAAACACTAAAGATTGTCCACAACCGAGCTTCCGCATTCTCATACATGCTGTTATCAAAAGTAAGTAAAATAGATGGTTCACCTGTTATAGAGGCTTACCTTGCACCAATCTATCCTTTGCTAGTCTGGGTCCTAGGGTGACAGCGGCGCGAGCCTTTCCGGGGATTTTAAGATCAACTCCTCTCGTATGGACCTCGTCAAGGTAGACTAGACAGCCGTCCAGATGGTGATGAAATGATGAAGAAACAAGGTGTTCGGCATGGCCATCGCGATCCAGAACTAGAGCTTCGTCATCCTCGTCAAAGAACACCGCAGCCTTCGCGTCCAAGTCACATTTAAGCCACTCTTCCACAACCTCTCGGTTTCGCATCTCCAATACCTGGGCACCCACATCGATGAGCACATGAATTGCTGGACTCTGACTTGCTATACATCTTATCAGAGATGGTACGGATAAGCGTTTTCCATTCTCATCATTAGTGCATATATAATTACGGTTCTCAGGGCGAAGAAGAAGATTTAGAACTTCCGCATTTGTCTTGTGTAGATCAGCCAAATCCTGTTGTTGGACTGAAAGCGGAAGCAAAAATCGATTGTCGTTCGTCCCACTGAACCCAGTGGTGGGATACTTGTCTTCCGGTGCTGGGATGTCCCAGCCTGAACTTGATATCTTCTTCAAGACTCCTATGACTTTTTGCCGTGACCTCCTCTCATATAGTACCACAATACCACAATACCACAATACCACAACACTACAACACCACAACACCAACATACCATCTCTGCTCTCGAATCAATGTCCACCTCTACTACAATCATCCTAGATCCTGTCCCCGAGCAATACGAGTTCCTCAAGGCGCATTCCACTTACCTTAGCGCAAAGTATCGCATCAACTTCCTAAGCGCCTAATGATACTCCTCTCTTTACCCTACATGCCTAGGATCACGCGAATAGTGGGATTCATTATAGTCTTGCCTACAATACTTGCGTTATTTTCGCAAACAATCGGATAGATAGGTACCCGAGTAGGGCACGAGATGGTAAATATAGCGACTAGATTAAGGCTAGCTGGGATGATACATTGCCTGCTATCAACACAGATTATTACTTCTAATTATACGGAACGTATACTTCTAGTTAGTCAGTGCATTCGAGATTAACATGCATCACGTAGCTAACATGCTCTGCAGATGCGCCTGCAGGTGAAGAGCGACAACCCATTCGATGGCCGATTGTAACCAACTTTCAGGAGGTACAGAGATATATTGCGACTTAGTCAAATATAGCTACAGTAGTACATTAGCGGGAGTCTTCTTGCCGTATTATCGACTTCCAGAGCGGCACAGAAATTGCACACCTTATTCCTAGATACGAACGATAGTGGTTTCTATCTAATGCAAGTGTTCCCGCAAGCTTTTCAATGCACGCTGCGAATGGATGATTTCCTTGCCGAGAGACAGGTACATATGCCATATATCACTGCCCAAACGCTTCGTCAACCTCTGGAGGTGCATCTTCTTGTCGGTCTGTAATTGCGCCTGCTGGTCCTCGTATTAGAGTTTGATGATCCTAATCAGCTCGGCTTCCGTCAGATCTTTGTGTGCCTTGGCCCACGCTCCAAATGAATGCTCCAGGTCGAGAGTCTCGCGAACCTCGCAAGCATATTTTGCCTAGAGGTTGAGCCAAGCTACGCTAGCCCGTTCACGGACGTGCTGGAGATCCCCCAGGCCTAGGTAAGCCTCCCGGAATTGCCTCACAGCCAGTTCCAGATCTGCAGGAGCCCGCTTTGCCAAGAGGCTCTTAAAATAAGAGAAAACAAATCAGTCAAATTTTTTGCTACCCTGTACTTATTCTACCTCACATATTACCTTTCTTTAGCAAACTATAAAGCTTTATAAGATTCCCTCTTTTCTATAAGTCTTCTATTTATTAAAATATACCCATTAATTATAGATTTGTGCCAGTAAACAAGCAGCTAAACCATACAGCATGGAGTACAACTTCTTGTGCGGCAATAGTTAGACCCTACGATTGTCCATGCGGGGGTGGGGTTACGGAGTGAGATCGTTCGCCATGCACCGTACACCCTCCGCGCCGGCATAGAAATGGTGTGACACTCGATCCTTCTAAACAACTTCAATGAAAGCCGGCAGCTAGACTTAGCTCCGGCGGTGGGTTAATACCTTTAGTGGGTTAACGCCGAATCAGCCCTTCCCTCCCATAGCAATGAAAAGTGAGGTTTTCAGAATCTATATAAATCTACAATTTACTTAAGATGGTTAACCTCACTATCTCTCAAGTTGCTAAAAGCATCATCTTAAGTATTTTTGTTACTCTGAAGAATACGTTCTGAACGTAATAAATCATGGGCAGTAATATTAGTGATCCGCAGGACGTTAAAGTCAACCCACTTGTTCTTCCTCCGAAAATCTCACTGGACACTTTCAGTAATTTTATAAAGGAGGCTTGTGTTATTTGTGGACCATCAAATGTCTCTATCATTTCATCTAATAGCCAACTCGACGATGGCTCCTATATGGAGCAGCCAAAGGCTCACGATATGCATCATGTCATTGACAAGCATGCTCTATTGGCCTCTGCCGTCATTTGTCCCGGTTCAGTGCCTCAGGTCCAAAGCTTGATGAAGCTTGCTGGGAAATTCCTGATACCTGTGTGGCCTATATCCATTGGGAGAAACTCCGGGTACGGAGGTGCGGCGCCTCGAGTAGCTGGGAGTATTGTGCTGGATCTCGGAAAGCGTATGAACCGAGTTCTGGAGGTCAACGAGAGCGGGGCCTATGCCTTTGTGGAACCCGGTGTTACGTTCTTTGAACTCCACGATTACCTCGTCAAGAATAATTTACGAGACAAGCTCTGGGTTGATGTGAGTCGTCTACAGCAGTTAACTTTCTATTCATCTACTTACTTTGAGAAGGTGCCAGATCTCGGCGGTGGATCAATAATTGGAAACACACTTGAGCGTGGTGTTGGATATACACCTTATGGAGGTATGACAAGATGCGTTTGTCCTAATTGGCTCTATAGTTAATTTAGACAGATCACTGGATGATGCACTGTGGTATGGAGATTGTGCTCCCATCTGGGGAGCTTCTTCGTACTGGCATGGGTGCGCTCCCTGACCCCAGTCAAGGCCCTATCGCGGGGTTGAGACCAGATGAACAACCAGGGAACAAATGCTGGCACTTATTCCCTTACGGGTACGGGCCATATATTGACGGGATCTTCTCCCAGAGCAATCTTGGAATCGTAGTCAAGATGGGCATTTGGGTATTTCCTCACTCCCTGCTTCTACTGTAATAAATGTCGTAACTAATTTCCCCTAGTTAATGCCAAATCCCGGAGGTTACCAACCATACCTAATTACGTTTCCGAAGGACAGCGATCTTCAAAGAGCAGTAGATCTAGTTCGTCCTCTTCGCCTGGTACGTATACGCGCTCTTATTACTCTATTTTAGCACGGACCAGACATTAACCTAGTTACTTTCCAATTAGCAAATGGTTATTCAAAACGTGCCAACTTTCCGCCACATCTTGTTAGATGCTGGTGTTATGGGGAACAAAATGTCCTATACATCATCAAATGATCCCATTGACGACGCTGGTCTCGACGCTATTGCTGCAAAACTTAACCTCGGAAGATGGAATTTCTATGGTGCATTATATGTAAGTAGTCTACAGTCAATAGAGAACAGCACACTTACGCTATTTTGGTAGGGCCCTGAGGTTGTACGGAATGCTATGTGGACGGTTATTAAAGACACCTTCTCTGCTATTGAGGGTACAAAGTTCTTCTTCCCCCAAGATATTCAGGAGAAGTGCGTTCTCCACACCCGTGCAAATACGCTACAAGGCATCCCGACACTTGATGAGCTGAAATGGGTTGACTGGGTTCCTAATGGCGCCCATCTATTCTTTTCGCCTATCAGCAAGGTCTCTGGGGACGATGCAATGCTTCAATATGCCGTTACCAAGGCCCGTTGTATGGAGGCAGGATTAGATTTTATTGGAACATTTACTGTTGGATTGAGGGAAATGCGTGGGTAACCTATTTCATTTTCTTGTGATTAATTCGTTACGACTATTCGCTCATTGATCAAATCCTTCTAGACCATATCGTGTGCATTGTCTTCGACCGAAAAGATCCTGCTTCCAAGGCAAAAGCAGAGTGGCTTGTCCGAACACTCATCGAAGATTGTGCAGCCAAAGGCTGGGGTGAATATCGCACTCATCTTGCACTGATGGACCAAATTGCTGGGACTTACAATTTTAATGATAACATCCTCATGAGATTTAATGAGACGGTGAAGAATGCCGTGGATCCTAAAGGAATATTGGCACCTGGGAAAAGTGGAGTGTGGCCATCAAGCTACAACAAATCACACTGGAAGTTGGAGAAAGTGCCGGAGAAGGCCAAGTGGAAGATCTGAAATGTCTTGTTCTTAATCAAAAGACACCTTCCATCGATTCAAGGTTAGAATTAGTTTCAATAAGAAATCCTGATACATTTTCTAGTTTGGTTTATCTTATTATCTTCCTCGACATTAAGGTCTCTGAAGCCCAGATTATTCCAACTTTACGGACTTGTGCGGAAGCATCCCGTATTGCATCAAGGATGAAATGGCTAGGGTAGCACAACAGGTGGGTATATGCCGGCGGACGTATCCCGCCCACTAAACTTCTAGCGAACAAACCGAGGTGTACTAGCGCCCTGACCATGACAATAAGCCGAGGGGAGTCTAATGATATATAATGCCCTACGTATATCCCTACATCGAGTACAACATTCTACATAGTAGTAAATATTAGCCTCCAGGGTTACAGTAGCTTATGGAGGTAGAAGTTGTAGCCATGGGCCATTGACACTTAGGATCAGAATCAAAATGGACTGGTTAGTTTGTCGAAGAGGACCATTCCAACGGGGACGAGGAATCTTACTCTTGTTAATGTATGTAATTACCTTGAGGTATTTTATTTATTTCCAGTTATTAGCGAGATCAACTATATAGTTCAATAGGTTCGATGGAAAATCATGAATTGATACCAAGTACAAGATAAATCAGTATCTCTCCAAAATGAGACTCCTACCTTCCTTGACCTAATATTTCCTCTCTCAACCCAGTTAGCCCTTCCGTAACCCTTTCATGTGGTCGCTCCTTGAGCTTGACCCAGAATTCGGCCTGGAAGGCAAACCATTGTGATTTAATTATCCAAGGCGTAGTTTTATTTACCAGCTCGCCCTCAAAGTGACGGATAAACTGAGCAATATACTTATGCACTTCAACGAGAGCAAGATTTTGTCCAATACAGACACGACTGCCGTAACCAAACTAAACGTTGAATTAGCCTCTAGAAAAATTAAATGAAAGAGGAGTATAGTCGTACAGTTGCAAGTGATCTGTCCATCCGCTTGATGTCTTCTTCACTTATTTCCGTGGAAGGAATCCAGCGTTCAGGAACAAATTCATCAGCATCTTCGCCGAACACTTCTTTACAGCGATTCATCGATCGAGCGCTTATACCGCATTCTGAGCCAACTGGCATATGGTATTTACCGATTTGAATCCCGCCCTTGGGGACATATCGGGGAAGCTGGTATTGGATGGATGGATGCAATCGCATGCTCTCCTTGACAACAGCAGAGAGATACGCCAGTTTGGCCACGTCCTTGAAAGATATTTCTTCATTCACCAGCCCCAGTCTATCATATGCCTCATCCACTTCAGCCTGTAGACGTTTCTGAGTCTCGGGGCGGAGAAGAATCTCTCCCAGGACAGCACGAATCCCAATCGATGTTGTATCCGCGCCGGCACCAAGTAGATTGACACCTTCGATCATCACATCACCCTTCTTTACGGGATTCTTCTGCATATCCTTGGCTTCGATAAAATGCTGTAGCATGTCCTTACGACGATTGCCCAGACCAGAGTTCATTCGCTCTTCGACACGAGCCTCGAGCCACGCTAGAAAGATCTGAAAGGCATTCAACTCTCGACCTCCAAAGGTGCCGACAGCCCATTGCATGAATGGGTTATTTAGCCACCACATCTGTAGAGGAAAATTCCCCATATTCGACATGATGTAAAATCCCGTGTGAATAGACCTAATGATGCCATCGATATCCATCTCTTTCTTAATGAAGCCAAGTCTTCCTCCAAATGCTAGCTCGGATACGACGTCGAATGCAAAGTAGCTTGCCCAGCGGTCCATTTCAACGGGCTCATTCCTCTGAGCAAATTTGCGGAATTTTGCCCAGTTCTCATCCGCCACGTCCTGGACCAAATTTTCCATGGCGAGGATGGAGGTCATTGAATAGGCACTAGTAACGCGACTGCGTAGATGTCGATGTACCGCTGGGTCCTGACTCGCAAAGAAACTAATTGTGAGGTTTGGAATGAACCACGTATTGTACCATTTTGTCTATAGAAAACATCCCAAGAATTAGTTGGTGAAATCGGTGACATGCAGGGACGTGGAAGTCATGACGTACCTTCAGAGCTGCTGTTCCATGACCATAGAGAGTCTTCACCGCCGCCGGATCGACAAAGCTGACCTTATTTGGGCCAATTCGAACAACAGGACCATATTTCTTGTGGATCTCTAGAGTATCTTCGTGCCAGCTGCCGCGAAACTCACGGATGTTCAGCCAGAGGTGACTGAACTTTGCAAGTTTGGGCCCGGGGACGCTGTGTAGTGGATGGAGAAAAATGCAGTAGACTATCCGGGTTAAGCATACGCCAATCAAAACAAATGGTACGAATAGGAGGAGGCTTGAGAACTTGGAAGGCAAAGGCAGACGTAAACCTTCGGGAAAGTCACTCATCGTAGCTAGATCTTTAGGACTTGAGAAGCAAAAAAAATCAAAAAAATCATGCGAGATGGAGGGTCTTACAATAAATATGTAGAGATCGTACAATACATTGAGACACATTAAAGATGATATATTTCGGCTGAAATATAATCCTCTACGGATGTATCGTCAATAGCATCCATGGGGAAAGCGGGAGGTCTAGGGAATGGGGAAAGCCCGCCAGAGGAAACTGGGGATTGCCCCACCGTGGCGGGATGGGATGGGATGTGCTTCAAGGGCCATTGCTCCAACTTCCACTACTAGGATATGATTTAACGGCATCTTTTACCATACAGTACCTACCTTCCCTCCCTTCCCTTCCGTACCGAACAAGTACAGTACACACTCAGGCAAAGAATACAGGACTTGGCACTGACTTCCACGGATACCGAAGTGCGGGGGGAGGATGCGGGGGCCGGGTATTCTCTATGCTGGGCTGGGACTACTGTGGCTGGTTCTGCATCTCGCACCCTCTCGCAACCTACACTTCAAATTTTAATTATTTTTGGTCTCGTCTCGTTTTACTAGAGAACTGAATATATCACACATGCACATCATTTTTGCACTGATCGAAGAAAGAGAGCCTCCTCTTCTTGCTCGTACATAATCCGAGAGCAGATAGAATTACTCCCATAGCGACTGGGCCAACACCACCTGTATCAGCTATGGCAACCTCGACCCCGTTCCAATGCAGCATCTGTTTCGCCATGTTTCGTCGCATCGAGCATCTCCGTCGCCATACAACATGTCGTAAGTGTAAATAGCATGACCATGCACTTGCCCTATGATTTTAATCCATTGTGAAGATGCTCCTGAACGGCCATACAAATGCCACTTCTGTTCCTCGGCCTTCAAGCGCAAGTACGTCGATGGATGGTGACGAATTTGGCCCATTCTCCTGTGTGCAATGTGCAAAGTGTTCAAGTACCCTGACATTTTTCTACTACTTATAGGGACATCTTGCGCAAGCACTGGAAGTCGTGCCAAATCCGCATAGACCATGGACTCGATATTCCTCTACAAAGTCACAGTGGCAAGAAGAAGAGCGCATGCGATAACTGTGCGCTGCGGAAACGGGCCTGTGATTTCGATATGCCTTGCAACAGCTGCGTATCCAAATCTCAGTTTTGCACGTATGCGAGACTTTCAGGCAATCTTGAATGGTTTGATCTAGAACAAAATCCTAATAGGGAATTGCTGGATTCAAATCTGGATTCCGTACAGACGGCAAATAAAAGCTCGCAAGTCCACAATTCGACCAACTGCTCCCTCCTATCCAACACCAGTTTCGACCCATCATGGTTCCTAAATAATATACCCAATAATTCATTGGCGGCTTCTGATATAGCACCTACGGCCGAGCGGCCGGTGGATGTAGCAATAGAGACGGTAGGAGATTTTGTAAATGTGACGATCCTACCTCGGCCCTCGGAATCGGTGTTAGCGGCTCAAACTTCACGCAGCCAATTCGACTTCCTGCTGAACTTCACAAAGTTCGAAGGACTAGAAGCAGCCTTTAATTACATTCCCAAGAGAGAGAGTTCTCAATCAATAGAAACCAGTGTCGAGGATCAGATTCCCGACATAGGCTTTCAAAACTTCTTCGGCCATGATAATCTGCTCCAACCAAACGTCTTCAACTACAACGATGCATCCTCGATAGATTACGATTATAACAATCGCCTTATGCCTTCCATTGATCAAATTTGGCATCAAATATCCCATGATTGGGAATCTCCACCTCAGGAAGTCCCAGCTAATCCTCCTGCCGATGCAGCTTACACTGACTCACCTAGGGATATTAGGATGGATGAGTCCACAGAAAATAGAAACTTTGACGTACCTCAGATGGTAGAATGGCTTTTAGACCCCCTCTTTGAGAAAAGCAAAGAGATGTGGGATAAGTACCAAAAGAGGATGACGACAAACTCAACGAGAAATATGTTCCAGGGCCAGCCATCAGCCAAGGACCTGAGTACGCGGTGCTTGAAGCTCGTCAGCCCGCCTAATATTCGAAAGTATCTCGGCATCTTTTGGGATCGCTGGTATCCCAACTGTCCCATTGTTCACCGGCCCTCTTTCGATCTTCACAAGGCGAATGCAGAACTCCTTATGACCATGCTTCTCATTGGAGCGTGCATGTCTGGGTCCACAACGGAGATCCAGGAAGCCAAATACTGGCTAGATATTACGGAAGATATCATCATGGGAGACGAGGACCTATCTAGCGACGTTGACCGGCATGATACTGGGTTCGAGAGTGAATGTTACGCCAACAAAGTTCCACTTCTGCAGGCAGCTTTCTTTATATGTCTGTTACAAAATTGGGAGGGTCGAAATGCGGCAAAGAGACGGATTCGACAGCGTCAATATAGTATAGTAGTGGCAGTAAGTATAGAGGAATAGCAGGGAGTTCTTTAACTAACGATGCTTTGAGGTGGCAAGAGAGCTCGGTCTATCTAATACGACCCATAGAAGAGAAGGGTTAGCCCCATCCTACTGGGACAAGTTCATTGAGAAGGAAGTGATGATCAGGTACGTATAATATTTTCTCCTAACTTAAAAGACTCATCTCCCTCCTACCACAAGTCCACCTTCTGACGTTAAGACTGCTTACGGCGATGGATATTCATTAGAACGCTCACCTATATTTTCCTCCTCGACTCGGCCTTTGTAATATTTAATAATTCTCCACCGCGTATGGTGGTGCCCGAACTGAGAATGGACTTGGCATGTTCGGAGGCAAGTTTTCAAGCCTCCACGGCACAAGAGTGGTTCATGTCTCTCCAGAAGCAGTATACTATGGCTGACAAGGAAAATCTGCCCCGGATGGTATTTTCTGAGGTTGTTGAGGTTTTGTGTCACCGAGATGTTACCGATATTTCAAACGCCACCTTATCACATATGAGCATCCTAAATCTCTTTACCATAATCACAGGTTAGTTTCACTCGGATGGACCAAAATAGTTTCGACTTCTTTGTTTCTCTCTCCTTTCTTTAATTCATAAACTAACACCTCTAAAGCTTTACATTCCCTTATCTTCCATCAACAAACATCACTATCATCCCTTCCTCAAATGGTCTCCCACATTCGCCGCGCCATCGATACTTGGCCCATTATATGGCTATCGTACTGTGAGAGAACCAAAGACCGAGATTCTGAGTTTCCCCAAGACGATCGACAACAACAGGGTTTCATGCGCCACGGTCCCGAGTTCCGGATGCTAGCTCTTGCCGCATTGAACCGCGTTGGTGGTAATGGAGATGCTTGTCAATCTGTTAACAACGCGAAAACTTCTCTGGATAACAAGTATCGGGCGCTTAGTGAATGGGACGAGACAAGTATGGAACAAGTGACTGAGTTGATGATGAACTTTTGAAAGAGGTGGTGGAAATAGTTAGAGGGAGAGGATAACGGGAGGAAGGGCCAGTGCAAGGATTTGGAGGGGGAGAGATACGGCAGGATGAAGAGCCTACTATGTTATGGGAGAACAGCAAGAGAGTTAGGAAGAAGATGACTTCGATAACTCAGACAAGCGAACAAATGAACATGCCTCTCATTTCCAAGTCCAGCTCGTGGTACGTTGGTGTCAATATCCCTAGGAAAGTTCGAGAGTCAACTAACTATATTAGAGGACTTCTATCGTATACTAAGGCTATTTATGAGTGCACCGACAACGGTTATGAGGGGTTGGTATTGAATTGATCATTTGAAAGAACGGAGTCATGATAGTGACATTTTAAAGTTTTTTTTTAGATGAGAAGGGACTAGCTAGATATGGCTTTAGGCAAGCAGATCTGAAATTACCAAGAAAGTCAAAGTAGAGCAGGTTCCAATTCCAGACAATCTTTCGAATGAAGTAGTTGTAAAGATCGGTTCAGTGTCACTATGTCACTCGGAGATTATGATGATAGATGGGGAGTTCCCATGTTCTTCTAACCCTATTACACTTGGTTGTAAGGGCGCTAGTACTATTGTAAAGGCTGGAGCGGATGTGAAGGGGTTCAAGGCAGGCGACCACATTGGCTTCCTCCCTACTACTGACTGTTGCTGTAAGTGATCCCTAGTGGACAGCATGTCTAACACGGGTTTGAAAGCTTATACCAATATCACTAGTTCAGTGCGAGGGATGCTAAGTTCACAACGTGAGTTGTGTTACTGGCAATACCAAATTGCATGGCTTCTTTACGAATGATTTCTTCGCTGAGTACGCTGCCATCGATGACCGCAACTACATCATCCTCCCTAAATCCATGGATTTGAAGACATCCTCACCCATCTTCTGCGCGGGTGTGACTTCATTCAACGGCGTTAACTCCTGTAAGTGCAAGCCCGGGGATTGGATTGCAATCGTCGGCTGCTGTGGCCTAGGCCAATTGGGTCTATAGTATACCAAAGAACTCGGCTTAAATGTTGTTAGTATCGACATCAATGACGACATTCTCGAAATCTCTAAGGAACTAGCTGCGGATGTGACAATCAACTCAATGACTCAAAAGAACTACATCGAAGACTTGAAGGCGCTAATAAAGGGCAGCTACTATGTAGCCGTGGTATTCAGTGCTATAGGTGCGGCGTACGCTAGTGTACCACTAATTTTGCGTATCAATGGGCTGATAATAATTATTGGATTGCCTCTAAAACCCATCCAGGTCAGTACACATGCTCTCATGCTAGGCCAGTATTGTATCAAAGCCGAGACCGCTGGACCATCATTCAAGCTTCCCAAGGCAATCGCATTCACGGTAAAGCACAACATCAAGGCTCGGATTAATCTCCCTTGAGATATTCCAAACCAGCACCTTTATCTTTAGCAAATTTCTTAGCCGTAGTCCAGACAGGCTATAAATTGATAATGAACAGGAGAGCAGATAAATATACATAGTGTTTATTTGTCCTGGAGACCTACATATACCCTAAGTCTCGCTATCATGTTCAAAGAAGTCCTCATATAGAATAGCATACACTTTGTGATTTTTAAATCCATACACTTTAGACTGATATCTTATCTCCCAGCTAATGTCATCCTCCCGAAGTTTAAAGTTCAATCGTCCTTATCATCGTCGACATCACCATCATCGTCGTCATCATCATCACCAAATCCCGTCTTTGTCCCAGGGGGGGCAACTGGTACTGGCGTTGTTGATCCATTAGAAGTAACGCCTGCTAAAGCTGCCCACTCCCCAAACCTAGCGCTTCTTGCTAGGTTGAGTTGAGCATCAAATGAGTCAAAGCCTATATTCTTTTATAAGTATTATTCAAATAATAAGCAAGATTGTATACAACATACCACTATCATGAAATGGTAGTTCACTTGCCGGGTTAGCAGCATTAGCGACAGCTTTGCTAGCTAAAGCCCATCCCATCTCGAAGGTACCTGATGTGCTACTAGCTGCAAATCCTAGTTTCGCATCTATGCAATTCTGGCAGAGAAAGGTAAAGGTCATATGAGTGCTGTTTATATTCGTTCCACTGGCGATAGTTGTAACGCTAAAGTTCCCTGTAGCTACTGGTGGTGACTCATCCTCTGTCTTAGCAAGGCGGAATGAAGAAACTACAGAGGATCCATTAGAACCTTGAACTGGCCATGCAGCCAGTAGCAATGGTCCTACCATATCATCTGCTAGCGATATTCCTCCCCACCCTACACCTCCAGCCATAGGGCCAGACATCTGGCCGATAAAGTCTGTTGTAGGGTTCTCAGGGAGGGCGATACCGAAAGCGAAGCCAGTTCTAGCACCGAAAAATCTTTGGAAGTTAATACCAGTTGCAGGATCCGTAAATGCAGATGTAACTTGAGAGCTTGCGTTAACGCTTTTTAAGAGAAGTACTGTAATAATACTGAGTATAAGGAGTTTTAACATCATGATGACAATTCTGTTTAAAGAAGATAATTGTAATAGAAGAAGATGTATAGGTAAAATATGAGAAGAGCTGGTAGAGGATGTGTCTTGTATATATATATAATATACATCTTACAGTATGGCCTTATTTAGGATCTGCTTCGCTACAGAGAGGTATCTAATTGATTCATGTTGAGAGGAGGCCTACGCTTGCTCTCACAATAAGAACGTGGGTAAGTCTTGAGTAGCATCGGGATCTTGGCAGCGTATCAAGCTGCCGGTGCCTAGACAAGAGGAGAGCTTGGGAATACCGTACCTAGCAATTAGGAGCTGACCTTGGTCTAATGTTTCATTGGTTTGAAGAGATGAAGAAACCCTAAACGTCGTCTGAATTGCTATACCAAGCTACGGATGATGGTTTTAAGAATCTAGAAGGTTCCTCAACTAAGCGAGACAGGGTGCGGTCAACGACATGGTTCGATATCAATATCTAGTACGTACAGACGATTTTATTACGGCTATACCTTCCCTACTAATAAGAGATCGGCAAAAGATGGAGTTGTGTCATACAGTATCTTGCTACAATGGCACGCGACACTTGGTAAAACCTTTGTTCCCCTATTTTTCGGCTTGGCATTGGTAATTTTCATACTCGCTAAGGGGCAGCAAAACAGTTCGCATATTTTTCGTTTATTAGTAGGTAGCAGATAAAGGGCCACTGGCGAGGGTATTAAAAGAAGAAACAAAATAAGTGAATGAATTAAGAAGAGATCTATAATGATATTAAGTATTTGAATGTGGTTTGTGTATGTATATGTGCGATGATCATTGATCTTCCATGTAAATCAGGATTAACCGGCGATCGGCCCTATGGTAAATACTATAATAAACCTTGAACTACGAAGTATATTGAGTGGTTTTAAGATATTACTTTCACATGGATAGAATTCTAATACACTTTAATACCACGACTCGTACTGAGGATGAATAAATGCTAAATTTAACGTGGCTCGTCACCCAATAATTAACGTTTCTTCGTCCCGAGTACGAGTAATAATTGCCCAGTTCTCATTTGAAGGCTGGGTGTAGAAGGTGGACAGGCAGGGGAGTATCATGTAACTTTAATTCGCTAGAACTGTTTTCCCCCTTTTCTCCCGTTATCATCCTACCTTCATCCCGGCGCTAATCTGGCTCTTTGACACCATTTCAGGTCAGGGTATTGGGTGAAACTGGTGGTTGGGGTTCTTGACGATAAGGTTGTGGAATGTGGAGATATGTATGTGGAGATATGTGAGTGAATCCTGCCGAATAATAATAGCTGACAAAACGCTCGCCTACTGCCTCTTATTCGGCACTACTTGCACGTTTTATAGAGGTGTTTCAACCGCTATGACTTTTTGGGTGGGGCGTGCCAGGGCGTCATACAAGCCTTAGAATGGCATTAGTCACGCGACTCTGTTTCAATACAAGCCCCTATCAACTTCTAGCAATTGCTTCTTGCTGGCTAAAGGACCAAACCTGAAAAATTCTCTGATGATCAATCTAAAGACTCTATAGCTACAGTATCGACTATTGCTATATTTAGAGATATTGCGTCTTGGGCTAGAGACCAGGCCAAACGGAGGGAAAGGTAAACATAGGGTGGGAGGGATCGCTTCGAGAACAGTAACATGTTGGTAACAACGGCAGGTCTTTGCACACCTTCCTCCATGTTATGACTGCTATAGTGGAGGTTTTGTGGGTGGAACGGGGGGAGGGAAGGAATCAGGATTTGTTCCAGGTCCCAAGTCCCATCTAGTGTCTTCTCTAGCCATTCATACAAGAACACAACAGTGTATACAATTCAAATCGATCCCATAAGTTAGTTTTATTCCAAGGTGATTTATTCATTCCGTTCGGGCCTATAACATGTATTGTAAAATAATAAGAGAACAGAGAATACCTGAAATGCTAGGAATGACAGTAACAAAACACCAAGCTCTAGCTCTCAGAGTCCGACAAAGTCAATATCAACTAGGGCCACTTTTAGGACTAACAAGATGGAGATCCACTAGATCTATATATTGGGACGCATCATGACATGGAATTTCCTTACTTGAAAGGTGGTTAATTGTATTTATAGGGCGCGTATTGGCGTCGATATCAGTGAGAAGTGAGAAGTGGAGACATGGATGGATAAAGACGGAATAGGGTAGAGAGGGTGAATAGATACCTTCCACCTGCCGCCTGTGGTCTTGGTTGGTTTCGATATTTCATAGTGACCTGGTGATTAAGGGGAGCGGCAAGTACCCCTCTTGGGATCGTGAAGGAGAATAGTAGATGATTCCAAGTGGAGTTCTTTCTCTCTGCCTTCAATTATAAACTTATCTAAACTAGATTTATAACTCCTCTTTGATCATAACTGGTGCTTTGCAAGCCATCCATGATACCAGAGATATATGCTGTTCCAACAAATTCAAATACATCTTCTCCGTTCCATTTGATTGCACTCTCATCTTGCTCAATGCGTGCTTTACGGATAACGAGGGGCAATGTGCTTCTTGGTGCTCTACAAATTATATCGCCGGCTTGGGACGGGTTTGGAACCCAACCCAAGCGATTTTTCTTCGTAGTGCAGAAAGCCCAGCCTCGAAGATGGTCCCCAAGATACTCAGAGAATGAGCCCAATCTTTCCGGCAGGGATGTGAATGTAAAGGGCCAGTGCGCAAGCGCTTTCCAGCCAGGATGCTGAGTCCAAGAGACAAACATACTCCGGAAATATCGGGTGTCTTTCAGCTTGAGACGTTCTGGCCAACCAGTTGTTGGCCTTCGCACACCCAACATAAGAGTTTTAAAGTACTTATCCAATTCAATCTCAGTTAATTCTCGCTCTCGTGGTGCCCACTTTTGAAACCACTCTTTATAGTTATCGCTCTCCATCTCCACTCGATATAATACCTCAGCAATCTCGTCATCGAATCCCCCGTTAATTCTTAGCAACCAAAATGGATCTATCTTTGAATTTTCGACTTCCGTGCTTATACTTCCCATCATATTATCTCCGGCGTGATAAAGAGTTTCTTTCATTGAGCTGATCTCAAGCGTACTGAAGTTTTGGGGAATGGACCAGTCCACCACCCAACTTGGTCTTCTCTTGAAATCCCTTTGGCCAGGTAGATCAGATGAACGGTAGGCGTATGCAAGTACATTTAGGTCAGTGTCGGCAACCATAGCTTTTGTCCCCTCAGCAAAGACCTCAATCATAGATTTTTCATAATCAGGTATGATGGTCCAACTTCTTTCGTCAATGATGTTCTGTAATGCGTATATTCGGTCTCTTGGATCGGTACAGAAATTGCCTTCAAAAAGACCTAGAAGACTACATAAACTCATTTTGTAAGTAGCCTTTTCAAAAGGTAATACTAGTCTGTCTTCCATCTGTTGCTGGCGAATTTGGTCTCGGATGGCGGTGAAAAGAATTGCGGAATGCATGGTGCTTGCCAACTGCTGCCGCACCTCAACTTTAGGGTGTTTCGTAAGTACGATATTATGTTCGCGGTGGATTATTTTATCCAAGAGGCTCCAGGAAATGGATCGTCCTCCGCAGACAATACTCGCACTTCTGGCACTAACGACTTCTTGAATAACCCAGATCCGCTTCCACCATTCCCGTTCAAAGAATGTGGCTCTCAATGCCATCATCGATTCCTCTCCAAGATGCGTCATTAACGGGGTAGCCAAATCTGCTTCCCCGTACTTGTTAACTCGATCCAAGGTCTCGGGATCCGCCTTAGAAGTCAATGCCTCCACGACATCGAACGCCAGATCGCTGTCTGCGTCCTGCGGGCCTAGCCATATCAACACACGTTTCGCCCTTAGATATATGCGCTTCATAAGTAGAACCTGACGGCTGCGTTCGCGCATATTTCCCTGGTCAATACATATTGCATCGATCCACAATTTTCTCGGCCCCCAAGTCCTTCTCAGGTGCTCTAGGGCAGACTCGAGATTTGAAGATATTCCCATGGCTCTTCCATTTACCCATATCAGACGCGATAGTACAGGGCTGCCCCATGCATATGATAGGGCGTCGTAGTCCAGAGCCTCGTGGCGTGGGTCCTGGTCGAGATATACTGTGTCCAATTCACAGGACATTTTCGATCCACGCGCGCCCGGTAGTATGGTAAGTACACGTATATAATTTCCGTCGAGTCCTTCGATCTGCAATGGGCCGTATATTTTGAAATTTGCTGACTCGGGTGGCCCGGCTGTCTGAGAATGACTTGCAAGCTCTTCAGGCTGGTTCAGCCTCAAGAGACTTGTTGACGTTCCGTTGGCCACTTTCGTATTCTCAAAGTCCCCCGTCTGTATTATACGAGGTATCCTAGAATTTGCTGACTCGATAATGTGTGCGGCGGACTGGGTATGTCCAGCAGCTTCTTTGGAGTCGCCCTGCAGCCTCAAGAGCCTCGACAACTTACGCTTGAGTTGAGCATTCTCAGCACGAGATAAATTATTTCCCATGTCTGTTCTGTACGTGTATGAACAAATTTCCGAATAAGCAAGCTACTAAACTAGATGACGAGGTAGAACGATGGTGACCCAGCGGTCGATCTAGACGATGTTGAGTTTGGTTAATGGATGCCTAGCGCGTTCAGCCTTGTCCCTCGAAGCAGAGTCTGGATGAGTTATTATCAAAGGGCGATGATTTCTTTAACCACTAAGGGTGGTCTTACACCTATCATGACGGCCATTCTAGCAAAAAATACTGTTATCGCGCGCATACCCCTTCCTCAAGTGCCCCTTCTACGGGGCGACCTAGTAGGCAAGCAGTCCGGAATATCAAACCCAGAGTAGAATCCGAAGACTATTTAGAAATGATTAAGGAAATGATAGAACATGCGAAGCTACAGTATCCGGAATTCGTTGACGTTCTTGATAGGAACAATGAATCTCCCCTTTACGACTGTATTGGGGTAGAAAGTTTCACAGCAGCAGAGCGCTTAATCCGGCTAAAAGCATGGATGCGTCCTCCTGAGGGCTCCAAGGCGAAGGACGTGTTTATTTATGCCGCAAAGAAAGGGCGAGTAGAAATGCTTAGGCTTTTTGTGGAGAAGGGGGCAACATTCGTTTTGAACGCTCTCAAAAAGGACCATGAAATAGCACCCAAAAGTACTCGTCTGGTAGAAGAAAGGTATAAAGGATCGAATTCAAGCCACAATACTTTGTCATTCTTTGGGAATCAAAAATGATTTCTTTTTAATTTCTTAATAAGTTGGGGGCTAAGGGGTATATATAAATAATATTAGAAGTCTAAGGAAATGTAAGTTTCACTTAAAGCTTAGCTAGTGGCATCTACATCTGTACATTCAAGGACTTCTTTCTTCAATCCTCAGCTATTTAATCCCGTTGTACTTCCTCAAAGTTCATTGACACAAATCCCTTTGGCTACCTGCAAGCCAATTGGTCGCAAAGTATAGAACTTCGATATTGTGGAAATGTTGTGGTATATGCATATATAAGTGAATTGTGAGTACTTGCGCTCTGAATTACGAGGGCAGGAGCCAGGCTCTATATACAAAATTAGAAGGCACTGGATTAGGCCCAAATGCTATACAAAATGACCTAATTTCCATGGATGAATTTTACGTATAGGAGCCACGAATCTGACCGAAATGAGGCCTTCGCAACTCATGAAAATGAGGAGATAATGTTTATGCTAATATCACGTGATTATTAGGCGACACAAAGTTCTACGTTTCCTTTGACTTTACGAGACTTAGAGGATAGTGTCTCTAATTAAAAAAATTATAAGCATGTGATTGCAATTCCTAGCAAGCGATAACGACCTACAGATTACGATAATGTAACTAGACCTGCTTTAGTAACTGCCTAAGGCAAACATTTTCTTAAATAACTTTTGCCTACGATAGTAAGTAATATTACTTAGAACTTAGAGTATTAAAGGTAACCCTATCATTAGCATCATTGGCCGAAGGTAAGAGGGAAAACATTGGGGAAAAAATAAAGAGTCCTGATCAACAGAAAAAAAATTTCCTCTACATCGTACCAAGAATCCATCCACATCTGACAGCTAAACTACCACCCAATCACAGCACCACATAACCAACCACCATCCACCCACTTCGTCGTCGTCCTCGGTTGTCGACTCGGCTCGATCTGTCGTCCCGGTTGAGATGGTTTTGAACCACCACTGCCCTTAGTCTGTTGCAGACGTCGATTGACGATGGCCACCCGAGCAACATAATAAGTCTCAACACGTTCGAGATATTGAAGATGTTCCCAGATGGAACCGTGGTTTGCGCGGATCTTGCGGCTTGTGAGGAGGGCATACAGGGAACGCCACTCATGAAGCTTATCGACCAGAACATCCCTCATCTCCGAACACTCGATGTGAACGCGCTAATTGTTAGCAAGGTCAGTTTCTAAGAGGGCAAGCTCTTCGGGCACTAGGGGAGTTTTGGGCGGGGCGGTGAACTATCGGATAAAGAACTTTAGGAATCCTAGGCTTAGTACACTGCTTGAATTTCTAGTGTCTAAGTATTGTTAAGATCTTGGGAGACTTTGTATTAACCCTCAATCACAACCTTAATCGATTTCTGTGCAACCTGATTCTTGTCGATGTTGTTTTTAATATCTTTAATAAGACCTTCGATATACCGAATTAAATTTGTGATATATTTAAGGTACCGTTAGTGAAGGTACTAAATGTTAATGTTTATGTTCCGGGCTAGTTTAACCTTAAACTAGAGATGAGGAGGGACAGCGATTCAAAACGTAGAGCTATATTGATATTGAAGGCGAGGAGGTACTCGCTCGAGGTGCTGAGGGCGCTAAAGTGTGATCCAATTTCGGCACACATCTGACAGCACTTGGAGGTGTCTGTGGATTGAACTTCCATCCTACCCAGAGCTTGTTGTAGGTGTAAGACAGGTCCCGAAGTTGCCAAGCACCTCATTCAAAACACTGACCATGTTCCGCAGCTCGTTCCCAGAAAGCTTCGAATAATTTTGTTGAGGGCGATAAAGATAGCTTAGTCTTCGAGTTCCGGGACGCGTACTCAAGGGATGTGCTCGTACAAACAGACGCTCATGTCTCCAGGAAGAGACGTCCCCGGGAGTACATAGTAGAAAGGCGTGACTGCGAGACCGATTGGTCGGAAGCTGTATCCTTGGATGGTAGTGTCGCTGGTAACAAGTCCTCAGAGAATGTTGTTTACCAAGCCAAGACGGTAAAATACAACACGAGGTATGGAACAGCTAGGGAGAAAATAAGTCTGACGACCCACGAGAAGCCGTCTCAGAGAATGACTCTGGCGGCCCAGCGAAACCTGTTCCAGAGAAGAATGCAAAGACAAAGGAAGCCGAGGACAAGTTGGAAGAGCTTGTTGATGGTGGATGACCAGGCCTTGGAAATGATGTCTTGGACAAAGGATGTTGCTACGATGGTAGGACTCCAGACCATAGCCCCGGGAGCTGTTGAGATACGTTGTATCCTCTGGATATGGGTCAATTTTCAAAGCAAATATATATAAGTGCCTTGTGTACAACTCGATGTTTGAGTCTAAACGTTCGGACGGAGGAAGAGAAGGATCGCACTTAGGATTGACTTAAGGTTCTTGTAATTCGGACGAGGATGATGATATTGCTAGAGGAAAGATTGACCTGAAAGCTTGATAAAATCGAGGTTATTTGACTTAACTGAAATTAGTGAATATGACACGCTACAAAGTAGCACTTTAGGGAATTTGAATTGGGTTTGACACGCTACGCAAAGCAGTACTTTGATTGACTGAACTGATGTGATTTGACTTGAATAAGTTAACTTGACGATATAGATTCGAGGTAGCGTGTTCCCGAAGTACTTGAAGCCGAAATTGTAAATAGCTGCGACTCTGCGCGAGATGATTTGCTCACTCTAGAGCTTGGTGAATAGATGTGTGGCTCTACACAGACTTGAATGGTTGATGTGCGAAGGTCGAATAGCTAGTTGTCGTTCTGCAAGACGGACAGAACACTTGATTGATTGGTTACCTTATTGCGATTCAGCGACTTGAAGAGCTGTCCGGGCTTATAACCTGTTGAATTGGAAGGTTATTTGGGAGCAACATGTGGGCAATGTGGAGTTATATTCTATATTATACCACGGGAATGTCTACGTTTTCTCTCACGTGGCCAGCGCTACCTTTGCTCAGGCCGGCTCAGGTACGGCTTAGGCACGGCTCAGGCCTACTTACCCTATTAATATATATTATCAGAAATGGTCAACTTTTAACGAGGGGCCCGAAAAGACCCCGTTCGTATAGCCAGGGGTTCGACTTAGTTATATACCAGCCGAATTGAAGCGCCGCCGTTATAGCAGCCCTTCTATCTCTAACGATAGCTTATATGTAAGAGACACTGTCACAATGGAGATGCTGGAGTCACAGTATAACGAAGTCAGCAGATCTCGCGTTTCAAGAAATCTAGGCTAGGAAAAGAAGAAGAGAACCTTAAGGGCTTGAAGATAGTGCAGATGTAGGAGATGCCACGTGCAGTACCTTTACCAGTCACATGAGTGGTTGATTCGATTATGTCACGTGGTGTTACTGCCTACCTAAAGCCGAGTTATTTCAAATCTCGCACGTGTCCGCAAATCAAGTTCCCTAGGCAACAGCAGCTGTCAAATATCCATCAACACTCAAGTTGAAATCAACAAGCAGCCTTGACTGACTCCTGACATGGCGCCCAAAGATTCTTACACGTATCAGCCTCTTACGGACAACGATGGTATCAGGCTTATACAATTACACTCCTCGTCAGACACGACGTCTGTTTTGCGCTGTAGTTTGGTCCATACGACATTGTCCCAGTGCAAGTCGGAGATTATTGACCACTACACTGCCCTATCCTACGTATGGGGAGATCCAAATAATACTACTACCATAATGTTAAATGGGCCGTCCTTCGAAATCACGAGGTCGTTGGACAGCGCGCTTCGATATTTAAGAGATGGGCTGATGCGATGTGTTTATATTTCGATCGATACTGAACGAAATACCACAGAAACATGAGGTTGGGACCTCTCTTTTCTAAGTGGTTTCATTTGCTCCGTACGTATTTGGGGATGGCAATTTCAGACAAGGATGCGAAGCTTAAAACAGCCAAGTGTAATAGTGCGGCTGCTTTCCTCTTGCCATTTTAGCCCACAAGCAAATCCAACGCATTTCAACAATCGCAAGTGATGGAAATGGGTCCTAGGCATAGGTTGCGACATCGAAATATAGATGCGGGTGAGTTGGCCTATCCCTTCGTGCTGAAATTCGACTGCGAGGCTAACAAATTGCTAGTGGGGAAGACGACGTCAATTGACATTAGACCATACTACGATCCACCTCATCAAAATGATCGCAACAAAATCAGATCCTATGCGACGAAGGCTCATGTGCCATATGTCAAAGATGATGAACTTCCAAGCTTCAGCGGAGCACAAGGTGCCGTCTACAGAGCAACTTTGACGACTACGACTGGGTTACTCCGTCGGACACATGTCGAGGCATTTGCAATCAAAGAGATACGGCTGGGGGGTGTTCAGGCGCGGCTGAGGTTGAGAAATGAGATAAAAAGTCTCCGTCTCTGTGATCATCCGAATATTTTGAAGCTACGAGAGGCATATACGATTGAGCAGGAGCAGTGGATCGATACAACATTCCTTGTGACACAGCCGTGGGCACAAGCATCTCTCCAGAGATTCATCGAGAATGTGGCCAATTCAAAAAACGGCAGAAGCTCGCTGTGCCCTTGGTATGACCCTCAAAGTCTTGACCCTTGGCCTACTATTATCCAGCAATGTATCCTTGCGGTCAAGCACATACATGAGAACCTCATCAAGCACAAAGATCTGAAACCAGATAACATTCTTCTGGTAGATGAGTCCAATGACGATTATCTGAATCCGAAAGTTCGCCCAGTCATTGCGGATTTCGGGATCAGTAAGGAGTACGTCGTTGGGGCTAGAACTACCTTTTCAGGCACAGACCAGTATTTAGCACCAGAGCAGGTTGCGAAAGAATCCAGCACGCCACAATCAGATATTTTTTCTTTGGGCTGCTGCTTTACACGGGTACATGCGATTTTATGCTCCAAACCTTGGACTGCCAGTTCAGAGGATGACCAAGGCATTTTCCAGCTGGAGGAGCTCGTTTGTGTTGGATTTTCCCAAGTTGCAGAACGCATACCAGGTCTTTTACAAAAATTGCGCAAGGAATTGAATCCCATGAGACCTGATAAAGCTGGATTTTGTCTCACAATGGAAGAAATGATTGAGGATATGCTCGTGGCGATTCCTAGCAAACGAGCAACCCTAGAATATCTATTGAAGAGACTAGACTCCTACGGAGATATATATCGTCACCTTATACTCCAAAAGCTTATCATGGTTTGTGTTACAAGCGGACAGACCACAAGAGTTACGCAGATTGATGTATCCGACTTTTCAACAGATACGGAACTATTCGGAGTTATCAACCGACAATTTATAGAGTCGTCTCGTCAGCTTAATTTTCTAGATTTTGCTTGGCTTCCAGGGAGACCGCTTGTCAGAGATGTTCGATTTATCAAGTTCGCTTTAAACAAAGGAGTTTTTGGGGTTCTAGCGGGGCCAATATCGGTCCCCCCCGCTTCTCTTGTCACTTCGAAAGAATACGAATATCACTTGAGACGGACCGAGGTGCCTATTCCTCGGTCCTTCTTTATCCACCTTCTCAACACACAACATTATATCCACAAATCGAGAGATAGCTTCCCAGACAAGTTTTGGCTCGAACGTATTCCTAAACGGATGCATGTAACTAGCGATCTCGGACACCCGGGTGAAAGGACGGAAATGCAATCCGACTTTGTTGGATGGGGCATACAGATTGTGGAAAGCCCGACACGGAGGTTGATATTTTTGGCTTTGATTACCTGGAGTGTTATTCCCGTGATCTTCTTTATAAGCTTGACTTTTTGGAAGATTGAATTTGAAACTCTTTTTGCGTTTAGCTCTTTAATAATGAGTATTATAGCTCTACTTAGTATTATGGTTTTAAGAATATCGCACTTAGATTAAAGTTAAGATTATTTGGCTTGAAACTTGGCTATGCGGTAAGACCGCTGATGTAAAGTATATAGTAGTCTTATGCCATGAGGAGTCATAGATTAGTTTGTATATTAAATTCAATCCTTATACTTAGAGTGCTAGACTTTAGTATTTTACCTTTTTATTTGTGTAGTACCCTGTCTGAGTAAGCCCTGAAAATAATAAGAATATGAAGAGAGGTTATCATAGGAGGAACTTGTCGGCAAGAGTTTATTCAGCAATAATTAGTGTATATTACGCTTTAGAGAAGACTAGTAGAGAATAGGTCTTGGGCCTAGGGGTCTGCCGGGTTTTGACCTGTCGACTTCGCTCGTCTGGGTCGACGCAGTCTGTATCAACCAACTCGACGACAAGGAGAGGTTTCAGCAAGTTTAACTAATGGCTATAATTTATAAAACTGCTCACCATACGGTCATCTTCCTCGGAGATCCATTGGACATCGAGTCGGAAGCAGTCTTCAAAGCAATAGAATGTTCCAACCAGCAATTTGTTACTAGCGACTCAAGCTCTTCTATCCAGCGCAGTAGACTTGTGCGAGGGCTCCAGTCCATACTAGCTTGTCCATGGTTCTATCGGGTGTGGGTCTTCCAAGAACTGGTATTCTCGCGGGATCCAAGGATCCAATATGGTTCTTTTCGAGTCGAATGGGACGCTTTCTACAAATTTCTGGAGTCTGTAAAAGGAATACCCAATACGGCACCAACAGCAGATCTATTATCTGTATCAGATCACGGTGATTGGACTGCTCTTGAACCATACGATAAAATTCGGACTCAGATAATCTCAGAGATGCAATCAGCACGAGTTACATACCACGCAGCACTTGACATAAACCATGTTCCGTCGCACACTCGCCTAATCCATACTCGCCGGATCAATGATTGGAATCTCCATCCCCTCCTGGATTTGATGCAGTCACGCAGAGGCCTCGGTGTTACCGATCCTCGTGACATGCTCTTTGCTCATTTTGGATTAGTACCCAAACACGAGCTCAATGTCGACTACCAATATACCACATCACAAATCTACGAAGTATTCGCTCGGGAACATATCAACCGTAGCAAAGCGTATCATATCATTTCTTATATCGAAGATGTCGAACTCGATCAGCGACGCAAAGACCTTCCTTCTTGGGTCCCAGACTGGACGTCAACGCCGCAAACACTGTGGCCGATCTTGCCTTTTGGTTCAAAGCGTGCAAGTGACCGCGTTCTTGATTTGATTCATATGGGAGAAGATTTGCGCATCGTTAAGAAAAACACCATATATGAATTTAGTGATTATGCTTGGTGGCTGGACTTTCAAGAGTCGCAACCTTTGCCCATCAGGGATAGATTGCTTAGTTGCGTGGGGTGTGTTATTGATACTATCGAATACCTGAGCATCGTGCTGAAAAAGACGCCAAATGAGGATCTGCAGGTCATTTTTTCTTTGATAAAAGCTCGTCATCCCAGCAACTTCGTCTCCGAACCAGGATTCGGCCAGAAAAAAGAAGAGGAACTCATACGAGACGAAGATATGTTTCGTATGCTTTATAGTATCTGGAGGGAAAAGCTTGGGTCTAAATTCCTACCCTCCGTGGATTCTATGGTTTCGGAAGGCGAAGAGCTGAGTCATGTGCCAGGATTCCGTACGGCATTCCCCTCGAATCATGGTTACCCATCCGAATCAGTCATTGCTCATCTCCTAAGATGTGACCTCTCCTCGGAAGAGGACATACCAAAAAGTATTGTGCCAGGTCGAAGACTTGCAATCCTTGCGAGTGGGAAGTTAGCCTTGGTTCCTGCGTCAACTCATCCTGGTGACAAAGTTTGCTTTGTTCAGTCTTCTGTTGTTCCTTTCGTTGTCAGGGAAGAAGAGAGTGGACGATACGAGAATTTCGATACGGAATTGAAGGAGGAATATAGGTGGAAAGAAAGATTGGAGGGAATTAGACATTTTCGGGTGGCTGGAGCATGTTATATTGATGATATGATGGCTAAAGTCGGCCGGGACTGGGATTGCTTACCGGATATGGATTATCGAAAAAGGACAATTCTTGTGTTTCATTAGAATATTAAGTAAGATTTCAAAAGCCACTAGATTAAGCTAGGTTTTTGTTGTATCTTGCAATTGTGACAACGTTAGAAATGTTGAGGCAGAGGATGCTCTTCCTTGAGACGACGCATTTAGTGACTCGCACAGCGCCTACGCCGCCTACAAAGCACTCGGCAAGAACTACGGCTTCGCGAAGTAGGCTAAGCTGGTTGTACTCAAAGTGTAAAAAATTGGCCACGACCGAGATTCTCGAAGCGCTGAAGTTGATCGATAAAGACATCAAGGCAAAACCCGAGCAGAAGAGGAAGAGCGTCGTCAGCATGTGGCTGATCGGTCTTACATGTCTCGAGTCACGTGTGAGTAAACTGACAGTAGTACCCTAAGTTGTAGTACCCTAAGTTGTAGTACTCGTGCTTGTAGTACTCCAAATTGGACTACGCCGGATTTCACTACTATTAATCGGAGTACTAGGAGCTGTGCTACTCTGGCTTTTTGTTCTACAGGCGATAGGGAGTGGACAGTTTTAGTCACGTGAAACAAGGCTAGAGACGACCCCTCAGTTACGTGCTCTAGTGCCATGATACAGGTAACAACAAGTCGTACGTTGTGCACCACAAAAACAAACACTAATCATATTTAGGCGCAGAATCATCCTCTACCGTCACTATTACCTTTGTCTATCAACGAAATCATTCCCTACATGCCTTGTACACAAAAGCCACGAAGATATTCAACTCCTGGTTGTGCCAAAGTGTCATCGGGCGCAAGCGACGCAGGCTGACCAAGCGAACCTAACATTACAGTTATCCACACCATTGCTTCTGCCATTTTCCCAGACATCAATGATCTTCGCATCAATTACTTCACTCGAGGTGGATACAACAAAGCATACACTATATTGTCTGCAACAGAACCTCTCTATCTCTTCCGCGCAAGTTCTCATTTCGATACCTTCTTTAAGAACGCTAGCGAGGCTGCTACAATTGCCTTTATCCAACAACAGACGACCATCCCAGTTGTTGAGACGATAGCCTATGATCCTTCTCCAGACAATGCGCTTGGCTATGCTTGGAGCATCGTTAAGTTCATTAAGGGAGAATTGTTAGCCTTCCGTTAGTTCAAAATTACCCATATTATTTGATTTCAGTGGTAGTGTTGCCTTACGCAAGCTCGAGTTCGGTAAAGCGCTCCTGATTGGATATATGATAGACAGTCGTGACGACCTGAAGGTACTAAGGGAAAGTGGGGAAAGTGGCGCTGACTTGGCGACAGAGTATGAGAGCATAAGAAGACGGCTCAATCTTTCACCAGAGGATCCAGAACCAAAAATAAACGACTCCCAGATGAGAGACAGAAGATCGGCAGCCCGAGATATGGAGGAATGCTTGGAAAGAATTCGGCATACCAAAGGCAATAAAGACTTTCTCAGAGAACTTCCCGTGGACCAGATGAAAAATTGTGCCGATGAAGGCCCTATTGTGGTAGTGAATGTTACAGATATCAACAGTAATGCTATCTTAATTTCCACCTCACGGGTGCATGCCATTGCTCTTCCGGATATCGAGACCCATGGCATCCCGGATTTCCTCTTCGCCAGTATCAGAGACTTTGGTTCTCACCAGGATTCTGCCAAGCACGAGGGAAAACTCAAAATCAAGTCAGATTCTTCGCACAGATCTACGAAAAATGAAGCCTCTCTCGCATGGCTCTGGCATACTTGTGTGAAGGTAGTCTTGGATGCACTGAAAGCATCTGGGATGATATCTGCTACTGGCGCGCTTCCTCGGATTTGGTGGATAGGATCTGGTGTTGCAACCGATTTCCCGTTTCATGCGGCAGCTGGCTTTCAAGATGGGGAAGACGCTCTTAGTCAGCTGATTCCTTCTTACGCACCCTCGATAAAGACTCTCCTGCATTCAAGACAGCGGTCTCGGGAATACCAACAGTCTGCTCCTGAAAACCAGACAGTGACAGTTGTCGCCATGGCTAAAACACCAGGACATGTCGACCTCCCCGGAGTGACTCAAGAGAAGCGATGCTATCAAAAATACGTGCGCCAAGAGTTTCAATTGCAGGGTGTTGAAGCAACCCGATGTCCGGCTTGTCTTGCAAAGTATCGTCGATTCCGATATTATGCATTTTGCATGCCACGGCTCCTCTAATATTAGAATTCCCACTCAAAGCCACCTGACGCTACAAAGGACTGGCGAGCGCGGTGTTGAAATCGACAAGCTTAGTGTGTCAAAGATACTGGGAGTAATGGGGAGTCATTTCGCATGGATATCTTTCTTATCATCCTGCTCGACGGCCGAGACCCGAGGATCAGAACTTGCGGATGAAGGCTTACATATTTCTAGTGCTTTCCAGCTTGCGGGGTTTGCGCATGTTATTGGCTCCATCTGGCCGGTGGATGACGAAGTGTCTGTGTCTGTTGCGAGTTCATTTTACAAGAATCTTATCCACAAAGGCGGGTCAGGGCTTGGGAACCGCGAAGTTGCGGAAGCACTTAGGGAGTCTGTTCTGGATTTGAGGAAGAGATATTCAGAGCCATGGAAGTGGGCATCATACATTCATTCTGGTGCTTAGGATATGAATCGGATTTGGCCATTCCGTTAGCCGCATTTGGCAGTCATGAGTCTAGTATAACTAATTAGCATTAAGGGCTAGAGAGTACTAATGCACCTTTCATTCCTAAACAAGACCTATCTTAAATCAAGAACTGGTTGGGAAACTTATTTATCCACGTTATTATCGCTGTATATCAATAGTCAAAATCGACTAGGGATGGAAGATCATTAAACGATTCGCTACTATTGTAAACATAAAGGGAAATTTTTCAATTTCAACAACTTAGTCGCAACTTGGTAGTACAATCCTTTGGAGTTCCAATTCGAGCAGATTCACTTTAAAACATTTAGTCCAGAGATAAATACAATAAGGACAGTCGTATACCTAATCTTATCAGTCAACAAATGATCATAATTGTGATAAGTGGACTTACGTTGCCCCTGCGACAGCCAAGTCAACCGTCTTAGCTTTCGTGAGCAGAGAGACCGACGTGACAAATATACTGGTAGCAATGACCACGATTACCAACCTAGCAGTCAAGCTAACAATGGCATTACAAAAAATGGCTGGAGCCAAGAGAAGAAAGATAATAAGCAGGGCCAAGACCATACGTGCTGCTTGAGTGGTCCATGATCGAGGGAAGACATGGAAACGAGGATTTGTCGATATTTTACCATTAGAAAGCTACTAAATTATTATTTTTTGCTCTTGATATGCACTCACGGACGAAAATGGGGGTACCGTACCTTATTGAGACGCACAACATTCTCGGGAATAATGTTACCTAACCAGGAAATAGCTCCATCTTCTTGCCAAGCCAATGCCATTAGGTCCTCTCCACAGTTCAAGAATGCTGTTTCGTTACTGGAAATACAGGTATTTCCCCTAAGCCAATTTTGAAGACTGGACACATGTCGAGAAGGAGCACTTTCACAGCTATTCATCTGCCGACATCTTTCTATCAGTTGGTCTACCACATATATTAGTCATACTAGACTGTAGCGTAGACAGTAGAGTTGCTCAACTAACCATAAGCAGCCAAACTTGTTTGGATTTCAGAAATCACAGCCTCGCGGTCGGCATTCCTATCTTTCCGGCTGGAAGCTAAAAACAAGGGAAAGAACTCCTCTTGGTCAATCTTGTTAAGCTTATCTTCCAGAACTGTTATTTTGTCTTGCGCAAGTAAAAGTAGCCGCGTGCGAAGGACAGAGAAGCGTCTGAAGATAGCAAATGAATCATGTGCTGCCATCAATGCTGCGAATCGAGGATAGCCGTTGTGGTAGTCTTCAACTATGTCTTATTAGTACCCCCTTTTTGTAATTAAAGTATTGTGCGGGGCACGTACTCTGGATGTAGGCTTTTTTTTTGGTGTCAACCTTCTTGTCGTGGATTTGGGCGCCGAATCGAGATTTACAGCATAGAACTAGGGATGAGATGTATTGCCCCAGGGCACCTGTATAACTTAGGCATGGAATGGTATTTGAATCATTGTTAATACCGCGCTCAATATCAATCAGCGCATTCGAACCTGCCATGGTGGTTTTTCCAGAAGAGACAACGGAAAAGCAGATTAAGGAGCAGTTATCGCAAAGAAATCCAGGTGTTTACTTAATTACCTCCCAACTAATTAGAAAGAAGCCTCGTTAGGCATCTCTCACCTTCCTGATGCCATCTTCTTGTGGCCAATAAAAAATTAGCGCAGTGACGCACCGCTTGCCCTAAAATGTTCATTGATGCATGTGAGAGAGCCTGGCAACAGCTACAACACACTATCCGGGCGACACGCATATGCAAGTTGCACACGCGAGGCGACGTGCCACATAAGCATTGGCTGGGGAACCCGTTCCGGGCGTTTACCTGCAGAGGATACCAGTAGAATTTGGGAACCCATTTGAAAACTGGTTTTGGTGAGCTCCTGGATTTGCTCCCTGACGTGAGTAGATTTACCCAATAACTAAAGTTTTATGCGCCGGAGTTTCAACTGTCACATGTCCTATAAGGACACCTGCTTTCCAGTCTTTCCTGGGAGCATGATTCGAAACGCAAGGAGAAACTGTTATTCAAAAGAATGGCAAGCGAAACGCAAGGCAATCCGCAAAAAAATCATTCCAACAATAAGTAAAGCAGCCTCCAGCCTTGTGTCAAATCAATTTTAACCCTCTCCTTCACAGCACCATCGATCCAGTTTTTGTCCTCACCCCGGATGGTAAACGTGTTGGTGTTGACGATTATAGGAAAGACAAGTACAAGTTCATGCCTGACGACAAGGTATACCTGTGTTCTTCGGGGACTCGAGAGGGACCGTACAGGATTGAGACGACAAATGATGGCAAATACACCCTATGCGATGACGATGGAAAAACTTTGAATAATGGCGAGACATATGAGGAAGGGGATTTGGTCTTGTACAACCCGTTTGCAGCCAGGAGCTAACGCGTCCTAATAGTCAAGGGCTAAATCATCTTCCTCCGAAGATGCTTCATCATTCCTTTTCCATAGCATAGTCCCGCAGCCAGTACTCCATAATTAACATGACATCGTCTTGCTCCGACCACTGGCTGATTTGATAGATGTTCGTATAAAATAATTGCGAGTCGTCCATTCACATCGCTCATCAGCCCTTGTTCTAGTCATGCCACTATTTAGCCACTAGACAAGTGTCGCCAGTTGATCAGATTCACCTCGCTGACTAGCGACACCAAGTCGAGGCAGAATTACACCCGGTAATAGACATGACTAGCTCGTAATGAAGACCTTCACTATGTCATCGGTCTGAAGTTGGCCTGTGTGTTGGAGGTCGGGCGAAACTGTCATGTCCACTTGCAATTCAACTGGTTTAGTTTTGGTATCTCCTTTGGGGAAAATCGTCAGGTAAGCACCTTATCCTTTGTCGGACACCAGGTTGGTGATATCCCAGAGTTGAGTAAATATGAAGACGGCCAGGTACAAGGTACGACTCGACAGGTTTTCGAACTTCAAAGTAATGCTCCCTCCATGTTCAACTTCGTAAAAGCCATCTTCTCCAGGTGTATCATTACAGTATAGCTTGAATGACTTATTAAATGCTCCGCTCGACATGCAGTCCTCAACTCCTTCAAAGCATTTAAACTTTGCGATGTGCCCAAGCATATTCAGCAATGCGATGTGGTTCCCGTCCGGAATGCAGGGTATTGAGGGCAGGTTTAAAAGTTGCTTGGATGTGGCATCTTGGACTTCGTATACATGCTCAGTGTTAACATCAACCTGAAAAATGGGAGCTTGCGTTTCTAATTCCTCTGATCCTCTAGAAAAAATCAAGAATTGGTGTGTTTTTGTCGCCTGCACAAGTTGATCCCTCTCTGGCACCCCTGGAAGTAAGTGTATCTGTGTCTTTCGGGGGGACAAAGACATCTGCAAGATTCCCTTCCAAGCTGATCCCCTTGAAATTTTCTCTCTGTCCTGCAGATCAATAGTGACCAGCTTGGAAGTCACACAATTGACCATGTCGACTTTCGCCTTGATAGCTAGCTGACTGGCCATGACTCCAGGGTTTTCTGGTGTGTCGAATGGATACAGGGCATACTCGTCAGCCTGGTGAACGCCATGGGCCAGTCCAGCGTTAAGGATAAGACAGCCGTCATCAAAATTTCAGTGTGCGGAGATAATAGTAGGGTTTGAATCAGCAGTAAAGTCTCCAAAAAAAGAGAAACCCTCCTTTCCATATAACATGGGGGTTTGTTGGGGATGGCGTGCATGAAAAGACGCTCGTAAGTGTTGGTGGAGTGTCTGGTTTGAGACATAACCTTCCCGTTTCCTGAGTGCCGTGAGTGAATCTACTAGGAAGTAGCTGAGAGCTCCCATTCGAACTCCAGCTTGGTTGAGCTCGAACGCAACTTCTTTATGGCCGCATGCAGTAATAACTGTGTATCCATTCGGGTCCAGAAGTGTGGGGACTTTGATTTCTGCGCCACGAATCCTCTTCTCAGAGTTTTCAACGAATAGGCCTTTATGCATAGACCGCTCGTCAATGTCTTTGTCGTATTTGATGTATCGAATGCTTCCGTGAGCCCCATCGGTGCGCAGAACACTCCCCGAAAAACAGCAGTCAAGTACAAGTGTTACAGTCAGCTTTTCCCTCAACATGCAGTCAATAGCACCTCGCAGCTCCGTTCCGTAGAGATACCTGGCTTCGAAGCTGTGGGGGTGTATGAGTGTCAGAGCGAGTGCGCCATCTGCGGGGCGATGAGTTCCGTGGCCAGAGTAGTGAATGTAGACACTGTTTCCTGGTTTGGCCAGATTGATGATTCTCCTGAAGCTTGAGGACAAGTTATCAACCGTTGGTAGTAGTTCTGCCGCCTCTTTTGCCCTAATATTAACATCGTCTGATGCCTTGGTTGTTGTGAGTATGGTGATGTCTATTGTAGACATGCTCCCCCTGAGATACTCATTGATCGCGATGACATCTTGGACTGCTCCCTTTAGTGATCGGTCCTGTACTGTGTCCTGGCAGCCTTGGCTAGATCTCTCAATAGTCACCCCCACTCCGACAAGTACAGCCCAATGAGACGGTTGCGAGCTTTCCTTGGCCATGTACGTAGTACGCGAGAGGTGTCGACGCAAGTTGAACTTGAAAAGCCGAGGATATAAGATAGTTTTCGGTATGCCATTCTTAACATGCAAGAAAAAAGATAACAGAATTTCCCACACCCGCTTCTTGTGAACTCTCGTTATTTCGACGAGGCTGCAAGGCAGCAGCAACATCTGTTTCATTGGGATAGGAGCAACCTGAGTGGAGGATGAGGCGAGGCTGAGATTACCAAATCGAGAAAGCACGAAATGTTACGCCTAGGCCACACGAGCAGACTAAGCTCGAACGTACGAAGCTCGCCGAAATCGCAATCCCAACAGGTGGGCACTCATGGCTGTTGATCGACGAAATCCAAAACTCCTTCTTACCTCTCGTGAATACCAGGGCAATGGTATAGCTAGGTGAACTTCCCTATAGCAAAATGACAAAATATGAGGAGTGATTCGTTGGCGTCCCAACATTGAGAGTCTACAAAGGAATAATTTTTCCTGTTTTGCAATGTTCCACGGGTTTTTCCAACCTGTGTTTGATTCTTACTTTGCGGCGTTCTGATTTCTCTATTGATCAAAAAACGCCTTGGTTCTTCTGGAACAGAGGGTTTAGTTAACTAACACGGAGGCGAACAGAATCCTAGGTTCTGTATACAACATTCGATAGCATAAACTCAACCATATTCTGTACCACAACAATTACGGATCCTAAAAAATATCAAGAAATTCGTGCACTCTCCCTATAAGCTGATTAGAAGCTATAAAACGGAATTTATCTAGTCCTAGTAGGTACTTTAAGTTGGAACTTGTCTTTATTAGGAAGCTTAAAAATTAGAACAGAGGATGAAAATTAAGAGAAAGAGAATTCTAGGAGTTTTTACTTTATTCTACCGAGATATAAAGGTAATGTGGTATATCTCAGAAGCGGCGTCATGTTTAGCTACCACTTACAGGCGGGAAAACTAGAGTCTTTTGAGCGCCCAAATATTTTGACTTAACGTTATATCAGATCTTAACAACATACATAGTATGCCTTTCTGAACTTAGCCAAAATAGATTTCTAATCCTATTTAGTAAACTCGGACTCCTTTATTAGTACTTATAGAACTCGAAACTAGAGCTGTTTCTATAAAAAGAAAACGCTAGTCTACTTATCTCCGCTTGTGGCTCCTGTAGAATTAATATCTTCGTGGAATAAGTCAACAAAAGCACGACACTAAATGAGTTTCAATCGCTTAGAGTCTATTGTAGTTATTCTCGTAGAGTACTTCTCCTAGAGTGAGTGGCCTTCTCTATTATTGACTCTATTTGGCGCTTTATTCGAGCCCCTGGAGTAGACTTTAGTATGGGCCGATTACTATACAATTCGATTTCAGAGCCTAAGGTAGTGTTGCCTTAGCCAAGATTGCTTGTATTTCTGCATGAAATGGCCTCGTTTATAGACCTGAAATAGGAAAAAACGACTACCAAGATTGTGCTAAGTTTCACGCCAATAAAGTTTATTTGCTAGCAACAATGCCCTCCCCCCCAGGAAACAAAATCAAAGAAAAAGAAACAGTCTTCTTTTCAGTCGTACCTCCTTCTAAGAAGGATAAGAAAATTAAATCAAAAGAAATGTTCAGGAAAACATTGCGTAGTCGCCAACGAGTATCACTTACTTATGCAATTAGTTATTCTTGATTAAAACGACGAGACAGCCATTGGTTTCGGACTCTCGCTTAAAAGCGAGAGTCCGACAACTACAGACAGCAGTGGGTCTGAATACCTGCAGGTCCACTATTCCATAGGTCGAGGGAGACACAATTACTCCGAAGTTTTACAGAATCGTACTTCGGATATTTTACGCACACCGAGGCCGTACGGACATTTTGGGGACTTCCCCAGCTCGGCAATCGTCTGCAGGGTCCTATGGAGTATTCAAGGTAGTTTCCAGATCTTGGAGAGCTCGTCCTTTCCCATAAAGACGAAAGTTGGTCCTCTCTGTCTCTGAGAAATTCCAGGTCACTTACTTTCTGGAGACTACCTCAACCATGGCCCCTCAAGTTGATCTTGTTAGTGATGGGCCTGCTGTGTCGCTGCGGCTACCGACATTGGTCGTCTATTTGGTTAGAAACCCCCTGCTGACTGAACAAGAACAGCGACCCCTGAGCTACTCCCAAGCACCCCCAATGGTGATAAAAAGCTGACCTTTCTTTGGCAGACAATTGGTTACTTTCTGTGGACCATAATATACAACCTCTTCTTCAGTCCTCTTCGAAGCATTCCGGGTCCCAAACTATGGGCAATTTCGCCACTCCCTCTAGCCCTTATGCACTGTTGCGGCATTCCTCATAAGAAAATCCTCGCGCTCCATCAGAAGTACGGCGATGCGGTTCGTACAGGCCCCACGTCGGTCTCGTTTCTCAATCACACGGCATGGAAGGAGTTGTTCGGCCACCGTCAGGCAGGCCAGCAGGAGCACCTCAAGGACCCTGCCTCCTTTGGGAACATTAACCACAGCATCATTCTGGCGGATACTGAAAATCACAGCCGAATGCGTCGAATACTTGCCTATGGCTTCTCTGCGGCGGGGATGGCCAAGCAAGAGCCGCTGATTCGGGGTTACATTGACCTTCTCTTCATACGTGCTCACATAAATTGAAACGTCCCTCACGACCGATACAAATTCTCTCTTGAGGTGGCATTTGGCTCTGAGTGGCAGAAAAAACCTGCGCCTGGTGGTCGTTCCCGCAGCCTCCGCAGTGGATAAAATCCTGTTCAGGAGTCGGTCCTCCAGCAAATCTCCTCTGGCGCGCCGTAAAGCAAGTCAAGCAATACATCTCTTTAAGTAACTCGTCTGGTGGGCAACTACATACCTCGTCGTCAACTCTCAACGGGGTTTGCCACACCCCATGCCGCCCCGGACCATAAAGGCGAGGATCATGATGATTTTGGAAGGCTTTAAAACCGAAGAGGATCATAAATATTCGGCATGTTCTTCTTAGACGGAGGAGGTCGGAATCTTCTAGCTGCTCCATAATGAGTAGGAGGATGTCGGTTGGGAATTGTAGCAGCCAACTTTTGGCTAGATTATGGTATGCCCGTGCTACCAGAGGGTCCATATCAAAAGGCGCGTCTTGGAAATCCGGAGATATAGGTTTAATAACCAATTGAGGATGCTGATGAGACTTGATACTCTCTGATTTGGAGAGCTGGCCACCGTCTTCCTGGAAGCAATCTGGACCCCTAGATTCTTGCCTCATCTCCCCATTCACAGCTTCAGTACGTTCGACCTGATTGAATTCGCCTGGATGCTCAATCTCCTTTTGCAACTCGGTCTCGTGCAACTCTTCTTCGCCAGCCTCGTCTTTACACGACTCTTCCACGTTGAACTCTTCTTCGCCAGGCTCTTCTACACGCGATTCATCTCCAAGGACCTCAGCATTCTGAAGTGGAATACCTCCTATGGAATCGACATTTACCACAGCCTCATCATTGTCGACAAGGACAATGCACTTCAAATTAGCCTCAATCCAAGAGCAGTCCATGTTATCGACGAAGTTTGTAGTAGGTGGGTGGCTGAGTAGTCTAGGACACTCACAAGGCCAAAAATAAGATGGTGTAGGAAAGAGGGAGATGAGATGGGTGACGCAGGGTAGATATAGAAAGACAGATGAGCTAGTTTCTTCGTTTACTTTGTGTAGCGTAAGAACTTTGGACTTAGTGAATTAGGGTTTTGTATTTTAGTTTGGAGAGCTTAAATCAAGCGAGGCTCTTAATATTTAGTAGAACGTAGATTAGGCCTACTTCGGATTAATAAGAGTTCGCTTGATTCACTGAATTTAATCGGAGCCTCTTAATCTTTGACCGTTTCTTCTCGGTCATCGTAGTTCGAAGCCGTTTGAAGCTTAAGTCGACATACATTGACACTATCAAGTTCATCATTACTATCAACATCATTAATGTCTATCATCTCATCTTTTTCCACTCTAACCCCGCCTCCGCACCCTACACCTGATCCCCCCGAATACAAATACCTCCCCCACCCTCATACTTCCACCGTACTAGCTGCACCCCTAGGCTATGCCAAACCGACGCTCCGTTGGTGACTAGCAACCCTAATTATCAGCTGGTTGCGCACCACCAATACCCTAACCCTAACCCTTCCCCCAGCGCCGACAACAGCTTGGCCCGAGGCCCCAACCCTTCCGAGCCCATTGCAAGGCGCAGGAGCGCCCAATTTCAGAAAAGGCCCTGTGCCTACTCAAGCACCATCAAATCAGACTGGGCCTCTAAGGGCCCACAGTGAGTCGCAGGACCAGCGACGACTACGCGATGCGAGTCCGAGGCAAACTGCGCAGAGCCAACAACACCAGATAGGAGCTTCTACACATGGACGTCAGGAGGCTCAAGTTGGTGGAGCCAAACTGCAAACTCAACGTCGCTTCTCTTGTAGTATATGCTCTAAATCCTACGACCGTGCTGATCATGTGCAGCGTCATATGAAAACCCGTGAGTACGCTGCTGATATTAGCGTAATAAACAGTATCGTTAAACTTTGAATGGATAGCAATCATCGTGCGTTCCAATGTACTGTCTGTGAGAGGACTTTCAACAGAAAGTATGTAGATTTATTCTGTCTCTCCTTTGACAATCCAAAAATTAATATTCTGATTGTGCACAGGGACCTGTTGACTCGTCACAAGGCGAAGCATGAAAGAGACTTGAGGATCCATGGTAATGCCGAGCCAAGTCGGCCTGGGCGAGTAGTTAGAGCTTACCAGCCCTATGCTATCTCAAAGTCACGATGCACCGAAGACAGACCATGCGCGAGATGTTCTCTGAAGGGGATACAGTGTATCACGGTCCCGCATGCAAGAGAGCAATCCGAACACTCGAGTATGGTCTCTATATCTCCTGCTACAGATGACACTGAAATGAGTGTCAATAACGAAGCTCGGGATATGGACATAGACTCTGGACAAACATTTATGGGCCAACTGGCGCCAACCTCCTTCATCACTACCCACAATGAGATGCCTGCGCAAGGAGAAGGAGGCGACTTTGGGAACTTGTTAGACATCGGCACTTTCACCCCAAACGCCAATCTTTTTGGGAGGATTTTTCCAACCTTATCCCTCCCCCAAAACGCACAATGGTTCGGTTTTGACTTGAACGACACTAATTTCAACTCTTTCGACGCCTTCTCAGAGGTTGCGGGAGTGGACATGGCGAATGATGTTCACACGCAACCCCCAAGCAGCGTTCTAAATCAAGGAAGCGAGCAATTTACTGGTCTGGAGGCCTTCGAGCGCTCTCCCTGGATTTGGCATCCAGACTCCCGCGATACAGCGTACACGGAAACCGATGCCTACACTGTCAATAAAGAACATCCTAAAACGCCTCCTCAAAACATCGAGAAAAGGTTGCGAATTGTAGCCGATATCAACGTAGCTCCCATCGACGGCAAGTGTCGTGATAGTTTACTGTTGATGGTGGGCCAAACCGCGAAGTCTTTGATCCGCCAAGCATTCCCGTCATCTGAACTCTTTAGCCTGCTTGTTCGTGCCTTTTTCATGCGTGAGGCGTACAAACTGGAAACATGGATTCACAATTCGACGTTCAAGCCTTCAGAAACGCGGCCGGAACTTGTAGGTGCTATCATTGCGCTGCCCTTGATCTGTCGGATGGGACTTGCTTTGCATGAGACCGTTCGCCTAGCTACGAGCTCTGCAGTGAGACATTGTCCATCCCTGATACAATCACAATCATCTGCTTACAATCGACCAGATTGAACATGATAATAGTTGCTCAAGAAATATTCAGATTACTTAGGCTTACATGCTCTGGGTAGAAACTGGTCTGTGGAGTGGCATACCCAGGAAAATGGAGATTGCCGAAAGTTTTTCACAGCCTGTCACTACTGTAAGCTCCTCTTCCTTTCCAACCATCTATTCATTTGCGTTTGTAGCCAGTCCCAATTTCTGTAGTTGCCAATTTAATCGCCACTGTCATATCGTCAGTCTTGGTCTGGAACATCACGCTTATGAAACCCTCAGATGTTGAGGCGCTCAGGAGCTTTCTCTCGCGAGAAGTATCCTCCGTTGCAGCCACCCTCGCACAATGATGATCGTATAATCTTAGTCAGAAAATGGGAAAATTGGGTTCCGCAAGAATCATTGAAAAGGTACCTATGATCTATATCCCAATTAATGAAGTACCTCAATCTAACAATCTTCAGACTAGCCATCAACAACTTTTTACACAATACTCAAACCTCAATATGTTTTCTGCAGAGCCCACTGGCGACTCTTGATGATCTAAATATTCCTCTATCATCCTCTCGAGATCTCTGGTGTGCTACAACAGCCGAAGAATGGCGAGGCCGCTATTTAGAATCGACTAGCACAGCTGGGCAGCTCCCCCTCACCATCTCCGAGATCTCTGATATTGCCCAAGTCGAGAACTTAGGCAGTGCAATTGATTTCCAACTCAGCATACTTCTTCTCTGCTACGGCAATTGGGGCCAAGTCTGCGCCTACTCCGCCATAAAATCATTCCACGGCAAAGACAAACCCGCAAAGGCGGCCCCCTTCTGGCTGGCCTGTAATTACGAAGAATTATACAAAAGCATGCAAGACACGCTCAAAGCTTACCAAGCGACACCAAACTCGATGCTCGAGATCACCATGTTTCTCGAGCTGATGCTCCTTTCGCTGCAGATCTCCGCTGCAGAGCTGCAGAGCCTCGCTGGGCGGATGGGCGAGAAGGAAGCCAAGGAGACGTACCGCCGGCTGCAAGAATGGAAGGGCAGCGTTGAGGGCCGTCGTGCTGCGTGGCACTCGGGGCAGATCCTCAGGATAGCGAAGGCGTTTCCGTTGACGCAACTAAGTAACTTCAATGCGACTGTTGTGTGCCAGGCGTCGATGACGCTGTGGGCATTTGGGCTGCTGAATTACAAACGCCTTGGCAAGTCGAATGGGCATTCGAATGGGAATGGGAATGGCAATGACTGTGGTAATAATGGACAAGTAGCAGCGAGCGGACAGGAGGACAATGACCTGATGGTGCGGCTGGAGGGCGAGGAGGGGGCAGAGTCGCGTACTTTTCTTATACTTGGGGTGGGAAGGGTCGGAATATCGCGGCTGTCAGACTCGTCGTTCGCGTCGCTAGAGGATCCGCGGTCGGTGATGCTGGTGGGACAGGAGACGCTGCGGATCAACTATCCAGGTCAGAATGGGAAGTATCCGCTGCTGGTGGATAGTCTGATGGGCTTGATGAGGGACTTAGGGAATATGGTGGTGCATGAAGAGTCACAGTAGTAGACGGATAGCATGCTCCCCGGTTACCAAAGCTGTATATTATGTATCACGTTAGAGCCGGCACAAATACCCCGTATTCCAATGCTGTATAAGAATAACCCGTGCTCGCGGTTGTCTCTGAAAGCGGAGCCGATTCAGGAGAAATGTTCACCGGGTCACGCTCTAACCCCGACAAACCCGTCCCCCACAGCTCCCGGTCAGCTCCGGGGAAGCCCC
>PDUO01000116.1:4223-35780 GCA_003008705.1 Pezicula radicicola | reverse complement strand
CTTCGACCCGCAGTACTCGTTCCCCTTCCCTTACCCCCCCCCCAGTCTCCATTGCCACCGTCAATGGCCTGCTACGACGACTCGGCACGCGCCACGAGGACTGAAATGCCAATCGCACCGAGCATGTGAGTTTGTTCCCGCTAGAATACTGAATCTGGATGTGAGCATGGAGCTGACGGTAGCTTATTAGGTAACGGTGTTCTCGAAGGAGGGTGCCGTGATTAGCACGCGGAACATGGGGAGCGTAGGAAAGGCATATCCCTATGTAAGAAACCAAATGTCCTGTCATTAAATCTGGAAGTGTAATGAGAGACCGTGGGGAGCTGAGAAGAAGATACACTTTGAGAACGCAGCTGACGAGTTGTGATACGTACCCGTGGCAGCTGAGCTACCGGATCGATTTGCACGAGGAGCTGAAGCGCCTGGTAACGACGAAGGAGGGCCGCGGGCTTCCAGCAGTCATCCAGACGCTGTCACAGGTAGTCGGGCGTAATCCGGAGGTGCCATCGCTGAAGCTGAAGGATGGCACAGAGGTGAAGGCGGACTTACTAAACCTTCTCAGATCTCAGAGCCTCTTTAACTGTACATGAAGTGCCGATATGACAGAGCAACTATATTCCAAAACTTCTCGCGTACTGCGGCATTCAAGCACAGTGACAAGGATACAGTCGGAGGGGTGAGTACAGATTATAAATGTCCCTCGATCCCCTTCCACTCACGTCAAATCTAACAAATTCCCAGCTCTAGAGTTCTCCGAGATTAACTGCGGCCACGACGCATACGACAATGGCCAGGCCATCCTTCTGAACCACCTATGTAAGTCCGAAAATCTTCTCATTCAAAGCCCACAAAATGCTAATACCAGCTCCTTTAGCATTAAGGGCAACATGCCCTCCCATGTCAGGCATCTTCGGTCCCCAACCCGGCCCGTCCCAAGACGCCTTCGGCAACTCACTACTTCACCGCGCACATCACCATCATAACACCCCTCGAATACCTCAGAACATTCCTCGGCACCGACAGCTCCCTCACATTCGCTCAATCTGGCGGCTGGGCCACCGCCACCCTAGCTCTCACCACCCTCCGCAACGTGTCCTGACTCGCCGGTCGCTCCTACAGCCGCCTGGGCCTCTACCTCTACAATATGCAAGATACCTCAGGCGGTAGTGCCAAGTTATACATACACTGCGCGGTGGCGCTCGAGAGAGCTCGGCTGATGCCGTGGTAGCGACGCGCGAGGCAGAGCGCGTGCCGGCGTTCTTCGCGCAGCTAGAATCGGTACTGTCGCCGAAACGGTATACGCTAAGTGCGAATTGGGAGGGAAGGTCGTTCTTGAGCATGGGATTGCGGGGGGTTGTAGACGTGGATTATGAGGAGGGAGAGTGGTTCCGCATACCGGGGATGGGGCGAGGGGCGGGTGAGCAAAGGTGGACGACTGAGGGAGGAGATTTTGCATTTTCGGAGTTGGAAGGGGGAGAGCTGGAGGCAGAGTTCCCCCACCTTGGCGCCGGTTATTACGAGGATGAGGGGGATTGTAGTGCAGGAGGTAATAGATGCAGGGATTGAGGCGCATCCTACTGAGGTTCGGGTAGGTTGGTAGGAGTCTATATGCGAAAGGTGTAGGGATGGCGATTCACTCTTTGTACAGTGTTGAAATTGACTTTCACTACATGGTCAGGTTGTGAAGAGCTCCACGACATTGCCGTGTGGTATCTTCTGCATGTTCGTGTGCGGGTGGAGGGGTACTGCGGGTGGAGGCTGCGAGTGCTGTCGATTTCACGGTGCGAGGCGCGGAGGATGCCAAGAGGACCGAAGTACAGGATAAAGTTGCTGAGCTGCTTTTCGTCAATGTCGTCCATGCTGTTGATGCCCTCCGGGGTGCTGTTCTAGGGGATGTTGAGATTGAGCATGGGATTGCCTTGAGCGTCGAGTTTGCGAATGAGAACGTAGATGGTGAGGTCGTCGTGAGTGTCGCAAGATATGTGGAGGACGGCTTTAGGGAGACCCATGAGGCGGGTGGGCTCTGTAAAGGTGTGGATGAAGCCGAGAAACTCAACTGGACTGGTTAATTCGGAATTGTAACTCAGGACGGTCGAGGTGGCGGGTGCATTTGGGCCAACGTCTTCTCGGGGCTTAGATAGAATTCCTGGTACCGGGTCCGAGGGATAGGGAAGTCTTCCTCGACTATGGGGTAGATAGGTTCGGTGTTGCCAAACTTTAGCGATGCCATGCGCACTTTTGGGGTTTTCTCCCAACCATTATTGAGGCCCTTAAGATACTTATCGAAGATAGAGGCAAGCTCTAAGCGGGACTCTTTGACGCACCAGAGATTGTACCATTCTTGGTATAGATCCCACCGCAACCACTTATCCTTAGTGTCTACCTCAAGCCAACCTCGAATAGATCCCATTATATGGACAAAGGTTGAATATAAAGCAACAACATAAGTAGGGATGTTAATGTTCTTGATGTTCGCCCTCTTGTCTTCCCAGTAGGGGTTTTGGATCTGAGATCTCCTGTACATCTCTCGGAAGTTCTCCAGCCCATTATGGCCTCGGATCACTTGTTTAGTGATCAGATCAAATAGACCGTTATCCCAGGCACCTCCTCTTACGAATTGTTCTCTGTAAAGATCTCCTGCCGCCTCCCATAGGGCAATAGCCTTAAGATGAGGAGGTCGTGTGACAGCAATGAACCATCTAACGCGTAATCAGCTTCTTAAAGCATAGAAGATCCAATCCAAGCAAGATACCTGCGCTAAGAATAGAAGATGACACAATCCTAGTAGGAAAGATATTGGTTAGTCAGAATTTAAAAGAGTGCGTGTTCTTCCTACCATGGCTTTTGTAAGGCTCCAGGTACGGGAGCAAGGCTCACTGAACTTATTACAGTAGCAGCTTCAATCGCTTTTGCGTGAGAATCTGAATCCTGTCTTGCGATCTTCTGGGACTTGTGCTCAAGTGAAAGCCAGCTGCTGAACGATTGGCGTGCTATGGTGAAGCGGAGTGAATGGAACACGTGAAGCATACAGCCGTATTCCTGAATTGTGTCATAGATTTTTAATATATAAATGTACTTTTTTACTACAATACTTATAATTTAAAATTTAAAACTATTTCGCATTATAAGTTTTTGTATAATCTCTAAAGTAACATGATTTTAAATTTTAAATTATAATTGTTGAAGTAAAAAAGTATATTTATACATTAAAAATCTATGACACAATTCAGGAATACGGCTGTAAGATAAGCCTGCAACCCGATCCATGCGTGTTGACCATTAGGTGCTGCCATTTCAGCCGAAAGAGAGCCATCAGGATTCAGGCGTGCTACAAACGACGAACCAATACTTTCCACTCTTTCAAGAATCAGCCCTATACTCTCTGCAGACTTTCTTCGATTCTTGTGTAAGTCTATGTGAATGACGTAAGCCAGCTTAGACATTATGATGTGATAATCCACCGGTGAAGGGGTTGCAGCGTCTTGTCGACCGCGCAGAATTATATCATCATCATGTGGTCCAGGAGCTAGCACACAGTTAAAGCTTGATGGCGTTATCGACGTCGGTCTGCTGAAGACCCCTAACCTGCAACGTTTAGTTTCCTGCTCTTTTCCTCCAAATAAAGCAATGCTTACCAGTCACATATGATCAGTGTCCACCAAAGCCGCCGGCCAAATTCCCGCAGGCTAGGAGTGGACCAGTCTGGATTTTCGGCAAGACTTGCAGGAAAGGATGATTCACTTCCCAATCGATACATCTGGAGGCATCGTGCAGTGTTTATAGCAATACCTAGGAGCAGGTACCCCCTGTCACTCTCACCAAAATTAGCATTGCAGAGAGTCAATATAGAAATAGCCTGAACCGTTTCTATACGTGCTTTGCCCGTGAAGTCGGCCTTTTCAAGTTCTCTTAAGCCGCATCGTACCAAGTTCGCGAGACTAATGCACTACTGAAGCCGTGGACACTTTTAAAGTCTTTGTTTTGCTGGAGGTGGTTTAGATCTGGTACTTGGTGATGATCCATAAAGTACAATCCAACCTGAACTGATCGGCGGGTTTGGTTGAAAACGAGAGAACAAGACGTACTGAGATGACACTAAAGTACACCGCCAGCCAAGAATGTTGTTCCAGGACTGTCGTGTTTCCATTATGCAGCTGAAACCAGAATGTATCCTGACTTTTCTTGAAAACAGAACATCGCAGAGCGCAGTGTAACCATCCAAGCATTTCCAGCGTGAAGTCAACAATAACAGTGCTTGCCTCGCTATTTGGCAAGAGGCTAGCGACGTCCATATCGTTGTTTCCAGTACCTGAAGGAAGATTGGTGACCATTGCGCCTATTTCTGTTTCGAAATTTGGGGCTCTACTGGCTCCCGTGTTGAGATTTTCGAGCTCTATCTGAAGATCCTCTTCCTCACCTACACTTTGGGGATCTGCGTCAGGTCCTTCCGGCTGACGTTGCTCGCTCTTTGAGATGCCGAAAGCGCCAGGTTCTGTTTGTTTTGAGAGATTCAGAGTCGTCTCAAGCTGCTGCACTTGTTGACGAAGGGCGGCGACCTCTTTCACGAGATCGGAAGAGAACGACACAGGGTATTCATCATGTGCACTGCAGTATAGCGTGAGCTCATACCTTCTTGCTCTAGGGACCGCTGAGAAGAATACTGACACAATAGCTTTGCCTTTCACGCGTACAACTTCTCGTACATGCTCGTGTGCGATGTTCAATCGAATACATCTTTGGCATGGCAATTTCTTGTCACATTTAACCTTTCTTTTGTGTACACACAGTACAACTCCGAGGGGCTCTCTGAATTGTGCGGAGAGTTGAAGCACTCATGATATCGAAGGGGAGCTGGGGAGGAACATAAAGACATGGATTGGTATTTGAGACCCTCGGATGTACTATATGATGTTTGAGGGTCCAGATGACTAATTAAGTTGTGGTCGTTTTTAATATGACTGTCACGTGAGGTCTACTTACCAAGCTAGATACTACGCCAACAGGCAAATACTACTCCAGCAACCTCAATTCGACCTCGCCAGTCTAGAGCTCTTGATACTCGAAATACCGTTGCAGTATATGGTCAACCACCCTTGGGTTACAGCTGCGAAAGCTGCTCGAGTATACGACCTGAATGAGTGGACTTTCCAGCGTTATATTAAGAACCCTGGTGTTGGCTCTCTAGCAACTAATAGGAGATGGAGCTAATCAAAGTCCTAGATGCTCAGAGATCTGTACGGACCAAGAACGTAACTAGCCTGGGATCGTTATCTGAACTGAGGCATTTGTCCGAGCCACTGATGAAGGAGGTTGGCGGAGAGAACGGCTGGCTAGCTAAAGGGCTACTAAAGCCGAATAGAGTAGAGGTTGTTTCTGGTGGGCTCTCATCTCTGGAAACAGCATTAGCTAAGAACAAGAAAGGAGTAAGCGGGATTAAGGTTATAATACGACCTCAAGAATTATAAGATTAATTAACCCTTGGAAGTGGTAGATATAGATATAAAGTTGATTATTACGACAACTGGATTCCTCACCTTAGTTATACCTACTTTTTCCTAATCTGTGGGTGGCTCGGAAGTCCTCAAGAGCAAGAAATAATACATGTAGTAGTTTCCCCAGCCTAAATATGTACTAGTAACTTTATCGTGCTAGCTAAGGTAATCGACTTTGTAGAAGTCACTTGTCCGGTATCCCTAAATGAACTCTCTGATATACGTTTCTTAAAACTCGATATAAACCCCTACTATGCTGTGTTCTAGTTACCCCCGCTTAGTACGGCGAGCTTTGAGCCCAACATTCATATACCGCCTTGTAGTAATTTCATCCTCCTCCTATTTGTCTTTGTAAATTACCTTGAAAATCTAGGTTTAGTAGCAAAGATAGAGCTGCACCGACCAACACAGGAAGAGTAGGTTAAGCAGTGGGAGACAGATACTACACGCCGAATAACTTGCTTGCTAACCCCTAGCCCTAAACATGACCTCCTGCGACTATATATAACACTATTAAAACTCCTTAGCTTAATTATTATATAGATGCGTATAGAGAAAATTAGGCTAAAATAAACCCTTTTCTAATAGAAAGTGTTATATAATATAAGATCTTACTTAGTACTTATTAGAAAACTATAAAGCTCTAACTTACTTTTATATTTTATCCTTTTCTTCTTTTCCCTCTAGCTTAATTTTAATTATATTTATATATATATTATACATCTAATATACCCCTTGTAACACTAAATAACTTTATTTTATAGTGTATAGCCCCGCTAGTTGCTTATAATCTTAATACTTGGCACAAAGGGCCTCGATATACGAAGAAATAAGGATATTTTAGTATTTCACAAACGGAACCAATATCTAGCCTTCTTAAAGTTACTCTTTCTCAATTCGAATAGGACACCCATTGGATAATAATCCAAGTAAAACCCTTCACATACGCAGACGACAAATCTCATTCCAGAGTCCCGCTATCTGGAGTACAAAAGATCTATATCGAGGCAGGATATCGCTGATTTCGGATTCAAATTCAGCCTGAGTCCGTGCTTTGATAATCTGAGCAAGCCAATCAAGGATGCGCCCTTTCGTTTCGCAGCCAGAAAGCCAGGCGGTGTAAGCTCCGATAACGATTATCCATAACGCCGTTCTAGAGTCGTGCCTTAGAGCAAGCTGTTCGGCAGAGACAATGGACTCGACAAGCTCCTGTGCAAGTCCCACAGCACTTGATATAGGGCCGCGGTGCACGAACAGATATAAGTAGAGGGTAGCTGTGATACACAGAGGTCCAGAGATTTGTCGAGTGGCCCCCTGTTGTACCGCATGAATATGGTAGCTAACGAGGTAGATGATCTCCGCTACAGCTCCGCGATCAGCTGCACCTATCGGAAGCAATGGATTCACATATGGAAGCACAGACAATACTAGGATTATATCATGGGAATCATAATGGAATTCTCTGATCCTCTGTAGAGCATCGACTGCGTAACTGGGTAACAATTTTCTAGCTCGGATAGGGATTGATGTCGGATACGAATTCAGCAGTGGAAAGCGAAGATTGTGGTTACAGATTATGCCAAAAAGCATGTCAATCCTGCCAAGAGTCAATGATCTGTCATACTAGAAGGATATATATCGTAAAATTAGTGGATTCTTACTGTCTTAGAGTTCGACTTAATCGATGTGGTAAACAAACCATACCACCTCTAGCTTTCACCATTTGTTCTAAGCCATCCATGTGCACTGTTATTCTGCCAGCTATCTGGGCCACTGACTAGATACTTGGTTAGATTTTTACTATAGAAACACCAAGTTCACATACATCATGTATCGCTAATAAAGCTACCGCCCCTATCGTCGTATCACTGATGAAATTGGATGAATTATTCAAACGTTCAGCGACGATACGTATCGCCTCGTTGCTATGGTGTAGGTGGCTATGGTGTAGGTGGCTATTTTCGGTATTATAAAAAACAGCAGCCAATGATAAGCTGGCTTGTAGAAGTGCCGGGTCTTGAGCAGCAAGAGATATCCAGCTCTGCGTGGAATTGGCCAGGCTTGTTTCTGCATTATCAACGAACAGATTTAAGACTAGTTTTATCACTGTGAGTTACTCATAGGCTTAGTAGCGGGGCAGATTCTGGCCTTACTGTAAGGTATGAATTCCTGGATGGCTGGTCTGGACTGATTGGGCATCAAGTTTGCTGGAATCATTTGGCGGTTATGAATTGAATGTGCATTTGCAATGGAAGATTCGGATATTCCGATCATAGCTACAGGGTCATTCATTATGTTGTTGGTGTTTTCTGTTAGCTGATCGGCAAATGCAGTTGACCCATTGACCTGAGCCGTTTCTACGCTTGGTGAGAACGCCTTGTCCAGTTTTCGACGCCTTCTTGGAATGATTTGTCGGGAAGCCAGTGGAAACTTATATAGGCCAGAACTCTTATTAAATGCAGCATTCTCGACCCCCGAGTTCTCTATCTGTTCTCTTGCAGTCAGGGAGGTCCCGTGAGGGTGCTTGAAGTGCTTTGCCGCATGTACCCGCACCCGATTCCGAAACATCTCATCCTCGCTGGCTTGAGATGGTTCCCCTGTGACAGTGAGGAAAGAGAATTTTGGTTCCAAAGTGGGGTCTGTAGCATGGAGTGTTTCTGGAGAAAGGAGTCTGGTTCGCGAATTCCGAGAGGTATGGTTCAGTCTGGCATGCCTACGTATGCTTTGGCGGGTTGCAGGATCCACTGTCGATAGAGATGCTTCAGCGGCATCAATAAATATGAAATTGAATTCGCGCGATGACATATGCTTCTCGTGGACATCCTTCATTTGTCGAGGAGGCTTGTTCACCGCCATTGACATCACCCACGTGATAAGCAGAAGCTCAGGCAGTTCAAGCCTTGACCAAATCCAGTCTGTATTCGACGGGATATCGTCCCCTGTGAGGTCTTTTGCCGGTGCTACGACCAGGCTTCGCATCAAGATGATTGAAGATAGCATAGGAAAGAAGAGTCCAGTCCAGAGGAGGAAGGCACGTTTGATTTCGTCCGCTCGCTTAGGCTAGCCCTCGTTTAAATTGGAGATGATACAAATTTCCAAATCAGGAAATCCCCACTATTGTTGACTTCCTGTTCCGGTAACCCGCCGGAGTATTCCTTGTTGGTATATGTTTTACAACGCTTAGCAAAGCTCGACTTGTTTAGGTTCTAAAACGTTGCTACTTGTCTTAGGGGTAGATAGCCTATAATTATAGGGCTTACAAGTAGTCTATATAGGCGTAGATAGCAAGGGCGAAGAAACAGCGATAGATTCGAGTAAGACCCACATCTCTAACAAGGAATACTCCGGCGGGGGGGGGTAGAATAGAAACTTCCGAGCTCCCCCCGCGAGGCCGATATGCTTCCGCCTTCCACTACCGGTAGTGTGTATCATGAAATTTCGATATCAAACATTAATCGTTAAGTTCGTTATACTCGCGTTTATAATATATTAACTGCGTAAATTCTGAGATTTATTATGGATTAAAACTCGTTAAGCGGTTGTTCTATTAAATATTATAGTAAATATCTTAGATACTACCTTTTTTTTTAATAAAAAAAAGAAGTAGTATTATTCTTATTGACGTATTATTTAAAATTCTATCTGCCTGCTTATATTTATCGACCTGTCGCTTATTATTGTAATTTCTTAAAATATCTCGTGCATGCCGATTTCGTTAATATAGAGCGGAAGGCGGTAGCTGATAATCAACTACCGGCTTCCAGCTCCAGCACTATCGACCCACTCTTTACTTCTAGGCCAGCGGAGGTGTCAATCAGCCTGATTAAGATTAATCAGCACGATAGACCCCTCATTAACGTATTACTCCACTTATTTATGGACCTATTGGTAAGCAAACGAAAGATTAATCATCTAAGGTGGCTTGATTTAATCTGTACCTTGCATAAGCGTTTTAGTAGTAAGAGTGCATCAAGGTGTAGGAATAGGTCTCTAAACGGATAACTCGGAGACGTAGACTGGTACTGGGCCTTGAATTAGCATAATTGTGAATTATGTCTCTTGTGGTTCGGCACTCCGGCATTAGCCATAACGTCTGCTGCATAAGCTTTACTAGCTACGGGGACTCGAAGGCCTTTAAGTAGCGCAAGAAGGACAGTGTTTGAAGTACAATCAATCGACTGCCCGGCAAAGCCAACATCCCTAGATCTAACCCCAAAGGCATCTCCAACACTAAATCACAATGCTCATCCTTATCGCCGGTATCACAGGCATGTGTGGCCAGCCATGCGCGCGAGCCGCCCTGGCCAAGGGCCATCTGGTGCGCGGTGTTGGCCGCAATCCGAACAAGCTGGATGCGGACATTAGTTCAAAACTAGAGAGCTTCGTCACGACTCCAGATATGACAGACCGCGCGGTACTAGATAAGGCCGTGAAAGGCGTAGATGCTATTATCTGTGCCTTGAGCTACCTGCCGGAAGTTGTGGTTGACGCACAGCTGGCCTTGCTACGAGCGGCAGAGAGGGCGGGTGTGAAGGTAAGTACTATTCCAAGGCTACCGCGAACCCTTTAGTCGATTATACCCCTATCAGGCGTTTGCTAAACAAGGGGGCTTCGCAGATCTTCCACGCTGCCTCTTGGAATTACGACTGGACTAAACTCCAGTTAGGCGACCATGAGAACTACGACGCCTATCTCGCCTTTCACCGCACCGCACAGCTTACGTCGAGCATCAAGCCTATCTACGGCTTCACGGGTAGCATCATGGAGTACGTTTTCTTTTGGACGGACCGTGCCAAGCCGGTCGATAAGGAAACCCGTACGGTGCCGTATATTGGTACGAGTGACGAGAAGTACATTTATATCACGGTCAACGACCTGGCCGCGTATACCGTAGCGGCTATCGAGGCGCCCGGAGCCGTGCAGGGCGGGAACTACTACGTCGAGAGCTTCCGGTGCACGATGCGGGAGTTCGCCCAGATGTACGGCCAAGCGCGCGGGGACCTAGAGATGCAGCTTCGGTGCGAGGCCAGTACCGAGATGGCCAAGGAGATGCTGGCGGAGGCTCGCAGGACGACGGACCCGCGGAACTGGAAGGGGTACATCGGCCTAGCGTACGTCACGCTAATGAACAGCGGGAAGATGGACTTTGAGGCCGTGGACTCGAAGCGGTGGGCGGGCCAGGTCAAGCAGACGAGCCTGAGAGAGTGGTTCGAGCAGCATCCAGATGTGTAGATGATGTATCTCTAGTTAGTAGCGATTATTCGAATATTGACATTTGCTCGGGGGCAGCTAGAAGCCATTAAAACAAGGAAACCAGGTCTTAATTTAACCGTTTTCAAATAATGTGACTCTGATATTGCTGGGAATATAGTGCAGAACTTATCAAGGTTCTGTAAGCGAGCTAAGTAGCCGAGAACTACTTATATCGTAGCATTCGTTTCTATTCCGTATCATCTATCAATCAATCACTTATTGCAATACAAACCCGTTCTACCTATATTCTTACGAGTATACTCACCCCGGTGATCCCAACAGATATAATATCTTTAGCATGTGATTGAAATGGTATCTTTGTTGTATACTTTGTGTAATAGCTAAGTATATATCTTAAAATTAGAAATTTATAATAGTTTAAACCTAAGGTATTAATTAAACTATTTATTTTTATTATATATAAATTAAGTTATATATAAAGATAAAGAAAATACTAAAGTTTACTTTAATTATAAAACTTTATATTTTATATTATATTAGTAATTTTTTTAATTTTTTAAAAAAAAAATTATATATAGTAAGTTCTTTTATCTAAGAATAAAAATTAATAATAAACTTATTTATTTAATATTAACTTTATAGTTAAACTAGTTCTTTTAGCTAATAATATACTTATTTATACTTTTATTTTTATACCCTCTATAGTATTTAATTAATATATATATAGAGCTTTAATTCCTTATAAATAGTACTAGATAAATTAAATAAATTTACTTAAAAAAATTATATTTTAATTAACACCCTCTATTATAAAAACTTTATCTATACGTTAAAAATAAAGATAAATCCTCAGCTTTCATCGGACTAGGAAATATAGGCCAAGTATAGTATTTTCTATCTTGTCTTGGGGTACTCTTAACTAACTATTGCTCGGTAGGGCATGTGTAAAAATCACATGCACAAAGGCCATTTAAGTAAACCCTTGATTGTGTTCAATAGAAGCCAGAAGAAGGCTGTAGAACTGGAAGCAGCGCTTCCTCAGGATAGTCTTGTTATTGCGGGTTGTATTAACGACGCTATTATACCCTCTGATAATATTTTCACTTGCTTGGCAGATGGCACTACTGTGTAGCAGACCCTTGATCTTGCTATAAAGAATGATGTCCAGGGAAAGATCTTTGTAGAATGCTCTACAATCCATCCTAACAGGACGAATGAACTTGCCGAGCTTGTCAATCTTCGTGGCGCGACCTTTGCAGCATGTCTAGGTAAGTCGAAATATCCCAGGAATTATCTAACAAAGTCGCTTATAACATATGTCAGTTTTTGGCGCTCCAGCCAAAGCGACAACGGTGAGCTTGTCTGCGTGCTTGCTGGTCCGAAATGGGCAGTCAAGCAGGTTAGGCTGTTCTGTAAAGGTGTAATGGGCCGAGCTGAAATCAATCTCACTGACTTGAAGCCTGGGACGGCCACTACACTGAAGGTTATCGGCAATTCATTATCTTCAACATGGTCGAAAGTATTGCAGGAGGTCAGGTTCTTGCTGAAAAGATAGGTCTAGGCAGTGCAAAGCTTCATGAGTATATTGAGGCTTTTTTCCCTGGGCCGTATACTTCTTACTCGAATCGCATGATGAGTGGTGACTATTGGAATCGCGACGAGGTAAGCAAAACTTTGGTGTACAAGATTGAAGATTGATACGAGATCTAATGGATTAACAGCCGCTTTTTCTCGCATCGCTGGCAAGAAAAGATGCTCGACATGCGATGAGTTTGGCAAAATCTGTCGGTTTCAAGATGGAGGCTTTAGAAATTGTTGATGGCCACTTTGCAGAGGTCGAGGCATTGAAAGGTGCGAAGGACGATTACGTTGGAATATACGGAGTCCTGAGGCAAGCAGCCAAGCTGCAATTCGAAAATGGAGGGATGCAGCAACTTCAGTGATACAAGCTCGGAATGTTAGGAAATGGGATCTCCCGATAGGTAATAGTGGATTCTACACTCATTTAACGCACCATCATTAGTCGATCTGTTACACTTAAACTTGTGGATTTATTTTGTTTACAGTTTCCCCCTGACTGCAAGTATGAACCACAATCGGAAAGTAGTATAAGTGTTGTAGGTAATCGATCAAGGTCTATTACCTATATTGAAGAGGTTGGTCCTAACGATCAAAGAGGTTCTAGGAACTATTCTACATTTTGACCTTTAAATTCCATCCCGAAACAAATACCCTAGCAGCCACGAGCGATCCCGCACCCAAGAGCAGCGCGGATCCAGCCCAGATCTGCGGTGCGAGATAACCACCACCTGTGCCCGTGATGAGCGCACCAGCTACGGCAGGGCCCGTCAAAGGACCGAGACTCATCAACGTCACAATCATACCCACACGAGTCCCAATCTTGCTCATATCCTTTGTTAACGACGGGACGGTGCCTGCAAAAAGTCCCATTGCAGCGGCTGAAGCGACGCCATAGAAGATGGCGAAAACGTAAAGGCCAGCAGCGTCATGTACCGCAGCCCAGCAAAACATAAGAATACCGCAAAGGGCAACCCAAGGGATTAGAACATTAAAGGGCCCGATGTAACGGTCTGCTAAGTAACCACAGGGAGCGCGAGCAGGTATACCTGCAGCGTTAATGATGATAATTAAGTTCACACCACTTATTTCACTAAAGCCAAGTTTTTCGGTGGCGTATACTTGGATCTAAAAGGAGGTGTCAGCCTTGACCTGGAACGTATTTGATAGGTAGAGAGGGAGGGTAGTAAGCGTACATAGAAGAAGGCGAAATAAAGTGTCCAGTAAAGAAGGAAGACACCGAATGTGAAAAGCAAATAAGAAGGTTCTTTGAACGCGCCCCATTCTACGAGGGGACCTGATTTGCGAGGTGGTAGGCGAGTTCGTAAGAGGAGGTTAATTATGATCAACATAAACAATACCACAAAACCCATGCATCGGACCGCCCACGGAAAACCTGGTAATGTTAGTATGAAAAAAGCTCCGGGAGACTAGAGTATTGGGGGAGAACAAACCAATTTTCGGCGTGAGATGTTGGACCATTGCTGGAAAGATCATGCCTCCAGTGCTTGTACCGGTGGCTGCCGTCGTGACAGCAAGGACTCTTTTCCGGACAAAATAGTGCGAAATCAAGGTGACGCTTGGCAACCATATCAATCCAAGGCCAATTCCAACACAGATGCCCTGCGAAAGGAAGATCTGCCAGTATTCTGTCGCTAGGCTCGTAGTGAAGGTGCCAATAAGCGTTATGATAGAACCAATGAACACAACGGGGCGAGCAAGTCCGGCATCTGTCGCTCTGCCGGAGAGTGTAGATATGAAAAAGATAACAAAGACCTGAACTCCTCCAATCCATGATATGTCCGAAGGTGTTTGAGGTAGAGTATGTTCATAGTGAGTCTGAAAGACACCGAAACTAGAGGGGTAGCCCCAAGCAATTGCAACAATAAGATGCCCAGCGAAGACTTGGCTCCATGCACGAACTCCGCCGTCAGGGGGATCAGCGACTGTCGAGTTTGTCTTCCCAATACCTTCCCCAGATGGCGTAGAGGCCTCCACCTTTTCCATCTGACTGGGCTGTGCGTCCATTGTTGCGGCGTTGACGAGAGTTAGAGGTGTATTTCCCATTAGCTGCCTTGTACGCAGCTGGAATGTGAAGGATGAAGCAAGCTGAGAAGATTTGAACACCGAAAATTTGTGGTAAGGAAGAAGAGGCGATTGCTTGGTGGTTATAACTTACTTATACAGGCAAACGATCCGCACGGGCAAAACAATGCCAGCAACATGCCAAAGCTCTTACCGAATGCGGCTACCCGCAAATCTGTACACAAATACAGTACGAAGGGCGCGCCCTTCGTACGGTGACAGTGGTCCTGCATAGGTGAGTCTCGGCAACACCGCCGGAACTGGAACAACTCGGGAATAGCTGTTCTGCAACGACCGGGAATAATGACGGGTACGACGGAAGCCGCGAATTCATTAAAGTGCTTTGCAATATCAGTGTAATTTTCGGTCGCGCCAACCTTTTAAAAACTACCTTTTGAAACCACCCTTAAAAGGCACTAATTGTATAATAATTCCACAACAACTTACTCTATTATTAATATATTTAAGATTATTACTTTATACTATAATACTTTCTTTATAATATTAATTTTTAATACTAATATATAATATAAGGAAACATCGAGGTATAGGTTAATTTTAACTTTAGTTAGGAAAAAAGCTAGCGAAATACCCTAAGCTTACCTTAGTATACTGTACCTCGGCTAAAATTTATCTTTTTACCTAGTTTTTTTATTTTAATTATAATATAACCTATACTTAGTGTAATTAAATAAATAATACTTTAATACATATCTAATATAAGGGAAAGTAATTATCAAACGAAAATTCTATAATAAGATAGGTTATTATAGAGTTGTTATACAATTAGTAACTTTTAGGGGGTGGTTTTTAAAAGGTGGTTTTCAAAAGGTAGGCGCGACCGAAAATCACACTAATATTGTAAAACACTTTACTTTCTGCGATTGGTTAGAAAGATTCCTATAAGGGCGAATCACACGATCTAATAAATACCTAGGTTATCGATCGAGTTAACTTAGGGTTAGGATTATTAGTTGATAATGCTATAAATTGTACTACTCTAAGTATTAGAGATAAGGTAGGAGTAGAGTTTTAAAGTAAACTAAAGTAAGGAAAAATATACTAGAAAGTAGAATAGAGTAGATATATTATAATAAGTTTATATTTAATTATTAATCTAAACTAGGAGATAGATCAATTAATTTATTTACTTAAATTCTATATTATTATAGAGTAAGCTATCTTAACCTTAGATATCTAATTAACTAAAAAAAGTAAACTTAGCTATAAGTTAGTATTAAATAAAATAGTTATACAATATACTATAGTTGAATTTAAATACTCTGTAAAAGGGTGGCCTTAAACCTTACTGTATAGAGTACTAGATAATAGTTCTTCTAGGTAGGTCACCTAACTCAGCTCTAACCTAGAGCTGAGTTCCCTTACACAACTATTACACGTGGTATTATCTGTCCACATTTCTAACATTGATAATACTAAACTTAACTATAGTTAATACTCTATACTAATAAGATAATTACCTGCGAGTACAAAGTTATAAAAGAGACGCAGTCTAGATAGCTTTATACTTGCAGACTTACGAGAGCTATCTGGCAATTTCTCCTTGCCCTGCCTCCTTTATCGACCTTAATCTCTCCCGTTCGCAAATAATCTGCTGCCTCCTTCTGTCTAAAACAATCGTGGGGTTTCGTCTGAAAGTCCCAAGAGTTACCAAAACACAAACTGCTAGCACGATGGTAGAAACCTTGAGAGTCTCGGCGAAAGCATCTGAATATACTTGTCTGACCGCATGCAGCTGTGCGGCTGTCATTACTCTGGCTGAGGACTGTAGATCAGCCAGCTGGGCAGGCGTGACGAGACCCGCCAGGTCGCGCCCTTCAGTTACTCCGAGAATTGCTGTGGAGCTTGCAATCCCTATACTTCCACCAAGAATGCGGGCTTGTGCAATCATGCCTTGTGCTACAGCTGAACGCATGTTAGTATGGTGACAAAGAGACCTGTTGAAGGTAATACTCACTGCTATCACTGATTTCGCACTCTAGCGAAACGCCAAGTGATATAACAGATCCTGCGAGCCCAAACCCGAGCCCAAACAAAACCTGAAATCCATACAGCTTTGGCTCAACCTGAAATGTATTTTTGAGCATCGAAAGGAGAGCTGTTCCCATCAACATGAATAAACATCCTACAAGTAACGTCGGACAAGTCCTATCCTTCTCCCCATTCACCGCACCACCGATGGCACTTCCCACCGCGACCGCTCCAAGCATGGGCAGAAGAGTTAAACCGGCCATCAAAGGACTCATTCCGTTCACGACTTCCAGTCTCAGCGGCAAGCTGTATATAATTACAAAATAAGGGAATCCAGCGAGAAGCATGCTGAAGATGTAACACATATAAACCCTCTTCTTCAGTAGCCGGAAAGGAAACATAGGCGTGATTTTCCCCTCCCAAAATCGCGCAACGAGAGCTTCCCATCCAATCAGAAGAGCCCAGCAGATACAACCAATAAGAAGGGGGGCTATGAAAATAGGGTTTTCCCAGACATTACCCTCAAGCGAGTCAAGCCCGGCTTTTTCGAGTGCAAATAGGACGAGGACCGAGGCGGCGATGATCAAAATGCTACCGATGATGTCGAGTTGCTTTATAGAGCGGCGCTGTATCTCCCGGATCTGGTTGTGCTTCGGCCAGGCGACAACAAAGAAGACGAGGGGGATGATGCCCATCATAGGACTGCCTCTATGAGAGAAATTCGGAGCGAAGAAGTTGGGGATCATACTTTATCCAAAATACCCATCTCCAAGTTGTGTACTGCGTCAGGAGACCGCCAAGGACAGGGCCTAGAACGCCCGCCGTCGCAATAACAGCTCCAGTGAGTGCATGGATCCATCGTACAAACTTTTCTGGGGTGATCTCCAACAGGATGACGAATGCCAGGGCGTAGAGACCCGATCCACCAATGCCTTGTATGGCCCTGCATGCAATGAGTTGATTCAATGACTGGGCGAACCCGCAGCCTAAGGAGCTGGCGAAGAAGATCACAAAGGCACCGGCATAGGCATTTCTCCTTCCAACAATGTCAGCCATGCGGGCAAAAATGACTGTGCAGCCGAGATAGCTGAGCGTATATGCTAGCGGCACCCAGGTGACTGAACTTAGAGAATTAAGGTCGACGCCGATGGTATATTGTGCTGTGGCGACGATGGTGGTATCTAGCAGGGAAAGAAAAAGTCCAATGCAAAGGCTATCGTAATATATCATCAGTCCTACGCTTCTCTCTATCTCACATTCTCTCTGAATCTCTCTCTCTCTCTCTCTCTCTCTCCTTTGTTTGAGCGAGGATGGGGGAAGTTACCTGATTGTGAGCAAGACCACTCGCCATGTAGGTAGTATAGGATCGTTGGTTTCCTGGGAAGTATTTTCTGATCCGAGGGCCGACTGGCTGACCTCCACGGGAGATCTCGAAGCACCATTGTGATCTTCCATGATAGCTGTTGCGACGCCTCAGTTGTGCCCAAAACAGCTGAGATGAATGGCTCGAATGAAACAAAATTATCATGAAAGATCAAGGAAGTTTCCTTCCCTCGTAGCAGCAGAGTGTGGAAATTTTTGCGCGAGCATTCTTGATTACCTGGGGTTGGGTAAATTGCTTACTGAGTCCCCTCTCCAGTCTCCAGATGAGTGTAGTAGGAGAGACAATGCCCTTCCGTACAAAAACGTACCACCTACGACGCGCGTCCTTGCTGTAGATTCACGGAAAGTGCGGAGTATCAAGCATAGATTTTCCCCTTACGGAGTACTGTACCTAACCGACGATTTCCATCTTCACTTGTCGCCCTATGCTATTAGGCGGACAAACGAGAGAGATAGTATTTACAATAGAGTTCAACTAGACAGGGATGAGGAATGTTAAGCGGTTCGGTCCGCGCGGGTGGTGGGGCGGTGGGGTTTGAGGTTTAATACAGTTATTAATTTGTCAAGCAGATATAAAACAAGGCCCTATCATTACCTTACTAGGCAATAGATAAGGAATCACGGTAGTTACAATAGACTTTCCGAGATCTACTTCGTCGGTACTTAACCCCTGTGAGTGATACTACCTTGCAGATACTTGTACAAAGGTATTGTATTATGCAGAAACTGACTCGAAAGGCATTACATGCAGAGAAATAACGGGTCAAGTCGTCCAGTTGTCGATGCATGTTGACCAACCCAATGTAGTAGGGATAGAAAAAACCGATTCGTAGGAGTGAACGGCCATCTCAATTCAATACGACGCTGTATTCAAGCTCCTTCGGCCGCTCCTTAATTCTTGCCAGTCCGTTTACGCATTTGTTTGTACTGTACCATCAGCTATTTGGATTGATTTTACAGCCCTTAGCCATGCCCATCATGGCCGGACCCACGGCCCAGAGTAACATGACAAATGATAGCAAGAACCATGACGGTGGCTATGCCAAAGGCCATGTAGATCGAGCAGCTGAGGTCGATGACGTAAGTTTTCAAGCCTCATTCGCACCATTACTGTCTTCCATACCGGTGTCCTCTGCTGTTCACTGACCTTGGTCTTAGCTCATGACATCGATACAATCACTCATTATTCCTTTCATCGCCCAGGCCGATTCAAAAGACCGCCCGTCAAATGGAGGCTCCGGCTTGACGTCCACGCTCGTCGATACGCACACCCCACAAGAACTGGTGAAGTCGCTGAACTTCCAATTACCTAATGAAGGAAAAGGGAAAGATGGCCTACTCGAAATCGTCGATCGTATACTACGTTACAGCGTGAATACCTGGGATCGGGGATTCATGCACAAATTGACTGGCTCAACCAACGCCGTAGGCGTGATATCTGAGTTGATTCTGGCCGTCCTAAACACTAATGTACTTCCAATGCCATTTCCCCCTTTACCGTGTCGAAAATTGAGGCTAACAAGGATTTTCGCCGCTAGGTGCACGTCTATAGCGTGTCACCAGTCTTAACAATAATCGAAAAAATGACCGCTCGCTCCTTGGCACTGCTTTTTCAACTTGATGGTCCCTACGCCGGAGGGTTCACCGTGCCAGGAGGTTCGGCCGCCAACACCACGGCGCTCGTCGTCGCGCGTAATGAACTCTTCCCAGAGACGCGAGACCAGGGATACGGAAGTAGAAGATTCGTGCTGTTTGCAAGTGCTCATGGCCACTATTCAGTTGAAAAGGCAGCGCAAATATGTGGTTTTGGAGGTTCGAACGTATGGATTGTCCCGGTTGACTCTCAAGGTAGAATGAAGGTGCCGGAGCTGGAGAGACTGATCCGTCAAGCGCGAGCAGAGGGCTTCACTCCTTTCTTCGTGAGTGCCTCAGCCGGTACTACTGTCATGGGTTCGTTCGACCCCTTCCTGGAGATTGCAGAGGTCTGCAAAAGAGAACGGCTCTGGTTCCATATTGATGCCGTGTACGGTGGATCTGTGGTATTCTCCGCCAAGCATAAGTATAAAATGCTAGGCTCTGAGTTTGCGAACAGTGTAGCGATCAATCCCCACAAGATGATTGGGGTCCCTGTAACGTGCACCTTCTTACTAGGATCGGATCTCAGAGTGTTTTGGAGATCGAACACTCTGCCTGCGGGATATCTTTTCCATGGCGTTCCTGGCGAGAGTGACTCTGGGGAAGCTCCGAGGGTCGACACTGATAAAGAGGGGATGTCTTCGAATACCGATTATTGGGATTTGGCAGACCTAACGCTTCAGTGCGGCCGTAGAGGCGATTCTCTCAAACTCGCTCTTGGATGGATCTTTTACGGAAGTTCGGGATACGGAGCACAAATAGACAACGCGTTCGACGTAGCGGGGTACTTCGCCTCCCTTGTTGCTGCCAATAGTGACCTCGAGCTTCTTAGTGAGAACCCACCACCCTGCTTGCAGGTCTGTTTTTACTTTGCTCGTGGTGGCCATGCAGACAGAGGGAGACAGGAGAATACCAAAATGACGGAAGAGATCTCACACAGGTTGGTAGCAAAAGGATTCATGGTTGACTTCGCCCCAGGGGAAAGAGGGATGTTCCTCAGGGCGGCGGTTCATATTATGACGACTTTTGTAACGGTGGAGGAGCTAATCAAAGCCGTGGTAGATATAGGTAATAGCATTAGTTGAACAGGTTTAAAATTATTAACATTTACTATACTACTACTACTAAGTGTTATACTATTGTATTATTATTATAAATATAAATTCATTTGAGAACCTTCTCGACTCTACCCGTGGCCAAATGCCAAAGCCGTACGGTGCCATCGCTCGACGCTGATGCAATTTCTCCACTGCTGTGTGGTCCAAAAGCCACACAGCGTACTCCGCCGGTATGTCCTCTGAACAGCATCTTTGTTAGCCCAGTCGCAAGATCCCAGGTTCGTACCGTAGCATCTAGGGACGCTGATGCCAGCACTAATCCATCGGCGGAGAAGATGACGCTACGAGCGGCATCTGAGTGACCTTTGAACGTCTGGACGACCTGTCCGGTTGCAGTATCACACAGGAGGATACTTCCATCTCCCGTGGCCAGCGCCATCTGGCTACCATCGGGATGGAACGCTATACTATTCACGCCGCCATTCCCAATCTCGAACATCTTCTCAGCCTCCCCGATCGCAGGATTCCACAGTCGGATGCTCGAATCGTTACATGAACTAATGAGTAATCCAGCATCACTTGATGCTGAGGAAAAGGCCACGCTGCGGACACCGCTCGTGTGGCCCGTAAGGACCTGCTCGACCTTGGCCTCTCCATAGATAACGGCATCCATTGTCCATATCCGCACAGTCCTGTCGCTTGATGCGGTGGCCAACTTGCTCCCGTCATGAGAGAAAGTGACCTTTCGAATCCAACCCGTATGACCTTTGAGGATCTGTGTGGTCTGTCCTGTCGCGACATTCCAAAGTCGCACTGTGCCGTCATCTGCGGCCGAGGCGAGGATATGTGGGGTATTGGGGGAGAAGGTGACGCTGTTGACGCCGCCAGTATGGCCTTTGAGCGTCTGCACTACGTGTGATGCTGCGAGATTCCAAAGGTGTATGGTCCCGTCATTGAGTGCTGATGCGAGATGGCTCCCGTCGGGAGAGAAGGATATGCTGTTGATCCAGTTTATGTGGTCTTCTAGGGAACATTCAGCCTCCCCCGGCTCGATGTCCTGCTCCGGCGGAGCTGGCGTAGAAACGTCGCCCGAGTCTGACAAGATCTGCAGTACGGGTGCGAAATTCCACAGCCGTATAGTTGCGTCGTGAGATGCCGATGCGAGCTTCTTGCCATTCGGGGAGAAGGCTAGGCTATTCACCCCCTGTGTATGGCCCTTAAATGTCAGTTCAACTTGACCTGTTCTAGCACTCCACACCTGAATGATCCCATTAGCTGACGCAGCTGCCAGATAACTGTCGTCGGGAGAGAAAGCGATACTGCGGATCCTGTCTGTATTGAGGTGCAATATATGCTGCACTTGTCCGTTCGAGTCCCATATCCTCACAGTCAAGTCGCCGGATGCTGAAGCCAGCACCTCTCCATTCAGCGAGAAGGCTACGCTGTTTATGCCGCCCATATGACCTCTAAGTGTTTGAGCTTTCCCTGTCACTGTGTCCCATATCTGGACCGTCGTATCATCTGATCCGGACGCCAGCTTCTTTCCATTGTGCGAGAAGGCCACACTGTTGACCCCACCCGTGTGGCCTTGAAGCACCTTCTCGACTTGGCTAGTGTGCCAGTTCCACAAACGTATCTTACCGTCACCTGATGCGGACGCTATCTTGCTGCCATCTGGTGACAGCACTGCGCAGTTGATACCATCGGCATGGTCCTTCAGCACGCTGGTCTGCCCAGTAGTGCAATTCCGTACTTGAACTGTCCTATCACCAGAAGCTGAAACCAGCCAAAGGCCATCAGGACTGAATGCTACACTGCGGACCCAACCTTTGTGGCCCGAAAGTACCAGCTCCGCGTGTCCAGTCGCAACATCCCATACTCTGATAGTCATATCATCTGATGCCGACGCCACCTTGGTGCCATTTGGAGAGAATGTCACGCTGCGGATCCAGCCCGTATGGCCACGAAGCGTTTGATTTAGGAACATTCTCGTCGATAACCTTCTATATGTCCCGTGGAGATCTACTAGTACCTCAATTTGTTATCAGTCTCTTCGGTGCTGATTGACTATGACACTGACAAGGCACAATTGAAGAGTTAAGCCTTGCCTTACCCCACCTGTTTCCGGTCTCAGATTTACGTGTCTATAGGTCTTGTGATTCCCAAATATCTCTCAAATTTTTTAACACAAAATAGTTTCGCCAAAGGCCGAACAAACCGCGTTCTCTCGAATATTGTGTGTATAGCAGAGGTTAACAACGAATAGAATTCAAGAATGTACTAATTATTACCATTGTGGGTTATTTGGGCCTGTACTGTGCAGTACAGTTAATGTAGAAGAATTAAGGTTCATTTCAGGGTAGGGGTCTTAAAAAAAGCTTCCGGCACGGGGCGGATGTACTGTGCGGCGGGTAAATCACTATATATGTCTGCACATATATGCCGGACCCACAATATGTTATGAAAGATACGCCGAGTTTCCGCATACGTTTTTCCGTAAAATCAATTGCCTTTTGAAAATATGTACTGCAGGTTCTAATAGTCCTAGCGCCGTTGCCACGTTCGAACTATACAGTACGGTGTATACTGTGCAGAAGGAGTGGATCGGTAGAAATGAACTGTCGTCTCTATATAACCCCACCCACCTTATTTAATAACTATTATTTTCTATATAGTATTATAAAAACAAAAAATAAACCTCTATTTAGGGGGGAATAGTATAGCAATTCAGCTTAATTAAGTGGTGCCATATTTTCATTGAGAAAGCAGTGTTCAAATAATAGCTAGAAGGGGTAATAGCGGTAGTATGGGATATGGATGGTTTAGACTAAAAGCTAACACTAAATATCAATTTATTACGGATGCGGCCAGAATATAAGTCGAAACTTGTAGTTTGAGGTGAAAAAAAACGAGAATTCTAATATACCAATGATTTCAATAGCGTTGTGATTAATATACGAAGGATAAATTATTTAGACTTGAGCCTAGTCCGTGTACTCCGAATAACATCAAAATTATATAAATTACCTCTATTTCTAATAACAATTACAATAGTAATTAGGCCTCTATCTATAAAATTTATTACCTCTCTTATTATCTAGAATCCTCTAATTAATCTCTATTTATTATAAAACCTATCCCCTTATTATATCTTAATCTATCTTATCCTATTTAGTATACTATACTCTTTCTATCTATTCTAATATATAAGGCCTATTCTATATATTTATAATAGCTATCCTTATTAGTATTTAAGTATACTTAATTATATTTATATTAGGTAAATTCCTAATATATTTATAAAGTAAATAACCCTTCTACTTAAATAATAAGGAGGTATATTAACTAGTATAAGATAGAGCTCTATCTTATTAGAGTATAAAAGGTAGTCTATCTATTAAATTAAGTCTATCTATAAATAGAATAAGCTTAGAAATAATAACCTCTTAATAATAGTATATAAAATTAATCCCTCCCTTACCTTACTCTCTTTTTATTATCTCTTTCTTCTAAAATACCTTCTAAGTTATAAGTCTTTCTAGTTTCTTCTTATTAAGCTTTTACTATTTAAGAGTATTTATAGTTTAAAGATAGACCTATTCTACCTATTTATATAGAAGTAAGACTATATTATACTTATTAATAATAACTTAGTATTTTACTTTCTTATTAAGGGTCTCTTTATAATAGATATAGTATAACTCTTTAAAATTATATAAAAATAAACTCTAAAATATTACCTTACTATAGTTATTATACCTAACTTTAATATAATCTTTCTTATACTTATTAACTAGTATCTATAATATTAGATATTTACCCTAATACTCTCTAACTAGTATTATAGCCTTATCTATCTATATTACCCTCTTCTAATTATCTAATATCTAGTTCTTTTATAAGAGTATAATCTTATATTATTAGACTTCTTAAATTAGTATAAGAGAGAGTTTCTTTATAGGTTTAACTTAATTAATATTATATACCTTTATTTTATTCTAAATTATTAATATAGATACCTTTATACTAAGCTCTTATACTACCTTATATTATTTTATCTCCTAATAATATCGATCCTACTTAATAGTATCCTTTAATCAATTCTTATCAATCTCTAATATTATATATAGCTTTACTAACTTCGGCTTAAGAGCTATATACTTATATAGAGTAGGAGGAGGTAGGTTGTAGATATTATTATAGACTTCTATTTTATAGGATTAGGTTATAATTCATTAAGTAGATTTCGGGTTGATTTTTAACCTCTTTATAGCTAGTAGAATAGCTAATCTATTATTAAGATAAGTAAGGAAAGCTACCTTATTAGCTTTATTAATAAATAGGTGTTTTAGAGGTATTATATAGATTAATATAGGCTATTAAGGTTGAATTAGGATATATTTATTAAGATGTTCTTACGATATATATAACTAAAATACTTAGACTAGGCTCAAGTCTAAAAAACCCATCCTTCGTAGATTGGTTAACTTGGTTTACGTAAGGCGCGGTAAGTCATAAATCCTCGCATAGAATCTAACAACTGTTGAACTGAGTTGACCAAAAATGAAGAGATACTAGCTCAGTTAAGCCCTGAAGTATTGGGCCACGAGTTATATATACACACAGAGCGAGTGACTAGAATAGCATTGAAAATGGACCATAAATGAGTGTAACACAACCTAAAAACGACTGATGTGGAAATGACCAAGGCAGCATGAAAAGCATGAAGATATGCGTAAGTGGTAATGCTCCTGCTAGTGTGGCATTGGCTTGGTGAAACGACTAGAAAATTGAATCACTTATCCTTTGTCCAGAGGGTTGCTGGTGTAGGATTTCCTCTATTGGTCTCTTTAACCAGCTTGACCAAGTTATCCAGCTCCCATGTCGGCGTCTGCACAAGCCAATGCTCGCCAATAAATTGGCTTAAGAAGGCCATCTCCTTCACCCTATACTGATCATTCACGACCTGTTCGATCACCGTCTGTCCAACGGCCATCCTCGGAGTGCTGAAGACCCTCTCTCTCCCGTGCAGGAGTCGGAAATTATCCCACACGTACATATCTCCGGGTTTCAAGTTGACCTTCAGCTGATGCGAATCCCGACGCATGACCTCCTGGAACTTGCAGTGCGCTCTGCGCGCCCTCTCGTAGTCATCATATGGACTGAGCAGATAACCGGCAAGATGTGGGTGCCAGCGAATGCACTTCAACTCGTCCGGAAACCCCGGCATTTTGCGCACAGCCGTGTCCACCGTGGTTTGATACAAGGACGGATTGTAGAACTGCGCAACACGACCAAGGATATAGGGCGCCGAACACAGGGCGTCGTATAGATCCGGGTCCTCCTCATGAAGGGTATTGAGCGCCTCAAAGGCATGAATGAAGGTATTCTCACTATGGCCTTGGACGGCATGGAAGCCTTGGACGCGGACCGGATTATCGTAGTGCGAGTGGTCGGCATGCGGAAGAAGGATCTCGGCCGTGTCGTAGTTTGGTAGCTCCTTAATCCGGGAAGCAGACTCGTGGTAGTACGAGGCGATCTTGAAGGTCGCATCCGAGGGACGCATCGAGTGCTGGAAGACAGCGCCGAAGAGACGTTTGAGGATATGGGTCAACAGGTTATCCACTTGGGTACTCTCCGTGTAAGTGTCCACCTCTGGAAGATCGACGATCTTGATGATTCCCGGAGAGCTATTGAGAAGCAAGGTGTCGAGGATCCATGCTTTGCTGGCAAGGAATTCTTCGTCGCTCAGATGCTCCCCTGCGATCTTTTGGTAGGAGATCTCTGGGATCACAATTTCGTTGGCTTGCCAGCCTCTGGGAATGGGGGGCTTCTCCACTGCTATAGTAGGTTGCATCTGCTTCGCAACAAATGGTGCCAGCAGCCGAAGCCACACGGCTGGAAAGGGAGTAGTCGATCCATCGTCCCATGTTATATCCAAGGTGGTCTTGACGCCTGAGCCGGAAACTTTTGCGCTTTGGATATATACCGGGTCCAGCTGTTGGCAGAAAACTTGTGGCTCGCGTCTTTCCGATCCTTTGTCGCATCGTGCATCGTGCAGCCATTGGGCGTGGAAGATGACTGAAGTGTCATGAAACGAAACAGAAAGACTGTCCCTGGAAGACGAGACTGAGATCAGTGGGCTGAGATCGGGCTCCAAACAGTCTTTTTCGATTGATGCAGGCATGCTTGCGAAAATAAAGTCCTTGAAATTCTTGATTAACAAATACTAAGAGGAATTGGTCACTACACACAGTGAACAAAGAGTAAGGAATTCTCTACCAAATCGAGAACCTTAGGTTGGATAAAGGAACTAGAATATGGACCGCGGTTAGGACGTTCCCCTCGCCCTTATATCTACTCACTACATCTTTACCCCCACGAGACGGTGGGCCAGAGGTTGCGCACATCTCCCAACTTGATATTTCTTGAAGACGCGCAACTGTACCTGCCGGGGAGCGTCGATATGGTCAGGAGGACGAAGACCTGCACTCCTCCAATCTAGGATATATAGATGATATTAAGGCAGAGTAAGTTGATAGTAATTCTAGAGAACACTAAAGCTTAAAGGGTAGCCCTTGGTAACGCGACGATAAGCTGCCCAGCGACAACCTAGCTCCAGGCACGAACTCCGCCGTTAGTGGGAGGTTCTGTGGCTGTGGTGGTTTCTCGGATGTCTTCCTCAGAAGGCGTGGAATTCGCATCTATGGCTGGACTTTTGGGTTCAGCCCTTTCCATTTGACCGAGTTGTGTATCCATTGCAGCGTAAGTCTTACATTAAAACTGGGGGTGCGATTCTGTGCGATTCTCGTCAGCCAAGCTCTATTCGTCGGATTGTGAATTTGAAGCAATAAGGAGAAGGAAGCGCGGAGGCTGTAAGTCATGATGAGAAACAAGGATTTTCTTTGGTGTGGATATAAGAGATATGTAAGTTCAAGACGTAATATTAATCTGCAAGCAAATGGTCCACACGGGTACAATGCTTTAGTTAATACAAGGCTTTGAATACACCAAACCCGCCAAGTGATTCCCTAGCCCCCCTCCCTATACTTCTTATTAGAAGGTATAACTAAGAAGTTACCCTGCAAGGCGTGTTAGGCAAGAAATTAGAGTTTCTTAGTAATTCCTTAGATAAATTTTAGTATAATAGGTTTCTTATTTAAGTAAATTAAGTATTTTTAAAGATATTTTAAACCTTATACCTCTAATAATTTAATTTTAGAGCTTATATTAGTTTTTATTATAAAAAGAAAAAAACTAAAGAAAAAATATATAATTTAAAATCTAATTATAATAATAAGTATAATAATAACTTTAAGTTAATTATATATTATATTATATTTATTTAGTTTAATTAAGAATAATTTAATTTAATAATTATAAGTAAATTAATTAAAAGGGTTTATTTTATAAAAAATCTTTAATACTTAAAAACTATAAAATTACTATAATGACTTTTTAGTCTTTTAGTTTTATAGTTATATTAAATTACTAATAAAATAATATATTTTTTATTTTTAAACTTTTAACATTTTATATTATATATGTATATATAGAATATTCTTATTTTTAAGTCTATTTATACCCCTACTTATATAATGGTTATTTAATTGGCTAGTAGAGTAGACTTCTAGGGGTCTCTCGCGAATAGGAATAGGTGTCTTCAGGCGTCGTCAGGCCTGTGGGACCTTCAGATTCGACCCTAGCCTTCGAAAATTTGCTGTGAAGCACAGGTACCGACCCGCAGAGCCCACTCAATAACCATTATTAGTGGGGTGAGGGAGAGTATGGATACTACTGTATAATCATGGATCTTCCAGAAGCCCACCCCGGAGCTGCAGCAGGAAAAAGAAACCTGCGACTAGAGGGGCCTTGAGTTGATGGTAGGCGGCAAAGAAGCCGTCGGGAAAGGGCAAGTCCGTATTCCTCATTTTCGCCCTAACCAAGTAATTTTCTTGGTCTGAGAAATGGCGAGATGGTGGGGCTTACCTCACTAGCAGGGTGAGGTAAGCCAATAGTGTTACGGCAGTCTTGTCTCGCTCGGCTGACCAAGGAAGGGGACTACAGTATCGTTGCCGTCGGTTACTAGTCCACAACCCAAAATCAACGACCAGCATAATCTGCGCCTGCATGCTTTCAATATGCCGCCTCCTCATCTTCCCCAAAATCATGGGTTCGACACACAACAACCATATGGGCAGTCAAGCTTTCCCGGTGGAAAATCCATCTTTTCGTTCAAGCACAGTGTTACTTGATGACATCTGCCACTCTATTTGGGGTAGTGAGTGCATGTGCTACTAATCCAAGATTCATAGACCCATGTCTACTCGCTGGAATGATCATCCTAGGATGTCTCCCTACAACGCAAGTGTATCACTCCATTTTTTATACGACGACAGCTAATATGATGAAAGCATCTCCTTCAACGTCATCATGACACGTAAATCCAACGGCAATGTTGCCCTGGCTATTATGTAGTAAACGGTTGGTAACTTCTTGGTCCGTTCCTATCCATGGTCCTAATCAAGATGTATACTTCAACGGGACCATGGTACATGGATATTCTGCCCAAGACTTGCGGCAGATATGGGGAGATCCATCAGCGAGTTTTCAAACAGCTTGGGCTTTCTATGTTTCTTCCTATCGTACGCATTCCTGTCCCCCTCCGGCTTCTTCCCTCGCTATGGACACTAACAAAACAACCAGGCAGCCGGACAAGTCGTAATGAATCTATTCCCAACTCAAACCAAAAATCTTTTCGTCACTTGGAAGATGAGCAAACTCGCATCTTTCGCCCTCTTAATCATCATCCGGTCCACCTTCGACGCAGCCTTCAGCTCTCATGCCTTCGAAACAATCCACCAAACCAATATGATCTTCATCGTGTTCATTTCCATAGCACTCCTCCTTTTATAGATCGCCTTTTCAACTCTCACATCCTGTCTCTGGCTGCCGAAGCAGGACAAGATCGCCGTCGCGTTTTGTGTGCCTTCCAAAACTCCAGCTATGGGCATCCCGCTAGCGCAAGTCCTGTTTGCTGGTATATCGGTAGTAAATGGTGATAAGTTGCGGATCCCAATGGTTATATTTCAAGGAGTTCAGACCTTGTTAAGTAGTTTGATAACTATCGCGTTTCGGAAGTGGTTTTGAGCGTAACAAGAGCCTGGCGGACGAGGGATTATATACTCTAAGTTGTTTCAAGATTCAACTATGCGCTTAGCGTAAGTATACTGCTATAAACATACCGAGCAGTCTAATTAACTTCTAGTTAGACAAGGCCATTTTATTTCAAAAATCAGTCCTGCTTAGCAGCGTTCTATTTGTACTTGTTCATGCATCACTCATAAGCCTCCCAGTCAAGCCCAAGGACCTTGCAGAGCGCCAAGAAGTAGACTGCAGTACTTCACAGTGCGGCCAGGCTTGCGTCAGTGTTTTCGCAACACCAAATTGCCACGATTATGATTTGCAAACTGAAACACTTGTAGCTTTTTTTGAATGGGGAACTGCCATCATCGAAGATACAGCCGGAGTCATTACGCCGAACTTAACCCAAGAATTCTACGTACATCGGATTATAAGCCTCTCGTATACGCCCCTGACAGAGAAGTCAACAGACTGTCCCTATATACAGTTCATTTTTTACGATGTAAGAAACTTGAATTTAGATTTTACATAATAACCCCGTGACAGAACTATACTCCTTGTGTTTCGTTTAACGGCTCCATGGTAGTGAGCTACACAGGGAGCACGGAGTTGGGGGCTATCCCGGAGAACCTCTTAGAATAGGCCGATAATGATGATAAAGGTTATCTATATCTAGTTCTCTTATAACTATTATAAGTCTAGTTAATATAGCTATTACTCTAGTAGTACTAGTAGTCTATAAAGAAAGTACTAGTAGATATTAATTACTCTTTTTTATATATAATAATAGAGGATTTTAATTTATTTAGTAGATACTCTATAATTATTAATAGATTAGAGATTATATTTTTATAAACTAGTACTCTCTAGTAAGCTCTAATAAGTTTATTATAAAAGAAGTTATTATTATATAAATTTAATTATAATTTATATTTTAAGTTTTAAAGCTTATTAATTAGAATTTATAAAGTTTTCTTTATTAATTTTCTAGTATTCTCTTATATAATTATATATAGTAATATTAAGTTTTATATATTAAAATTCTTTTAATAATAATTAAAGTCTTTAAAGAAATTATAATAATAATTATATATAATCTTAATAGACTTTTTATTTAATTTATAATTATAATAATTATTTTAAATTAAACCTTTTAATATAATAGGAAATACTAGCTTATATTCTTCTAATAATAAACTAACTCTTATATAAATATTATAGAAAATTATTAATTTAAAATTAAAATTATTATTATTATTATTATACTTTTAATTATTTATATATAGTTTTATTATTATTACTAGTTCTCTTATATATATTTATAGATATACTAATAGACTTCTTATATTTTAATAGTTTTAAAAGAGTATTATCTACTTATAAAGAGAAGAAGAAGAATAAAAAGAAGTTAATTCTAATTATTTATTATAATTTAAATAATCTATATATAAGATCTTAGAGAGAGTTAGTTTCTTATTAATAAATATAAATAAATAGTTTTTAATAACTCTAGATTATACTAGTTTATAAATAATACTTAGAGTAAAGGTATTTAAAGTATATCTAGTAGTTTAATCTTTATATTCTTATCTTATTAATATTCTTATAAATAATCTTAATTTTCTTATTAGTTTATTATAATAAAGATAGTTTTAAATCTTCTCTAATATACTTAGTTATTTATTTTTCTTATTCTAAACTAATCTTATAATATTTATAGATAAGACTTAAAAGGAGAGAAGATTATTAAATATTTATAATAATACTATTAAATAAATAATAGAGATACTATAATTCTAATAATTTATATATATTAGTTTTATTTTATTCTTTATTTATTTTCTATATAATTTATATATCTCTATACTCCTCTTTATATTAGTAATCTATATAAGAATATAGAAAAGGATAATAGATAAAAAATATAAAAATAAAAAAATTAAGATACTTAACTTTAATAATTTATATATATTAGT
>PDUO01000115.1:3946-86304 GCA_003008705.1 Pezicula radicicola | reverse complement strand
GATATATTATAAACTAGTTCTTAGTTTACTTATTAATTAATTATCTAATATAATTATTATTATATTCTTATTCTAGTTTAAACTTATTAATATCTAATATAATTATTATTATATTCTTATTCTAGTTTAAACTTATTAATATTTTATTTAAACCTTATTTATTCCTTAGTATATTTATAAATTCTTACTTATTTAAATATACTTAAAGTATAAACTTTAATTTTCTTCTTCTTTATTATTACTTTAATATAATTATTAGAAAGTATTTAAAGAAACTTCTAATATTATATATATTATAAAAAGAATCTATCTTTTATAAGTTTCTTTAAAGTAAGTTTAAATATTTTTAAGAATTTTAGAATCTTATTTACTCTAATAAAGCTCTTTTAATAAAGACTATCTAGATATTAAATAGTATATTAAAACTAGTTTAAATTATATTCTTTTTATTTATTAAAGAAGGATTAAATAAAGGTCTTTTAGTTTTATTAGATATATCTATTAAGAATCTTTATAAGAGATTAAAGTTCTAAACTATAATACTCTAAATACTACTTAATAATTTCTTATTTACTAAGTTTATCTTTTATTATTAATATCTTATAATATTTAAGAAAGTCTATAGTCTCTATCTTCTTAAACTTAGATACTCTAAGAGTATTAGATATAAGGATCCTATTATAAATAGTAATAGTTTCTTTTTTAATTCTAGGTATAAGTAGATTTTCTAAAGAAGTTAGTATTAAGATTCTAATATCCTTTATTTTAGATATTATCTTATCTTTATTTTTACTATTTAACTCTCTTTTATTTTTAAATCTTTCTTATTTATAAAGTATAACTATCCTATTAAGCTTTACTTAAAGTCTATAATACTTAGATATCTTCTTATTTTCTCTTTCTTAGTTATCTTCTAAAGATAGAGGTTTATTATCTAGTTTAACTTAGTAATATTTAATCTTAATAGACTTTCTAAAGAGGTTATTAAGGTTTAAATAAGAGCTAATTAAGTAGTTATATATATAAGCTCTTTCTTTAAAATAGTATTTTTCTAAATAGATAAATCTTAAGAAAGAAGGTTAAGTTCTTATTTAAATCTAATAACTATACCCCTTTAATTATTTCTTATTTTAATATAAATATATTTTCTTAGTCTACTTTTATAAATAGTAGTTTAAGCTTATAATACTATTCTAAATATTATAATCTAAAACTCTCTTAGTTAATAAAAATAATAGAGTACCCTTAGTTATAAAATAAAACCTTTATAATAAGATAAAAGATATAATAATACTTAGGTTTAAATCTAATAACTTTTTCTTTTACTTTAAGTAAGTAAATACTTAAATAGTATTATTAGTTTTTTACTTATAGATTAGTATACTAGACCTTTCTTAAATAACTTCTTTTTACTTAGAACTTTATAAGATTTTAAATTAGTTAGTTTAGATACTCCTTATTATTACTATATAAATTAAACTTAGATAATTAATTTATAAGATATAGTCTTTAAATTAAATTAAAATAAAGTATATCTCTTAGTAAATAAATATCTAGAATATAATACCTCTAGCTAAAATTAATTTTTAAATTACTTTAAAAATTAACTAATACTTAAATAACTTTAAATAAACTTATAAAACTAATAACTTTTATTATACTTTTATAAAAGGAGTAATAAGAGTTTACCTTTATAATAAAAGCTTATAAAACTATAACTAAGTAAACCTAACTACTAAAAACTAAGAAGAAGAGATTTTAGAAAATATAAATACTATAAATTTAAAAATTCTAAAAATCTATAAATTAACTTTAAATAAAGTTAAATATTAAACTATAATCCTTATTTTAACCTCTAATTTAGAGTTAAACTACCTCTTATTAAAATCTAATATTTTAATTATTTTTCTTAATATAAGATATTCTTTATATTTATAAGGTACTAGACTTATTTCCCTTTAAATTCTTATATTATAACTAAGGCTAGAGAGTTAAATTCTTTAATTTACCTTTCTAATACTTCTAGTAATATATATTATTAAAGTTAATATATTAAATAACTCTAAGTACTTTACTTTTTAGAGTCTTTTAGACTTTTATAATATTTAAACTAATTTCTAATACTTATTATCTTATATATTTCCTTCTTAATAATTAAGTTAAGACTCCTCTTTTATATAGTATATCTTTATTACTTTATAGTATACTATAGACTTTACTACCCTTATAAATAATAACTTTATTAAAAAGACTTTCCTTTTTTATAACTCTATAGTTATACCTTTACTTCCTATCTCTAGAGTCTATCTAATTATCTCTTATATAAGTCTTCTTAGTATCTTCTTATAGTTTTACTTTATAGTTACTATTATATTCTTTTCTCTAGAGACTCTTTATAAGAGGTATTTTTACTATATACTAAATAAATCTTTAATACTACTTAATCTACTCCTTATAAGACTTTTCTATTATTTATTATCTCTATTTCTTATATATTAGTATTATTTTAATATCTCTAATTCCTCTTATTATTAATAAAGTTCTTCTTAGAGCTAGATTCTAGCTTTATATCTAGTCTAAACTATCTTATATTTAGATCTCTTTATATATAAGTACTCTTTTAAAATATTAATTATAATTTTATTATATTTATTAACTATAATTCTACTTAAGTATTATATTTATATTAAATTATCTATCTTAACTCTCTATATAGATTATTAATATAATAAGAAGAGGTAGTAAAGATAGTAAATCTACTAGATAATAGAATATAACTATCTAGATAAATAATAAAATATATATAATAGAATAAATAAGTTAAAGTATAAATAAAGAGAGTAAATAAGAGTTATTAGAGAATGATTTTAGATAGTTATTATATTCTTATAAATAGTTAAATACTTAGTTCTCTTATTAAATAATTAGTTACTTATTAATAAAGTAAGAAAAGATTATTAGATCCTTTTAATCCTCCTTTCTCTTTATATATATAGTTTATTTATATTTATCTTAGATCTTAAAATAACCTTATTCTAGTCTTATTTAACCCTCTACTCTACTATAGTATCTAGTTCTATAAGATCTTTATAGTTATTATTTCTATCTATCCTACTCTTATCTTTACTTAATCTCTTATATCTAAGGTTAAACTTATCTTTCTTTTTTATACTTCTTTTATACTAGGTATTATTAATCTTATAAATAACCTTAATAAGGTCTTTTAAGATATTAATTATCTCTTATTATCTTAAGAGTTTATCTTTTACTATATCTTTTAGTCCTTTCTTATACTAGTAATATAAGGTATTATTCTCTTACTTAGTCCTAGTAAAGTAATATTAGAAGTCTCTAGTATATACTATAATTAACCCTTTCTATTATAATACCTTAATAGTCTACTTTACTTCTTTCTTTTTATCTATTATTCTAAAGTTTAACTTAATTTCTTTTAAAAACTCTTTCTATAAACTAAAGATCTTAATAGTTATATCTTTTATCTTATTATTAATTTCTTTATAAGAATTAATATTCTAGAAGTAGTCTTTAAGGAACCTTTTAATCTAATATATAGTTTTTCCCTTTAGTAGTATAACTATCTAAAGGACTTATTTTATTTATAATTAAAAGTATTCTCTATTAAATATAATATATAGTTAGAGTTATAATAAGAATTTATAAAGTTTATTTTATTCTTTATTAAATAGATTAATAGTTTTATACTTTAGGTTCTTATTAATTTCTCTTATTAAGGTTATTATTATCTAAGGAGTAGTATATAAGGTACTACTAATTATAGATATTATTACTTAACTTAATATATATACTAGTACCTTATAGGTTAGTACTTAAAGTATAATATAAGATAGTTTCTTAGTCTTAGTATTAGTTAAAAGAGATAATATTAGGTTTAGGTTTTAAGATAGGGATACTATTACTAAGTTAAGATATAATAAAGTTATTAAGTTACTAAGTATATATAAAGATACTATATTTAAGTTAAGTATAAAGCTTTTATCTAAAAGAGAATAACTATCTACTTATATAGAATCTTTATTTCTATAGATTATTAAGATCCTTAGGATTAGTCTCTTTTATAAAAGATCTAACTAATCTAACTAATCTATTTCCTTATTATATAATTATATTATATAACCTCCTTACTATATATACTACTTAGTTCTTTATACTATCTCTAAGAGGAGTTATATAACTAAGCCTTAGGTTAAGAGTCTTACTATTATAATAGAGAGAGATAGTAAAGATAGTAAATCTACTAGGTAATAGAATATAACTACTTAGATAAATAATAAAATATATATAATAGAATAAATAAATTAAGGTATAGATAAAGAGAGTAAATAAGAGTTATTAAAGAACGATTTTAGATAGTTATTATATTCTTATAAATAGTTAAATATATAGTTCTCTTAATAAATAATTAGTTACTTATTAATAAAGTAAGAAAAGATTATTAGATTCTTTTAATCCTCCTTTCCCTTTATATATATAGTCTATCTATATCTATCTTAGATCTTAAAATAATCTTATTCTAGTCTTATTTAATCTCCTACTCTATTATACTATACTTATAATATTATATACTTAAAATTAAGACTTTAAAGTATATTCTAAATTATTATATTATAGTAGTACTTTTATAACTAAAATATACTAATATTAAGTAACTAGAGTATATAAGTAAGATAAGATAAGAAATAAAATAACTTAATATAGTACTTTATAACTAATAACTTAAAATTATTTATATAATAAGATTTATACCTATTAAGTAATAATAACTTTTAAGACTTTTCTAGACTTATATATATATATTTAATTAAATAATATAAGAAATTAATTATTAGATTATAAATCTTCTAAGTATATAACTAGAAGTATATAGAGTCTAGTAGAGGGTATTTAATTTAACTAACTAACTAAAAGAGTACTTTATAAAGTAGAAGAGAGATATCTCCTCTTTTACTATAATCTTAATAAGTACTTCTAAAACTACCTTAGTTACTAGTAGTTATTTAATTATTTATTATATTATCTACTAATTAAACTTAGTATAATAGAAACTTTATAACTTAATATTAATAGTAATTTTATTATTTATATACCTTATAGAACTACTTACTATCCTTTCTAGTTTAATAAGCTTATTATTAATTTAATTCTCTATTATCTTCTTCTCTAATATAATTAAAAAAGATAATATAAACTCTTTACTATTAGTATAAATAGTTTTAATTATAGTAAGAGATTTATAATTCTCTAGGCTTAAGATATATAACTCTTTAACTTTAATTAGTATAATAATATACTCTCTAATAAGATATCTAATTTAAGTTTTAAACTTATTATAATTTAATATATTCTTATTAGAATAAATCTTATAATTAATAAGTATCTATATATATAGTTTAAACTAGACCTTTAGATCTTTCTCTATATATAATTTAAGTCTTATATATATAATTAGTTTTATCTTAATTATATAGAGTATAAAGTTAGTTTTAAACTAGTTTATAAACTAATTATAACTTAGAGAATTATATAAAAGAGATTATACTTAAATAAAGAGAGTTTTATTAATAGATAATACTTAATTAATATTAGATTATATAGATTAATTACTAACTTATAATAAATAATAGATTATAGTATATATTATTTAATATATAACCCTAAGTTTAATCTCTTATTACTTATAGTAATACTATTAAATAATCTCTTTTTATACTTTATTTAAGATTTTATTATTATTTTTATATTAATTATATAAGTTATTTAAGTTTCTAACCCTTTATTTTAATTAAAATATTAACTTATATAATATTAACTTCTTAATATAATATATTTAAGTAACTATAATTAATAACTCTTCTAGATTATTAATAGTCTATTAGTAGATATTATTAAATATATAATTATAGTCTAATTTTATAATATACTTATTATAATAATTAGACGTTATAGTAGGTAATTATAGTAGTTTTTAGTAGTTTTCGGTGGTTTCGGTAGGTTGATTTTTCGTAGGATACTTACTTAAATAGGACACTTGCTTTTGCCGACTACAAGCGATAGCGCCGTAGAAGGTGGGCCCGACTATTAGTTGCAAGAAAAGTGTAATTCGTATACTTTGTCTCCTGATTGATTTCCTTGATTATTGCGAGAAAGACCGACGACAAGCGAACACCGACCAGCGAAGCTTCGAATGCCTAAGTTCCGTCTCCCAATTTTCCACTACAGTTTATCACAGATATAATATAGTCTTGGCTTCGTAGACCATGAGTACTGGCTTACTCTTACTCTGCACGATATTGGATTTCTGAAAGGTTTGCCCTGCGCTTCGAACACTCCCATCGGTGGGCAATTATTCAGTCTTAAAGCAGATATGTTTGGAACGTCTGGTGCCAATTCGTGATACCATGTAGGCGGCGGGTGGAAGTTCAAAAAGAGAGTTACCCATTGCTGTGGTATATATTTGTAGCCGGGTTCGAAAATTTAAAATGGGCCACTATCTTGTGGACAAGCATCCCCCAGCGCCGCACTTCCAGACCGGATATAACAAACCTTCTGCTCAGCACAAGCAGCAGTATCACAACTCTCAGTAACTACACTCGACTTTGTCTCCAAAAAATTGTATACCTCCACAAGTGTATTGTTGGCCAACATGTTTTCCGTCACGCCATGCCAGAAAGCCCCATCGAGCGGAGAATTAGGAGCGACGGTGTTATTCGGATCATATACTTCTCTCGTATCGTATTCGAATTGCCAGACGGGCGTGGTCCAAGTAAGGGACTCGGATACGTTGGCGAAGTACGTTTGTGAGTTGACGACGCTGAAAGTTGCGGCGTCAACCTGGAGAAGAACCCAGCCTGCATTGTTGCCAGTCAAAGGCGTGATGGAGGGCCCAATGTAACCGACAGCTAGAGGCTTGGTGTAATCCACCAGTGTGGTGTTTCTCAACACTGCGCTGGTGGTAGAGTTTGAAGATAATGTGGAATTTGATAGGTAGTCGTAATATATCATTAATTGATCTTCATGCGTGTGCCCAAAGAAGATGCCAGCGATGGTCGTTGGCGAAAACCTTGCCACAATACTATAAAATAGCGCTGTTGGGTTAGGGAGAGCATTACTTCCGTCATATCCAGATAGAACATGGCCAATTATCCAGACACGCTGGCCGATGTCCTCAGAATTTTGCAGTTCAGTTGCAAGGAAGGCGAGGATACCAGAGTTGTCAGGATTTGTCATGTTGTAATAGTTGAATATATTGTCGACGTACCAAAAGTCGGTGTTGATGGAAATGATCTTTAGTCCAAAAGGAGTAACAGTGCTGTATGCTCCATAATGATTGCTTGCGTATTGGGCAGTGGAATTATTAATCCAGCCATCTTGCGCCCACATTCTTGACAAAAGATCGTAATTCCAGGAAAATACGTTCGACTGTCCGGTTGAATTATTAATGGAGTTCGGAGAGTTCCATGCTTCCGGCAGCGAGTCATGATTCCCTAGCGTTGGATAGATAGGACTATTGCCCATTTGGGCTTTGAATGTCTGGTAGGTGATGGTTTCCTCGTATTCAACGTAGGCTCTGCTTAACTGATCATCGTTGTCGTGTGAGACGATGTCTCCAGTAAAAATGGTGAAGTTTATGCTAGATTTGTTGACAAATTGCCCCATGGTTGAGAATGCAGATAAAGTAAGATCAGGAGGGCTGTCACAGTAGAGATAGCCAAATCGTGAGGCTGGCACTGAGGCATTGGCTGAAGTGGTGTCCAGTTCAGTGTTAACTGAATACGGCCTACAGCAGAGGTAGTCTGAACAATTTGCTTCGCTACCGATATCGTATCGCGGATCGAGATGCCAGTCTGAAAGATGAAGCACATTTATCGTCGAGTCTAGAAGAGAAGTTAGTCACAGTCGTTTAAGCATACCAATCCAGGGTACGTTTCAATTGAGTCGGCAAAGTTAGATGAGATATTTAAGTCAAGTGAATGAAGATGGATCGCAAGGACGAAAAACAACTTACTTGATGGCGTAGGTGCAGTCGTCATATTCGCTGGCTTTGGCTTGAAATATGCCGACTCATCGATAGCAATCGTTGGTGGCTGACTGCAAGTATACCAATTGTAGTAACAGTACCCTTGCATATCCCCTGTGGAAAAACTCATCTTGGCGAATAGTTGTGCCAAATATGGGCCAGTTCCTCCAATACCAGAATACTCTTCCTCACAAGTTGCGGCATATATGCTATCGTAAACTGTGGGAATATTCTCACAAGCACGAATTAGCAAGTTGGTGATGGTGCTGACTGGTTGTGTAATGGCTGCGAGGTGCATTATCTCGGCTCCTGCAATGCACTTCGAACATTCCGTCGTCAGACCGCTGTCGCCATTAACGATGCCCATGATTTCGGCAAAAATATTGTCTTCAATCTCAGAGGCACTGTTATCACATTAGTTTAAGCAGTCATTTTAGGTGTGTCGTCACATACGTCAACGCTGGAAGTGGAGCTGGAATCGGAGATGTCTCGTTATACGGAGGCACTGGACCACTGCCATTGTAGTAAAGTGTTGGTCCACCAGGAGCATTGGGTATCGTGTTGGTAAGGTTCGGATTCAATGCTTGTTGGGTTGACGTGACAGAGCGTTCGTAACGCAGTCCTGGTATTGATCGTTTCTTGTGTCCTGCATGTGCAGTAGCAAGCGACAAGAGTGCTGCGACAGCTAGAGCCCGGAGATACATTCTTGGCGATCTGGGTTTGTCCCAGATTGATCCTTGGATTGCAGTATGCTTGAAGCTGCTAACCCGCCTGTCAGAAAAAGGAGTGGAAGCCAAGACTTATATAACCTCAAAATGCAAGGTACAGAACCTCAAAGGGCAACGTCATTTGGAGGGCATACTGATTGCTGGTGGGGTTGGTTGCAATTGAGTGGAGAGCTGCAGCAAGGTTCAAGCAAGGATATTATTTTGAGGTTATCCTAGATGGGAAAGTCACCTTCAGGTACAGGTACTCGTGGTACGGAAGTGCCCGAGCATCGACCTAAAGATATAGAGGATAGTGCGCACACTGTCCATTACTGTTTCGTGATATGCCAAGAATTAGACAAGTACGAAGTATCTGAACGTGATGTAGGCGTAATGCGAGAAGCTAGTAGCTTTGATATTCTTCAGATGGTCAATCGCACATCGGATGTTCCTTCTTCTTTGCCGGGAGGGATCCTCGCTGCGGGGTTTGGCCATGTTGCACGGGGAGTGATAGAAAGATCAGATTGGCCCTTATCTAATGATTGCGAACTTCCTCCTTCGATCGTGATGCCAGGGAAATGGCCGACGGCCGAATGTCAATTTTTACTAGATGCCACTGCGGCTCTGAAGACTTGGTGGGAGTATTGCCAATTGCAATTGGCTGTGATGAAGGAGGACGAATAATCAAGCTTTCCAAGCTTTTCTGGAGAAGTCTCGGCGCCACGTGACCCATAAATCAGAACACCAGGCTTTCTTACTTGCTTGGTACCTTCACATTTATATACTCCATACACAAGAAAGATCCCATCTTTGATTTTGAGATGTTCTTGTAGATACAACCAACGACCCTCGGAGCAACCATAGATATACTCACGTGATGAATAGCATCAGGTGAGCTCGATCTACGGCATTGAACTTGCTTTTCCAAACCGAGCAACTTGTGAATAAAAAATTCATTTGGTACTGCATAATCAATAAGAGAAACAATAAAGAACTTGTTTACTACAGACAAAAACCCTAGAATGTAGGAATGGTCATATGATCGTCCTACTACTTCAAGTAGGCTCATTTTGGCACTCTAGCTTCTACGCAGAAACACAGAATCCACCACTATTGCCACCCACCTATTGCTGTCCATATTGTGCCTATTCAATAGATATTATAGAAATAGTGTAGTATATATATAAGCGAATTATAAGTACTTGCCCTCTAAATTACAAGGGTAGAGGCTAGGCTCTATATACAAAAGAGGAGGCATTATATTAGGCCTAAATACTATATAAAATAATATAATTTCTATATATAAAGCCTGCGTATAAGAGCCACGTATATAACTATATAATTAACCTAAATAAAGATATAATGTTTATACTAATAGCACGTGATTATTCGGCGACACTAGGAGTGGTTTTAGACCTATATTTGTAGGTTAATAGGGTGTTTTATAATTTTCAAAGACATCTTATTATCGAGTGTTGTTGATTTAGGGCATAGAATAACTATTTCCCGCCCTATTGTAGGTAGTTCTAGTAAATCAAAGGCCTAGTATAGCGTATTACTGGCATTCGTAAATAATATTACAATATAACGATATATTAGCAACATAGGCACCCTTATATTCTATTATATTACTATAATATAGAGTTTCTAATATCGTATCATCTGATAACAATATAGGAATCTTGATATCATATTATCATATTATTAGCAACACTGAAAATATCCATTCAAAATTGAACCAAAATCCAGACTCTACTAAACGTACGTGTAGCAGAGGTTAGCGGCCTCAATATCCATGACATCCCTAATCTTAATATCCGCACCAAAGTTATCGTAGTGCAAGGGGTAGTCGAGAGTGATATTAGTGTAAGGAACATCACCAAAGTAGTTGAAAGGATAAGCGAACATAGTATCCGGACCCGAATAATCAGATTTCCTCGTATCCCAAGATTCACGTTGCCACTGATTCCAAATCTTATCCAAAGCTGCGTGGATAAAATAAAACAGTGGATCACCAGGTGAAGAGTACATATCAGCCTGATCACCGACTTGTCCACCGATACCAATATGTAGACCACCGTGGAGTTTCATGCCTGAGACTTCAAAACTGGTTCCTTGGATGTTTATGTTGAGTTCGTTGAAGTTCTCGGAGTCTAGGGCTGCTTGGATCATGGTGTCGCTTAGTGCTTCGGAGACGAGTGTTGGGCTGAAGTCTCGTCGCATGCAGTGAGGTGTGTAGGTGGTTGAGAAACCTTGAATAGGTTAATATGAGCTATGTGTTACTTGAAAGGGACTTACCTATTCCCATGTCTACTGTCAAGTTCGCGAATGGGCCATTATCAACACACCCTAAAATTACTTATCAGCTTAGAAATAGATGATTGGTAAAAGGCATAACATACCACCTCCGGTTCTGCCAGGAATAACTGTCGGGGTCTGGACGAAGTCGCTGACGTTTGCGATATATGGGCCATTACCTTAAGTTCAAGTCAGTTTGTGATCATCTTCAATAGACAATAAGATTTCTTACCGCCAAAACCATATACTTCGTCGAAGAGAGGAGAGTTGGGGAAGCTCTCAATAGTGTTGTCGAGCGAGAAGTCCCAGTAGCTAATATCAAAGTTCAGTTTAATATTCTGGCAGATGCTAGGAAAATTGCTGTACTTACGGCTGAGCGCCCTCATATCCACAAAGGCTTCTTAAATCTGCCTCCCACATATACAATAACCAGCGGTGCCAGCTGCGAATGTCAGTCAACACCTAACGGGTGGTTTCAAAACTATGTTGGAAGTAACTTACGCTAGAAAGGGACCCTGTTTACCGATGTAAGCAATCCATTTGTGCCATCAGAGAATGTTCGGACTTACATTAAAGTGAACATAGTTGGTTGAATTGATATGCAATGCTAAATAGTCATCATAGTGGTTCTTCACACCCTCATAGAGACCACTGGTTTGACCGGGCTTGCCCATCATACACTTGACAGCGTTGATATAGCTAAGCCTACTGTCGTTTGAAAGCGTTCTCCTGAGAAAAATAGTGTCAGTAACAATATAACACAGAGAAACGCTAGGGTCAGCAAGATAATAAAACTATCACGAACCATTCTTTTCTGACTAGCTTGTTCTCGTTGGTGCATCCAGGCGTGGCAGGACCCGGAGCTGGAGCTGTGACGACACCATTGATGCTGGACAGCAACAGTAAGGCCGATGATAGCACGCTAGTAAACTGCATTTTGACTTTTCAAGAGTACTCGCGCTATGACAACTTCTATATGTTTCGAAGGAGCCTTGGCAAGTGAAACCTGATTGTGACTGGAGAAGATGCTGGCAGGAATGCAGAGAGAGACGTCTGGCACACTACATGGAAGTTCACGGCTATATATGCCGCTGAGAACTTCTGACTACCACGTTGCGCCCTTGAATTATTTAGATTGCAACGTGCTGATGCTTCAATTGAGCCTAGGGTAAATATTGAAGAGGCACAGAAGGAGTGCATAACCCGAGCGAGATATTTCTGCGAGAACTCGCATGGGAGTAATTCAGGGTTCGTACGGAGCATACTGTATTGGGTTTGTATTTGAAAAAACCACCAGACGAATCTCACTGCCAAGCCACGTCGCCAAAATGTGGTCTCATTTTAGTGGCTCATGATATGTGTGTACAGGGGAACAAACAGTACATGTAATCGCTAATTTCTTAGTAATTGCCTACCAAAAATCGATCTTTGTGTGTTAGACTTAAATGTCTAAAAATACAAGGCTAGAATAAGTTAAAATAATATGATTATTCGAATTTTATATAATTTCTATTTGTAAGCTAGCTTTTCCTTTATTAATTTAATAGGAATATTAGCTTATATAGGCCTTAATTTTATCAGTTTCTCGCCTGCCAATATATAGCTATTCTTTTATTAACCTAGGCTGAGCTAATAGTAATTTTAGGAGTCAAGATTTTAAATTTATATCCTTATTTTAAGCCTCATTCCGACCGAAATCGTAGTGTAGGTAGGTGTCTTCAGTTTTATAACTTGCATAACTATTTAATCGTAGAGCCACTAAAGGCTTATGCAAGTCGAAAACCCGGCAGAAGTCACGTTCCCCTGTACAGGTATCATGAGCCATTTGACTGTACTGGAATCTCTGGATTGGCATGACTAGCCTAGTATAACTCTTGATTATTTGAAAACAATAAGATGGCATCTGCAAAAGACAATAATCGGAAACAAGATGGCCCAATAGTGACAGAGTCCGTCTACGTGGGAGCTCAATCTCCGCGTGGCATGAAGGGGCCTATGATGGGGTAAGTTATAACCCAAGTTGTCGCGGGGGGTTTTCGGATAATTTTTCTTGACGTCCTGCGTGTTGGAGGCACAGGTTTCGGGCCTACCAGATTTACTTAGCCTGATTACAGGGATTCCAGTCAAAAATCATGCGAATACAGGCTTCGTAGCCTGTAGCGACAGCGACCTCTAACAGGCTAATAGCTACTCTCGTTACAAGGGATTTATAGCGCTTAGACGCTAAAGGTAGGACCTTTAAGCGAAACTCTACACGGAGGTTCCCGCCAAAAGTCGTGATAATACAGGCTACAAAGCCTGTAGCAGCCTGTAGCTACAGCAAGCGATGCCGTGTAAATACCGCTTAAATAGCCTATAGAGCTTGTTCGTTTAGTGATTAAGCACTAGAGTTGCCCTGCTAGCTGCCCTCTAAATAGTGGAGTTTCGCTCGAAGGCCCTATAGCAGCCTGCTTTTAGCGTCTAAGCGCCAAAAAGCCCCTGTAAGGAGCATGGCTACTAGCCTATATTATCACGACTTATGGCGGGAACATCCGTAGGTGGACATAAGTCTCCTAATGTACACCAAAACACTCCTAGTACATCTGTTTATATAAGTTCAACTTAGGCTATAAGTATATCTAAAAATTTAACTAGTAAGTATTTTTAGTATTTAAAATAGACTTTTCTATATTATATTTTAATTATATCTAATAGTTCGTATAGGAAATAAGAAATAATTAAGAATAGTAATTTTTTAAGTGAATTTTAGTGTAAAACTAGTAAATTATATACTCCTCTTGCTTCTAATCGCTATTAATAAATCCTAGTAGCTTATAATTTTAATATAGATATAGATAGACTTATGTCCACCTACTATAAGAGTGAAGGGGCAGCTAGCAGGGTAACTATAGTGCTTAATCACTAAGCGGACGAGCCCTATAGGCTTCATACCTTGTATTCGCACGACTTTTAACTGGCATCTCCGTACCGCTCTTAAGGATTGGAAGGAATTGGAAGGTTGGAGTTTCAAACTTGGAACGCGTAATTCCGTGCCCTCGAGTAGTGTTTTCGTTCCAAATACTGGCTCGCCTTGGTCTAAAAACTCGTTCAATCACAATAAACCTTGCAAGGGTATAAGTTATTCCAACAAAACGTAAACAGTGTATTATTATGGTAACAGAACGAGGGGCTCAAATTTGAATCCTAAAATGCTATGGCGTCTTGAAGCGTAAAGCGATGTTAACATGACCGAGAACTAGCTCGGTATTGACTTGATCAATTTAATTTGTATTCGGGACAATTGGTTCTCATTTTTAAGAACAGTTCTACTGGTCACAGCCCCGGAGCCGTGAAGTAAAAAAGGCCCTTGTTTACTCGTATACGGTATTATTCTGGGGCTAAAGGAAAAAGCTGCGAATAATGTCTAGAAATGTTCTCCAATTTTCGGTTAGTGTATGTATCTTTCGTACTTTGTTCCTTAATCGTTCTGTGGCGTTAGTATCTTGACGCATACCCTGATCTTTCATACCAAGAATCCGCAGGTCGGATGTTAGATGCTAGATTCAGACTTTGGTTCGGAGTTCCTATGTTGTGGGGCCGCCATCAGATTTGCTTTGCCGCACCATATTAAATTGATGCATATTTCCAGGCCCCAATGGTTTTAGCGAGCGTGGAGGTCGCAACGGCCATCCCCAGGTGTCTCTTATGGGGTACTTCGCCTTTCCTGGGGGTTATAGTGGGCTATATGTCGGTTATGGTTAGGCATTTCGGAAGTTGCTTGATGTATATTCAAACACAAATTAGCGATCACTTTCTTCGTCAGTTAGACACATTGGTTCCACAACCCATCTTTTTTCATTTTTGAGTTGGTGTGTGCTGTTTGCTACGATGTCTTCGACAACTACGATCCCTTTCCGAGAGTCTCCAGATTACAGTGGTAATACCGTTGTTGTTCTCAACTCTAAACTGATAGGAGTTACGACAGTGATCGTTGGTTTAAGACTCTACGTCAGGGCTTTTATATCCAAGACCTTAGGAATTGATGATGGAATTGCGTTCACGGCATACGTACACACTTACTGATATTGCACTTCGACGGACTAAGGCTGACAAAATATAGATTTGTGTCGTGGTACAATCTGCCTTTGACATTCGATGTAAGTACTCTCTAAGCATGTGGAAGGAGAATATAAAGACTTGAAAAAATCAGACTAACTTATTTATTAAAGCCGTCAACTTTGGAAGTGGTGCCCATGTTATGTATGTTCCACCAGAGCTTATACCACATTTCTTCTCAGTACGCAACCCAATGCCTGAGAAAATATAAGAATGTACTCGATGAAATCTAACTAGTGAACATTAGGCACTAGTTAACAACACACTGCTCTACTTCATTGGCACAGGCTTGATGCGATTATCGATTGTTGCTTTTCTTCCCCGACTCATTAAGGACTGTGAGTGTTCCGCAGCATAGCTGGGAAATTCTTTACTAAAAACCTCGCAGTACGCTCCCCTATATTTCTGCGAGCAGTTTACGTCGTTGGATTGATTATTATTGGCCAAACAATTGGGTGCTTCTTCTACCGCCTAACAGAATGCAGTCCCATCAAGTACGAGCCTCAAATTTTCCTCTGTCCGGTTCGTAAAAGTTGATTAAGAGCCCATACTAAGATTCTGATAACATAGAGATATCTGGAAACTTCCTACGACACCTGGTCTCAATTGCGTATCAGCTCAACAAGAGCAAAATAACTTAATCGCACATCAAGCTATTGCTCTTATTGTAGACTGCGTTTTATTTGCGTTACCAGTTTGGGTTATAAATGAAAAGATGATGTTCTCAGCCCAGAAAGTCCAGGTTATTCTCGTCTTCTCTGTAGGTATATTTGTGGTCGCGACTGGTATCGTGCGCATGGTAATGCTTAACACATTGTTATTTTTATCAGATCCGTAAGTCCCTCCCATCATATACCATTTCATAAATCGTGGAACTAATTATGCCATTACCATAGAACTTTCTCAATGTCCACAATCGGCCCCTGGACAGATCTCGAAGGCCACGTCGGATTATGGTGTGCCTCTTTCCCAGCCCTACAACCTCTAATTCGCATCGTATCTTTTAAACTCGGTTTCCGCAGCAAACTCCTCAGTTATGGCAATACCCACAGAAACGAGAATAATTCAAGCCATGCCAATAAATTTGTTGGTAACAGTACCAACAAGAGTGGGTACTCCCGGAAAGGCAGTGGCGTTGATGTTGACGAGTAAGTAATCCTGGGAGGCTGGGAGGCTGGGAGCCAAATTCTCCCTATTCGAAAACTTCGATATGGACACTAACTTTTACTTAGTGGTAGCGAGCGAAGAATCGTATCTACGGCGTATGAGAGTAATAGCATTGAGATGGATAGGCTTGGAGCTGAGTCGGGAAATATTCATAAGAAGATTGATGTTCATGTCCGTGTTGAGGAAAGGCCTGCGGAAGAAGGTTCTACTTATTGGGCGGCGAATAATAAAAGCTGGGTTGAGATTTAAGGTGGTGATACTCTGGCCAAAGTCATATGATAATTGCAGAGTGAATTCAAGAGGTGATATCGTCGTAAAACAAAAGGCGTACTTTTCGGTGTAAATAGTTAGTTGCCAGCTTCAACACAAGGATATCTAGTGATAACTTGACGAACCATTCTCACTGGACTTAATTCCAATAAATGATTTCTATTAAAACATGTTTTCTGAATTAATTGACCTCCGTTGAGCGTTCAGCATCTACCGTTCAACTCCATCTCCCGCACTTTAATCCTGACTCTTATTGCCGATGACTATTGCAAATGCCTTGTTATAAATCCTGTACAACAGAAACGGGATATTAATCAAAATTACGAAAATATTAAATTGGTATTGTTAAATGGCTACGAGAAGCAACTTATAGAAGCAATGTATAGAGACAAATGCATTGTACTCTATGTTCTGTAAAGAACGAGACCTCGAAGGCTGTACGTAGTAGGTAAGCGAGCTCAAACAGTGCAGACAGAGTTCACATAACTACCTAGGTAGGCGTTTAACTATAGGGTTAAAAATTTGATTAGATAAATGATAAATTACGGGTGGAATAACAATAAAGAGAGTAAAGAAGTGTTCCCGGTTTCAACGGCGGTTTTGGTTTTGATGTTGGAAATTATGCTAACCTGATCAGGAATAGTCAGTCATATTCATCTCCTCGCCAAGTTTCCCTCCCCTCAGCTCCCAGCTCTCAGCCCTCAGCATCTCAAGAGGACTCCGCATCTTGCATTCTGCGAAGATGCCGTGTGAATCGGACCGCACAGCGAGTGGCGGGAGTGATACCTCTGTCTCCACCTGTATTGCACCCTTCTTCCCCGACGTACCCGTTGACACTCCACAATCACTCTTCCCCGCGCAGTACATCACGACGACCTCTGGAGATAGAATTAGTCGATTTCTACACTGTTCTCTAAAAGGGGAGGCGCTCATTTACGCCAATGGTGCATGTCTAAGTATTAGGCCAGGCGTTGCGGCGGCTGGTTGTGCTTTTATCTGTGGAGAACCATCAGAAGAGGAGCAAGGATTGCTTTCATTTCGGCTCGAAATGTGCGGTCCATCGAAGATTGTCCAAACCCAAACAAACGACCGTGCTAAACTGCGAGCAGTAATCGCTGCTTTGCAGTTCCGAGCATGGCACCGAGAAGGTCACTCTCGGCTCGTAATTGCAACCGACTCGGAACATGTAGCACGTGGAGCTATAGAGTTAGTGGAATCTTGGGAAAGACGTGGATGGCTCACGTCCCAGCGAACAACAGTCAAGAACCGTGATCTCTGGGAGCTGCTGCTAGCAGAGATAAGAGAATCTCAGCAAGCTGGGACGGAAATAAGTTTCTGGCGGATTCCACCTAATTGGAACATCGAGGCCAACAAAGCAGCAAAGAATGGAGCTCGCCAGCAAGCAAGAATAGCGTTTTTACAGGGGGTCGGCCGAGGAGAAAGTGATAGACGTCAAACCCTAACACAGCCCACTTTCCCTCTGCTACGACTTCCTGGTGAGATCCGTAACAAGATTATTAAAGACTCTATATTCTAGCAATATGATACGATATGAGGTCTACCTATACTATAATATATTGCCATATTGTTATATCAATCAATAAGATTTGTAAGGTTTATAATAGCCTGTTCTAAGGCTCTAATTAACTTAAATCTTACAAAAGTAACTAGAAAATAATTATTGCAGCTACTATTACCAATATAAAGGCCTAAGCCTACGAAGTACTTACTAATTATATATAAGTAAGATAGTAAGTAAATTACCTATTATAAGGTCTTTAAAATACTACTTATAAGCTCTAGTTACTAAGATTCTTAGTATATAGTAAATGAATATATATATAATAGTTAGAATCGTATTATTTGCTTTATTTACCACGCTGAGATAGTGAATAGTGAGCATGACGAAGAAGTTGACAAAGTTTAGGTCCACTGCTACATTGACGTCGACGAGTATGAAATGCCAAATATCAGCAAGGAGAGAAATGTAGAATCCCATTCGATCTATAAATCGTCTCCTTCTAAGCACATCTCGGCAGTATCCTGAATGTATAAAAACTACGTGTTTCTTCCGTTGCTCTCGGTATGTTATCTCCGACAGGACGGCATTCATTTCAAGTTAGTCAACGTTACATAAACGAATTTCATTGCCTAGCTTACTGCATTGAACCAGTTATCAATGATTGTTTCAACTTTGTGAGGACGCGTACTATAGTACTCAAATAAGCGAGCGCGGTGGAATATGAAAACTCGAACAACGTTTCAACTTAGCATTAAATAAGATCAGGTTGGTTAGCATGCTCCAAATTGAAGTTTCAAAGGCAAGCTGCACCCTACTATGTCGTGGAACTTTTTGAAGCCGGTTGTCTCTTCTCTACCCATGGCTGGAGTTGAGTTTGTGATGCAATATCTTGTCAACCTGGAGCTCGCTAATTTTGTTCGTGTGTTTTCTGAGTTCCGTGGGGCCCTTTATACATTTCCTGTTGGTATGTAATTGGTCGTTAAATATAAAGTAGTTTTCTCAAAGAAATTGGTAAATTGTTTTAAATTTGGGCGATAACGTGCTTTCCCTAGGAGAATAATCTGATTAATATTCTGGTACCTGAATCGAGACTCTGCTCGGCAACAAACTAAACGAGAAACAATAGCAAGAGCCTTGGCAAGTCCAGCAGCATAGCTTGAATAAGAAACATCCTATCGACCGAGTTTGTTATCATAATTTGTCACAAGTTGCTGTGTTGCAACGCGATCGTCAATTGTCTGATTGGACAATTCGACGTCGAATTGATCAATTTGGGTCCGAAATACGAATTCGTCACATGTTGACCAATTCGGTGGCCACAACAACTACCCCATATTCGAGCCTATATTCGAGCTTATATTAAGAAATTATTTCGAACCCAATTTCAAGCCCAATAGCCCAGTTTAGAGCTTACTTTAAAGCCATTCTATACTCCATTTCAGTGCCAATTTTAGAGTTCAAAACAACACTCCAAAGGTCTATATAATAGGTAATTATCTCTCTGTTTTCAATCCTATATTAAACAACCAAGTTTATACTAATCATACTATGATTTAGACCAACTTCTCTAAGCACTCCATTAGGCCTAAGGCACCTTCCTTAAAACCCTCCTCCTCCTTCTCTAAAGAGAAGAAGAGTTCAATTTTTATATTAAATAGCTTGATTTCCTTATATATCTCTATTTTATTCAGAGCGAGTTGACTAATTCAGCGTCTAATTGACCAATTTGACGTCGAATTTGTATTACCCATCGAATTGATCAAGTCGACGTACCGAGTTGGCCAATTCATATAAAAGCGGATGCGGTGCAACAGCTGCTATTTCTTCGTCACCAACATCGTTAACGGTTGTGGCGGGAGTCGGTTCCGGGTTAGCCGATGTTTACTCCTCCTCCTGCATCCGGGATCGTCACATGCCCATGTGCACACGACTGACAAACGATATGACGAGTTTACAAGTAGGAATGGGAGAGATTCCATTCATGTTGAGCTGCTTTCCTGTTAGAAAAGGTTGTAATACCAGATGCTACTCGTAAATGATCCCAGCTCGGTACCACCAACGCGAGAAAATGGTGCCAGGCAAAGCGCCATCGATGACAATAACCATAGTTCTTCCCGAAGATACTACTAACAATAAAGAGATACGGCAGCCTCAGGTGCGACACGGCGGTGACATACTTCGAGGACATCTGCAAGTTGTTACTAGCAGTGACTTCGATTTTGCTATCAAAGTCCAGTTTCAAGGTTTGTAAATACTTGGATGGACTCTTCTATTCCAAATCATTGCTAACGCAGCACCAAAGGTCTCATAAAGACGTGGTTAAGCGGAGGTTACGATACTAGTGAAAATAGTCATACGTGGACGAAGGAGCTACAGGTAAGTGACATTCAAAGCAATACAGAAGAAAACCACTCAATGCATCCAGTTTTTAAAACAAGCGCAAATGATACGAGCAAATCATTCACTGAGATGCCGTCAACAGGAAGGATATACATACCAACTCCCATTCGAATTCACCATCCCATCCGAGTTAATAGCCGCTCATTCAGACGTACATCCTGACTTTCTAAAGCTCTGTCCATCCACCAATGCAAATCTTGTCAGCGGAAAGAGTCCACCTACTTCCTTTTATTGTCAACCTTTAATCAAATACTCTATCAATATTGCACACGTTCACGCTGATATCGTCCTTCCTCCCACGCATTTCCGCTACGAGAGTCGCGAGATCTTCATCATGCCTTATAGTTATGCTACACCACCCATCGAAGTTGGCCATTTCCCAAACGAGTACATCTGCTACAGTACCAAGGTTCTGAAGCAACATACTTTCAGTCGTACTCTAGGCCGCTTGACACTTTCAGCCTCCGAACCAGTTCCTATCAACCTCCTGACAGCAGCGCCGCGAGCATCGACCATTGCATCTATAAAATTGCGGTTCAGTCCCCCAGATTCAATTAAGTCTTCGGGACGCACAGGAAGTCGTAACTGGTTATGCTCAGTTAGATCATGTCTTCGGATCCGCACCTTCTATACAATAGAAAAAATGGAATATGTACCGACATTAGCAAATACGAAGACAAATTCATTCCTGGGTATGAACGAACGAAAGACAAAATGGGAGACTCGCGAATTTGGAGAGATATCATGGATGAAAGAGAGGTCGGTACTGAATATTGGCGATGGAGATGAGAATGCTGAGCAGGAAGAGGAAATTTGGATCGCTACGTTAGAGGTACCGGTCAATGTGTCGAAGGAATTGTTACCGACTTTTTTGAATTTGTTATCTGCACGGCAATATGCTCTGGTGTTGCAGGTGCATATTAAACAATCATGGCATGCTTCTTTGGAGGTGGTGGTTCCGTTGCAGCTTATTTATTGTCCTCTTTTGGACTTGCCGCCGAGGTTTGAGGAATTCGAAGATGGTTTCGTGTGTGATGGTCGGAGTGACTGGGAATTGTAAGGACTCTCTCTATATTCATTCCTATTATTTTGGTCATCGAGTACTAATTACTTGTAAAGTTTATGTTCGGAAGATCCTCTTCTGCCACCATATGATAGGGTTTGAACTCGAGTTCTTGCCTGCTTTTGTAGACAAAAAAGCAGGAGAGGGCGCAGGTTACTGTAATTACAGGGGGTAAGACGTATATACCTAATTATTTTCATTTTACGCAAATCTACTTTTGGTGATGGAATAATAATTAATCTAGCTATGATTTTAAAACCATAAAGTCGTTTAATGCATAATATACAACAACTAGTTGTTCAAGTATACAAGCTAGATCACCAAATTACACAGGAAAAGTCTCGAAAGCCAGTTCAGAGCAGAGTCATAAGCCTAGCAAAACCTTTCATACCAGATACGTCCAAAGACTGGGATCCTTTAAAGAAGGTAGGCCGAAGCCGTCGGTACAAATCTGAACTAACTCTACAAATTACCTCCAGTGATGCGTTTTCACCTTTCCGTGTCAAATAATGCATCTCACCATCTTCCCAGTAAGATGAACCCATGGCTAGATATCTTGCAAAAACTTAGATTTCTCACAAGGACTAGATGACCTCCTTATCGAGGCTGATGGCTAAGTCAAAGTCTTGTCTGCTAACGGTGGCTTTTAGACATAAGATAATCTCTGTTAGCACAGGAAGCGGGCCGCGAAGAGATATTGAGTTTGATGAAAGAGACTATAAAATCCGCCTATTAGTGATTAGAGGAATGTTGGGTGGGATTTACTTCTCTTGATTCCAATATGCCATGCAGCTACTTCACTGCCATTGTTTCCTAGTTAAGAAAACCGCGTCCTTTGATGGAGTATTTTGGGTTGGATAAGTGGCTAAGATTTGGATATTTGAGGGAAGTAAAGATTTTAGTGAACGTTACTTACGTGGTTACGATTGGGGGTTTTCAGCGGATAGAACAGGATGAAGGAGATGACGACATTTGACTAGGTAGCAAAGTAGACGGAGGATGGGGGAGATATCTCACAGACAGCAAATTTTAGGTTTTCACTTCTTAGCTTCATAAGATAGAAGTAATTCCTAATCGCTTACTACATGGTTACGGCGAGAACCTTTCAAAGCATGTAGCTACCTATGATCATTTCAGGGAATAGTAATGGTGATATAAGATAACTATTCAAGAACTCGATGCATACCTATGTGTTCTCTGTGGTCAAATAGTTCCATCTTGCCGTGTCTTATCGGTTTCAAACTTTCCCATGTTAGCACATGTGAAATCGCATATGACGGGAATGGAGAAATTTTACTTCCAAGTACCGGCTAATGACGTTATGAAAAATACAATTACTGTACCTTCTGTATCTTACATATGGGTTCACGGGTACAATACCACGGGAATAATAAATAACAAATGAACTGACATCTAGGAATACCGATCCTGACTATTAAAAGACGTCGTCATACCAGAAATATCCGGCATAGCCAAGCATAGCCGTTCTGATATGATTCTCGATGACGTAACTTCGTAATTGAGTTCGGTTGCTTCCGTTGCCACTAGATCTAGCTTCTATGATTCTTTTACGCAATTGATATCCCGGAAAAGGTAGTATTTGCTAAATTTGTGCGCTCATTTCATCACACGCTGGTGCACTTAAGATAGGTGTGCATTACATTATGTAGCAGTCAAATAGATACACTTCAGCCCATAAATGCTCTATGGCGCAGGGCATCTAAGACATGGGGGGTCCACTTTTTGTGCCAAGCTTTCTATGTGCAAATATTTAGTCATATCCCGTATATAAAGTGCCTGCATGCCTAATAATATATATAGCCTCAGGCTACATTCTGGCCTTATTCTAGGCCTTAGTTTTAGATAATACATAAAAATCGACTATATATGTACAGATTTTTTATCGTATCCTGTATCGGAGGTTATAAAAAATTATTTCTCTACCTACAATTAAGATATAAGAAAACCGAAAGCAGCGTTAGAAAGCTCGTATTAAGCCTAATATAACGATATATTTACTTTAAATTTATATAAGGTTGATATTTTAGAGAAAAAGCTTGGCACGAAAAGTAGACCCCCCCTGTCTTAGATGCCCTGCACCATACGAACTGTGCTCTTCTACCGGGGTATAAAAAGGAATCTGATCACCAGAAACTGACTCCCCACTAAATTGCAAGTGCTGCGATGGATCGATAAATTGAGCAGACCATGCCATAGGATCTGACAGCTCGCCCGGCCAGATCTGCCACTCAGGTATATTTTGTGTAGGGCCATAATTGACAGCTCCATCCATCGTATTATTGGTAATATGTTCCATGGAAGACATCTCCAATACGTTGCCGTCTGCATCCTCGCTCGCCGATGACGAGTCAGGCCTTAAGCTCGAGGAATCTACTATTATCATTAGTTATTTATGCCAGATAGATAGTAGTGAAGATAAAGATTGAGTGAAGACTGACTTATGGGTAGGATTCGAGTTCTCTTCAACCCTTTCATCATATCTCTAGCACGTCTTGCAGCATCTGAATTAGCACTTAATGCATCGAAGACCTTAAGGCATGTTTCTGCATCCTCATCTAGTGCTTGTGAGTAGACTTCTGCACATGCCTGTTTCGGCTTAATACATGCACGAGATACAAGGAGAACAGAGCTGGCACAGAGTAGGCAAGAGATCATTTGCCACCATGGGAAGTCGTGTACCAAGCTTCTTTCATCAGACACATTATGTAGTAAATGTGCTGTTTGTTGAGCCTCTAGCACGCAGATTTTCTCCAAGGCCTCGACTTGGTTATGCGCTCGTTCCAGTAAAGCCATCAGGGGTCGATTTTGTTGTTGTAGCCATGCTAGACAAAGATATGGGCGATGCAGGAGAGTCCGGAGATGGTGAAACTTTATGGCAAGCATGTTTCGCTAGGCTTGTTTAGTGACTGGATAATAAAGATTGACTGTTAAGTCTTACTTGTCTTTTAAAGATAACAAACTTCTCAAATGTGTGTCCTAAATCAAATCGAAGATGACGTGGGAGTTTCAATTTCCATTCAATGAGCTTCTGATCCAAAGTTATAGTACTCAACATCATCCGGTTAGGATCAAGAGCTACCTGAGCAGGTGTATAGAGCTCAGTAATAACTTGACCGAGAATTTGTGAGAACTTCGTAACGGAGATGAAATATTCAAGACATGATGGAGTTTTATCCTCATGAGATGAGATTGATTTCCCATCAAAAATAGAGGCAGTCTCTTCCGTTTCTGATGGTAGATTGACGCGATAATCCCCTTCGTGAATTGCCATAGGACGGCCCAGTTGAAGTGCGAGAAGTCGATCCAGGACGTACATTGAATACCAAGTCCGTCGCATTGTTTCTTGCTCTACAGCAGGTAGATATGTGACAGGTTGTTTGAGAGAATCTTCAACATGGAGGCCAATACTTTGTGCGGCGCGTATTGCGAGACCAAGCGTATTCCAACATCTACACAACTATTAGCCTATAATTGATGCTACAAGGATATCGAAGTACCTGTCAGTCTGAGCTGTTGCAAGTAAAAAGAAACATTGAGCGAGCAACATTTGGATATTCTCTAATGTGCAATCTGTCATGATAGAACTTGATAGTGAGATAGCTTGCCCGAAAAACTGAAGGTGGGCTTGGACCTCAGCATTCCTAGATAAAGGAAATGAGGTATAGTAGGCGCCAATGGCGAAAATAGTGTCTGGATTTGGTAAGGATAAGATAGAATGTTTTTCAAAGTGATTCAGACTCACACAGCAGAGAAAGCCATGAATAGCTCTTCATGACTTCTATATCTCCTTTCCAGAAGCTCTCATACCGTTGCATGAATGCCGGTTTATTCACAAAAGGATAGGCGATATGAATGATGGAGAAGTATATATCGATGTAGGTATCCGCTAGGTCTTTTGTCGGGAGGTCCGCACGATTAACAGCACCTTGCGTCTCTAGATGAAGTGTCCCTTGATCATAACTCTGTATGTCATTCTCGGCTAGACCTTCTGGCGGATCCTGCTCTTGAAGGATATTCTTTATTGTATGGAAGAAGTGCAGGTCACTGGCTTCCCCCAGATATCTTTGCCTACTTGGACTCTGAACTTCAGAAGCATTCTGCTGACAGGCATCATCAACAACCGGGGCGGCGCTGAATGGTCCATTCGAATCAAGAGTACCTGGCGGTAATCTTTGTCTCATATATGACAGAGTCAGGTCAACAGCAGCGCGAGTGGAATGCGATAGTTCGAAGCGGACACTTCTTATCAACTTCTCGTAGGATTGAATTGCGAGATGGAACTGCGTGGTATTCTCCGCAGACGATGACTGAGGACCATTAGATATGGAGCCGTCTTGGCCCAACAAGCGAACCTTTTTGTCTGTCCAGATGCATTCATGTCCATAGCCCGCGCAACGGGAACAGATTGGAGGCTTGCCATCGCACTAGTAGATGATCAAAATGGGCATTTGTGGTATCGCAATTACGGGAAGGGGAGTGTTTCAGGAAGACGCACCTTGGATTTTTGTGACCTGCAATTCTGACATGCCTTGGCCACCCGTCGGCGCTTCAATGGTGGTTCCTGCAATGCACTCAGAGATCTGGATGTTGTCGCGCTGTTTGTCTGATCAGACATAGCCAGTGATGGTTAAATTCATGAAGAGGGTGACTTGACTTTCCATGCAACATGCGAAATTCGGTTTGTGAGGGGCTGACTGTTTACTTAAGCTCATGGGCTCTACTCGTATACATTGGCCAAATTGAGCAATCGAGCCGAAATGGCTCGTACGTCATGCCATCATCTTTGGATCGCCAGGATGGCATTCTCAAATCTCATGACACCTCTGTTTCCGTTTGGGACGAAAAATAGTAATAGCACCAAAATATACTCCTTCCTCTTGTTCTTTTCATCCAAGTATCTTGTCAACAGGAACTGACTCTGAGGATATTTAGTGCGACTTACTTGAGCGGGAAACTAGCTACTAGGATATTATTGTTCAATACTTACATAGTTTGAGGTACGGAGAGACCAGCAAATTAGTTACATTCGCACAGCAATGATTAGGTTTTTGATTTACGAAGAGATTAAGTGTTTGACTGGATTCTGCAATGCCGTAGTAAGACTACATTTACCAAATCCAACAGCGCTACGACCTAGCGACAACCTCCCATTCTAGTCAAGAAAACATTTCCCTTCTTGGATTTACGCTAGCATCGAAAAAAATTCAAAGGTCAGAAGCATGAGCTTGAGTGATAACTGGCCATAAATTCTTCGACAGCAGCGGTGTTTTCATTTCCATAGTTATCCGGTATTGCTAGCATCATGTGTTTGTCGCTAAACGACACCATCTAGAGTATTGTCCGCCAAGGTGCTCGGCAGACTTCCACATCTGTTGCCAAACGATTCAAAGACGGTAATTACAATTTCACGGCTGAAGTAGAGAGACAACTGTCTCGTGGGAGTTTGCATCACCATCATTTCCCTTTTTACCAAAAGCAGCTCCTCCATATCAGATCGGATTACCCCTCTCCCGAAATCCGAAATCCGAGTTTCTAGCCGAATGGCCAGGTTTTGAGCCTGTCTGTATTAGCGCTCATGCAATCTAGAACGGTCTGCTGAATCGTTGGCAAATCAATTATTCAGTTGCTACTCCGTACGAGTATTCTGTAGGGTTTTGGCACCCGCCACTCAAGACTTTACAATCTATTGTACACTCAACAACAGCCCATTTTCCCCACGAGTCAGCCTTCGACATACGGCACTTGTTCCCCAGAAACACACACTCAACGCTATCCACTCCCGAATGCAAATCACCCACCGGTATTTTCTCCAAAGATACCTTTTGTACATTAGCTAGAACTTAAACGGCAAGTCTAGAATTCGACGAAATTTGACATCCTTGTGTTTGAGGTTTCAGAAAATAGCCTTATTTTTAGTACGGTTCTGTAATTATAATTATCACGAGGGCTTTCACAGAAGTATATCTTCATTTCTTGAAATTACAAGTAAACCTTATTCTCAATTGTTTAAGCAGATATAGTTACTACTATAGGGGTAAATTAAAAGCTGTTCACATGTCGAGAATGATAGTATTAACACTCTTCTACTTTGGTGTTTGACAGATGTCCCTAAAGTTCTCATGTTGCATCTCCCGTAACCTGAAATTATGACCCTATTAGTCTCTATCTCCTAAGGGGTTCCAAATCGAGATATTAACACGCAAGATAATATATAGTGAAATAGCACTGCTAAGTCTTTCAGTGCCATTGCTCATGTACGATGAATCTGGCGAAAATTACTTCCCGCGAACATACGCCTCTGCCCCGAGGCTTCAAGCTCATCCTCAATATCCATCAAACGATTATATTTCACAGCCCTCTCTCAACGACATGGACTTCAAGATTTCAAATATCCAGTTCCCAGCTCGACCGTCAAATCCGCGATAAAATCATCCGTAGTCTCACCAGATCGGTGAGACAAAGACGCTCCAGCCTAGACAGTATGCTATTTTGGCACTGTTCTTGGTCAGTAAACATAACGAAAACTCATTCCATTTCTAGTAAAGCATACGCTTCTACTACTTCTGTAATTGTACCAATATTATTAATCTTTAAAAGCAGTGAGTTACACGCTTTCTTGTCATTAGCAATCTTAATCCTATCTGGATTTGTAGCCAGAAGATCATCTCCCACGAGTTCGATTTTGGAGTCGATGTTGCAGGTCTGATGAAATTCTGTCCAAGCTTTCCAATCATCTTGAGCAAATGGGTCTTCTAGAAGCACTATGGGATATCTTTCGAGATAGTTCACTAATTTCTGTAGCAGAGAGTTTCATTTTCGAGGATTGATCTTGTTCGTCTTTGAATTATAGATCATAGGTTCCTGAGTTGAAGAATTCGCTGGATGCTGGATCGACTGCGAATTTGATTAGACTTGTATATCCACATTTCTCCACCGACGTACTTGGTAAATCCAATGCTTCATGAGGCTTTGAAATCGGTGGAGCGAATCCTTCTTCATCTCCGATACCAATTGCTTGCTGATGTTAGTCTGTGTAACAGATATACCATAGATCCAGATTCTTACCAGCTCCGCCAAATTTAGCCTTCACGACACCCTTTAGTTCTTGGTAGACCTCGGAACCCATCTGAACAGCATGTGCAATTGCACTTGCCCCTACGGGAGCAATCATGAGCTCTTAAAAAGCCATAAGATTTCCAGAATGTACACCACCGTTAAGAACATTGAAGAACGGGACATATACGGTTTGTGAGATCCAGATAGCTGTCGAAGAAACTCATATAATGGTACGTTCTGCGAATAAAGTCAACACGTATATATCTGTGTCATACTCTGTAGAATTTATGTACTTGAGCTGCAGCAGCCGCCCTCGCACATGTCATACTAATATCAAGCATAGCATTAGCACCAAGTTTTCCTTTATCGCTTGTACCATCAAGTTCACGCATCAGAGCATCATTATTCGCAAGGTCCTTTCCAATATCAAATTTGCGCGCAATGATAGCTCGATCGCTTCATAGTCACCTTTTCAAGCCCCGGATGGGACAAGGGCTTTGAATGTACCTAAAGAAGCAGTAATTAGTTTTCTAAATTCTACTCAGTAAATACATTCAATGATAACCATACCTTTGTCCGTAGTCACAATTACTTGAACAGTAGGGTTCCCTCTAGAATCTAACAGTTGGGCAACATCAATAGCTGTGATCATTACGAATCCGATATAACTACTTATGTTTCAATTAATTGATTCCCAATGAAATGATCTATTGGAAGCAATTTTACTTACAAAAGAATATTAAAAAGGTGGAAAGTAGTAAGTAACTCTGTAGAGTTTCTACGTCATGGACAAAGATTAGTAAGGCTGGCGTGTTAATGCTGCATAGTTCGTTCCACCGGGTATAGCGGGACCATCGGAACGCCAGGCTTAAAGTTTTACGGGTAAAAAATTTAATAGCGGTTCCCTATTTTTATTTTATTTAAAGCAAAATGAAAACTCCTTGTTTTATTTTTATCGTAAACCGTTAGTAGCACTGCTGTGAGTTTTGACTTTTGTGTCGGTTATAATCGAGCAAGGTGTTTATACCATCGAGCCAAGATATGTTTCGAGAATTTAGGTGGGCTAACCTTTAAGAAACACTTTTTGTTGAAATATCTTTGGTGACGCAAAGTTAATTTGTTCTGCTCGAAAAGCTTCTTTTTGTGCTAAGGGAAGGAGGCTTTTGGGGTCATCTCCATGTATCGATCCCTTGAAGTTAAAGTATTTATAATCAAGTGGTGGAAGTAGGATCCGAGACTCTATCTCAGTACTAAGTGTCTTTACGACCTTGGATGAAGGAGACATTGAAGGATGCTTGCGTGGGAAGGACTTTTAGTCCGTACGTAGCTGGTATTTAGTACTAGCCAAATAAGTACTTGTTGGACGCAACCACGGCGTAAAATACCTCGTCTTTTCTCGGGACATTAAAGTCATTTCGGAACAAGCCCTTGTCTTTGTGAAGTACGAGTAATTAATGGTATTTTTTCTTACTTAGATTCTTGATTTTTATTCCCCGTTCGGGAGCTACATATTCGCCGCCAGACGAGGTTTAGACTGAGCATATTCGGAAAATTGTATAGCGATTGCTTTGACATCAGTCTATGACCTGGTATCGCGGGTGATATAAAGGTTTGGCCTGTAGAATTCACAGCATTTGGTCGGCGTTGTGTTTTCAAGAATCTAGCATGTTGGGTAACTTTCGATGGTGTTTGATATATAGATCGGCCGTTGGACCTAGGAATGACGAAATGGAGATAATGTCTTCTCCAACCCAAAAATATAATACAATTATAGCACACGGCTTTTGTTAGAGGAGGTTCAGAACGACACTGAAAGTTTGTAATAGATCTCTATGAGAGAGCTGGACTTGAACGTTTGTGTATCTTGCGATTCAAGAAAGGGCCGCGGTATTAGATACAGATTGTTTCATAGTAAGCTAGCTACTGCTCATCTCAGAGTGAGTGCATTACTTCTAGCAAAATCAAGGTTATAATATACGAAAGTATTCTAACATCCCTATTCGAGTAATTATCATATTTATTTCCCATTGCTGTAGTCCAAGGTGGCAATGTTTGCAGAGTAATTCTGTGAAAAGTCATCGAAGATTAAATCTCTTTATTAAAGAGTCATGCTACAGAAAAATACTTGCTTATGAGTGTTGTAGCACCTTTTAGGTACTATAGTAGTGAAAGGCGATTCCTGCAGAAATAATACTAACACCAATGAAGCCTTCTGTAAATATTGTAGAATACTTATAATAATAAAAAAGAGTCTTGAATTATACTTAAAATTTGTGTTAGGAACACATTCTAACGATACTTCTCTGGCTGAGTTCTGATGCAGTACGTAGGCTGAAATGCAATAAATCTCATCACTAGAATTCAAAATAAGCGAGATAGTAAGCCAAATTTCACCTCAATCAGAATGCTCACTCTTAAGGTAAGTCGTCTAACTGAGTTAAGTGGTCCAAATCATTTATCTAGCACTAAGAGCTAAAGCTGTAAAGATATCAGAAGCGATACAGATTCCTTAGTCGAAAATGATGTATGTTTCATTACCGATAGCTACATATTAGTAATGGGAACAAGGGAAGGAATAAAGGGGGAAAATACCAACAACGATTTTCTCAAGGGCGTCTAGACTAGTAATAGCACCATCAATTTGACGGCCCGCATGATTAGAAACAACAATCCCATTGACCCCCAACTCTACAGCTTTTTCCGCATCACCCACACTCTGAATCCCTTTCAACACAAAAGGTTTCCCACCACTAATCCTCTTCCATTCCATCATAACCCAAGGAATCTTTTCCCAAGTCCAAGCTCGTCCATGTCATATTTGATCAATCCAGAACGCACCCCCTTCGTTAGAGTTAGTAAGGTGATAAATTCCCTTTTCTTTAAGACGTTTTGGAACACCAGGTCCAAGAGACCTAAATTGGCGCCAATACAGTGGTAGAATACGTAGTTTAAGGATGACGTATCGTTATGTCTTTAGTCTAATTACCATCTATTTAATATAAGGAAACAAACAAGCCGTGAAACCAGAATCATGAGCTCGTTGAAAAAGAGATAGAGTTAATTTACTATAATGTGGTATATATAATTAAAAGAATCTAAGACCTTCTCCGTTTACTTTTCCGATATCTTCTATTGATGATGATCTTGCTGTTGAGAGATAGTAGAGGAGGTGTAACTCTTTAGCTACTTTTGCCGCTTTTGATACGGGGAGTTCACTGAGTAGGTTATAGATTTTGTTGATTCCGATGGGGGCGAATCCTATGGGTGCTGAGACTTTGTGTCTGAAGATGGTTATTGAGGTGTCGCACGTGTTGATGTCTATTAGCATGCGTGGGATTTTACGGTGTCGGTTGAAGGCTTGGAGGTTTGCGTGGTGGGTATGGGATTGTCTTGCGTTGGAGGAGGCGTAGTACCTGTTTGGGTGGAGAAGAGGGTGTGAGTTATTTTATGGGAGTTGAGTAGTAGGTGGAAGATGATATAGGGGAAATATCATCCTCCCTTCATAAGACCCTTCTCTCCTACTTCTTCAAGATCATCTAAATCCATACTAAAACGTGATGCTTCACCCTCATTATCTTTCTAGAATAACTCCCATTAGTAAAACCGCTCCTCTTATTAACGTTAGCGTTTTCCGAGTCTGACATAATAAATTAAGAAGGATTGATTTTAAGAGTTAACACAAATCAAAAGTATTAATTAATACTAAGGAATCAATGATACTAAGAGAGTAATTAGAGGAGTGAAATTTGGATTTAACTGGGTATTTGAAGATCTTTGTGATGATGATCGTTCATGATCTCATTATTATTGTCAGCAGTCGATGATGAATTTGAGGTGAGGTTCAAAAGCCCACTTGCTAAATATAGTCTAGCTTCCTTATCTCTACTTGGTCTCACATTTTGTAATGATGGATACTTTTTCTGTAAGACGTGAAAACCAGTGTACAAGGACATAAAGGGACGATTGTATTAGTTGTTTTAGGACTTGAAAGACCGACTGAAAGGGCAATGCCTATAGCTGTAATAATAGGGGGAAATTAAGAAAGAGAGAGCAGAGACAGAGGAAAAGAGCATAAGAGCATTAGATGGTTTGAGGTTGAAAAATCTATCTTTTTATTGCAATCTTATAGTAGTACAGTCTAAACCCCCACTAGCACGCCGACGCTCAGATGCAAATATAGCCGCCCGGTTTGTAAATGCTCACCCGCCAGAATTAACGAACCTGATGTCTTCTCTTGAATTAGCATTCCGCCAACATGCACCCACCACAACTTCTTCATCATGTTGATCCATTGCTATGGCTGCTCCTTCGATCCAAGCTCGAATGCAGTACGTGCTGCTTAATAAATAATGCAGCCACACAAGCAAGAACCGATACAGCCAAACTGGTCAGGAAAACACCCCTCAGAGCGTCCCCATAAGCCTGCATGACACCAGTCTTCCACCCCTCAGGAAGATGCTTCAACTCATTGAAGCTATTTCGAATCCTCTTGATTTCATCTGCAGCACCAGGACGATCTCCAAACTTTTCCCAGAGTTCGGATTTCAGGATGTTTTGGTAGACGGTCGATGCGATAGTTATTCCAATGGTGGAACCGGTTGACCGGAAAGCGTAAGTTGCTGATGTAATGACGGCTTGATGGTCGTGGGAGACGGCAGAGATGACAGCGAGGAGGGTAACTGTTAAAATGCCACCGTAGCCAAAGCCGATGCAGAAAAGGTAGACAAAAGCTGGCCCTTCGGGTGTGGAGAATGTGAGAGTATTGAGCAAACCGGACCCGAGAGTGAAGACGATCATGAGGGCGAGGCCGAGCTTTTGATATTTCCCAGTCTTGTTCATCAGGAGTCCGGAACCAATGGAACCAATCGAGGAGCCTATAGATTGTGGGATGAGACGCATACCAGCTGATGTTGTAGAGAGGCCCTTTGCTTGGAAAAAGAGGGGTGTGTAGAATAGGACCATGTACGTTACCATTGTCGTGAACCAATTGACCAAACAAGAGGCTAATACCGTTTGGTCGAGGAGCAGCCTCACAGGGATAACAGGCTCAAATGCGACGAAGGCTTCAATGTAGATGAATGCCCCAAGCATCACTACGGAAAGAGGCAGAGAAACAAGAACCAATGGATGGTCCCAAGGGACGATATTACCACCTGAGTTGAGACCAAGGAGGAGCAAAACGAGGGTTACAACAATGGTGATGGCACCAAGGAAATCCACCCGCTTAAGTTTCGATTTCGAGCTCTTCTTTGCAGGAACGTTGATGAGGAAGAAGACAAGAAGCCCGCTTATGACAATGAAGGGGACTTGGACGAGAAAAGCCCATCGCCAACCCCACGTATCGTTGATCCAGCCTCCAAAGAGTCCGCCAAGGCCTGCACCGGTCCCGTAACAAATATTTCCAAGTCCCTGAACCACGCCTCTCTTTCTCAAAGGCACCAAATCGCTTGCGACAAATGTAGATATGGCCATCAATCCACCACCTCCTACTCCCGCCACTACTCTCCCTGCAATAATCATCTGTTCATTCGTCGCCAGTCCGCAGATCAAGTTTCCCATGGCAAACATGACATTCGAGAATACGAGACCCGTCCTCCGCGAGAAAATATCGGTCAGACGTCCCGCCAGAGGTTGGCATGCTGCATTCGAGATGAGGTAGGCGGATGCGAACCATGATAGGAGGGAGAGCGAATTGAACGAGGTAGAGATGGGAGCTGCGAGAGTTGCTACAATGGTGCTGTCGAGCGCGCCGAGGAATACTCCAACATAGCAACTGGCGAGGGTGATGACCAGACGCGACGTGGATTGCTCCTTGGGAATAATGGTCTGCTCCACGGTGCCATCTGCAGTACCATTGGGGCGCCCATTGATGAGAGGCGTTCTCTCGTCTTCAACCGGTGCAGCTTCGTCGGCCAAACGAGGGGACGTGGGGCTGGCCATTTGTCGCGGTCGTTGCGAGGTGAGATGAGTGTCTTTTTTTTATGCAGAATTGACAAATGACGAGAGCATGACCATATAATTTGTATGTAGCTGCAGGAGAGAAAAGACGATTCTGCAGAAGGAAAGCTGTGCAACTTACGATGAGACCGACCAGAGAGCAAGATTTGGGATCAAGTGCGACGTTTGTGGTGCTTCGGCGCAAAATAGCGCCCACTTTCGAGATGGACCACTAGATCCCGTTCTGGATTTTTTTTTTGTCGATAATCCGTCTGACAAAGAATACAAGGCTGAGATCCGTACATCTCTTGGCTATGCAATCATCTTTACATCTCTGGTAAATAATACAACAATGGCAAAAGTGAAGCCATCTCCACATGGACGGGAGTGTCTTCTGCTGCAGCACACACTTCCATCTACGATACACGAGGGAGTGAGTGAGTGGGTAGTAAGTAGTAGTTGTAGTACTGGGACGGTTCGGTACTTTAGAAGTACCGTACCGTAGTGGTGGTGGTGGTGGTTATGCGACCGTACTTCGTACAGTAAATGAGAACCAATCTACTCATGACGACGGTTGCTGGGTGGTTGCAAGGAACCTCGTCCAATGAGGAGCCATAACATGAGAATCAAGCTTCACATGGTGCCTATGCATCCAATCACACGCTGTACATCTGCCAGTCAGCCTTCTGCCGCTCAAGCCTTGTTTATTTTTAGGGCGGTTCGTCGGGGTTCCGTCAAATATCCAGTCCGCTCCAGTGGATTCGAGCATGGATGGGGGCCATGGGGCGATGGGTGCTGAGCAACGCAAACGCGTCTAGTTCTTGCTGAGCCTCAATTGCTTCAAATCTCCTTCCAACCCTGCCTGACCTGGCTGACCTGAAATCTTCGTCCTTTTTGCGGGAAAAAATGCCTCGACAGCCACTGAAATAGACCGCACAAGTAGTCGTACTCTATCTAGTTGGTGTCGTAGGCAGACACAGCCTTCATCTTCACCTGCACCTTCGCTCATCATCCCCCGACCCAGCATCGCATCTTCTCATCGTCATCTCCTTTTCAATTGACTTCCTTCTTCCCTAATATTCAGTACCAAGCCTTCGTTCGCAGATCTCCCCCTCCCTCCCTCCCCCCTAAGTCAACAACCGAAATCCTCACAGTTTCAGCTGGACGACAATCCTCGCCATAATTAACTGAACGTCCTTCTCCTACACTCAGTCGCAGACAGATAAGCAAAGATGGAGTTCTCGGTGCACAAATTGCAGACCTTCAAGCTGGCGGTGCACATCGTCCAAGCTATCGTCATTTTCATAGCCTTTATCATTATGATTGCCATCTTCACAGGAGATGCCGACATAGATGGCCGACCAGGCTGGTTTTTCGCTCTGGTATGTTTCCAGCCGTCCCTCAGTCGTCTCTTCAACTCCACCCAGAGCCTCAGACTAATTTTTTTTTTGGCTGTCAACAGTGCTTCCTCACATTCCCCGCCATCATCTACCTCACAATGAGCCCCCGCTTCCCCCGGACACGGAAACTCGCAAACCCCTATGCCCTCGCGACTGTAGATTTGCTGTACACAATTCTCTGGCTGTCAGGATTTGCGGCGGTTGCAAACTGGAAGAACAACGGCAAATGCTCCAACAGATGTAATCTAGCCTCTGCAGAAATCGCTCTGGGGGTATTCCTCTGGTTAGTTACACCCGGAATACTGGCAGTTCCAAGACCCGAAAAAAGAAAGAACGAGGCTGACAGCAACCAAACAGGCTTTTCTGGTGCTTAACAACAGCCATGTCCGTGTACGGCTGCGTTTACTACCGCAACAATGGCTACCTCCCAGGTGCCTCGCGGGCCCCAAACAATGCCGCAATGATTGATCCCGACAAGGAGGCCTTCTCGACCGCTCCCCATGACGACGAGTACGCGCCAGTTCACAACCCAGCTATGGGAGTTCAGCACGACGAAGAAGACGGTTACGCCGGCCCTGCACACTCCCCAGGCTTCGAAAGCGGATCCGCGTACTCCGGAGGACCATTAGGCGGAAACCCTACAGGGGGATACGTCAGTCCAAACCTTCATGAGGATACTTCGTATACGGGCTACACGCCACAAATCGAGCCCGCACCCCCCGGACGAGCACAATTTCCAGCAGGAAACTATCATTAAGCGTAGCAAATAAAAGAGCGAGGAATGCTGGAATTGGAGTGTACCGACTGTACTAGAGCAACATGGGATTCGGTGTTTTCTGAGATGTGCAATTTTTGTCTTTGATATAAACAAGGCGCTGGATGGAGTTTAGGTGGGAGTGTATGCATGGATGGAAACGAGCTAGTGGGTGCACAAGCATTGGATGGATGTCCTGTTTGTTTGGGATTATCGGTACGATACCATAGATACACTTGTATAGGTTGCGCCCTCATAAGGAATGAAAACGCAGCAACGAAGGAATCTAATTTATGATCTGAACCTATTGTTCTCTGAATACCTGTGAGCAAGCTTCAAACCAAATACTAGAATCAAGTGACTTTTTCAAATCAAGTAACTTCAAGTCGCTTAAATGAATGTTAATAGCCCAAATAACGAAGTTACTCAAATCAAGTTTTCTAAATAAGTGAGTTTTTCAAATCAACAAAGTTACCAACTTAGTAGCACGCCTCATTTTAACCAAGGAACTTCAATTAGTTTTCTAAACAAGTCAACAGCCCAAATCAACTCACCCCCTTAAATTAACTCACTCCCCCGAATCAAACCCCCTTTCCCCCTAACAACAAGACATAGAAGACGACAATCTTTACTTAGGTCTCTTATCTTATACTTAGGTGTACTATATATACCTTTTCTTCTTCTTCTATATATCTACTTAACTACTCTTATAACATTACCTACTATAACCTTTACCACCAACACCAGCACTACTACCACTACCACCACCTCAACCTACAACCTACAACCTACTAAAACCCACCCCTTATTACTTCCCTTACACTTCACACTTCACACTTCACACTTCCTATTCCATTTCAATCTACTATTTAACCTAGTTTCTTAGAGATTAGTAGGAGAATAAAAAGATCCTATAAAGTACTAGATAATTTAATAGTAGCAAGTAATGTAACAATATAAGATATACTTTTAATCCAAAATTCATAGTTCTTAATTAACATCAAGTCTAGATATATAAATAACTCTTTCCTATCTTTTCTTAATAATAACGTTACCTTTTCTATCTTATTTATCCTAACTCCTACTATCCAAGGTATCTATGTATCTATCTAGATATCTATCCTATGTATTTTACTTATTATTCCCTTCCTCGTTGTCACAAATACAAAAAGATTAACTTAACTTAACTCAACTTCTGTAACTGTATATGTGATTTTTTGGTTGTTTTGTGTTGGTTTAGTTTATTTGTATATAACAAACACAAAGGGAGATACTGTAAGGAAAGATAGATAACTACACTTAGAATCTATATTTCTCATCTCCGACTTTTATGAACTAGTAAAAGGAAACTATTCAAGTCTCAAGGGATCTAGATTAGTTTCCCATTCTATAGTCTTTAATGTGAAAGTATATATATATTTGCTAGTTCCTGATGTTAGATTAAAGATGTAAGACATTAAGTAAGAAGTATAATAATTAACATTTAATTTCTTTTCACATACTCTTACCTATTTCTACAATGTACGAAGTACTCAAGGTACCTTAATAAACCTCCAAAAAATCCCCCTCCCCCAGACTATCCTCCCAATCTCTTCGCAGCATCTAAAGCCAAAAGACTAAAATGACCACCACCAACCGGTCTAGCCCTAAAATAAATATTAGGATTCTGAGGGAATCCACCATCGGTTGTATCGTATAGATCTGTGAATGCTGTATTGGTATCTGTATTATTTAACCAGTATGCTAAACTTGTTACAAATAAGGCTCTAAAAATCCCCAGTAAAAAAATTGTCGAGTCAGCGTTCGTTTACCATGTCCTGTTGTATCATGAAAATTTGTGGAATTCGTGGAATTTGAGGAATTTTGGGTATAGGGAGGAGGAAGAAAGAGGCGATTTACGAACCTCGTGCTAGGACTACAAGTTGCAGCTGTCCACATCTCCCAATCGCTCTTTGTGTACTCATGTCTAGAATCGAGGGGTATCCCGAATATTTGAGAGATTGTTGGATAGAATTCTGATTGCATGGTGAAGACTGATTCGGGGATGATACTTAGATTTAGTAGGAGATCGGGGTATGTGTTGTAGAGGAGACCGTAGGATGACCTGTATTGGTAGGAGAGTACGGTGTGCTTTCCACTTGGATCAATGGCAAAGGTTTTCCATTGCTCGATGAAATTATTTGCTGTGGCGGAGAAGTTTGCAGCGTCGGATGATTCGCCAACTAGAGTAGCTACTTCACGCATGGCAGCTAGGCCGACAATTCCTTTCGTGGCAAGATTTGTTTGGTTTACGAGTTCTCCGGCAAAATCATCGGTGGATAGTTGGACACCTGGGAGGAGGGAGTATGACTCGAGGTATGCTGAAAACTGCTTAAGAAGTGGGTAGTGAGTTGATAAGTAGCTTGTGTCGCCACTGAACACTGCGTAGGCATAGGCCATCAAAATCATGTTGCCACTTTCTTCGACCTAGAGCTTGTTAGCGACGATGGGAAACTACATGGCTGGCACTAACTCACCGGCATATACTCGTCGTTTCCTTCTACATGACCAGTAGCGTTTGGAAAGTTACTCCCCAGGTCGTGCATGCTGTACTCATTGGGGTAAAAGCCGCCTTCTTGGTTCTGGAACAGGGGTGCAAGATTGTACTTGAGAAGATCTGGGTTAGCGTAGAGGAAGAAGGGCATTGCGGGATCTGAAACGTATTAGTTTAACGGTTCAATGTGTTCGGCATTGAGGTTTTTGACGAACACATGACATCCACCGTGTTTACGTTTCCGTCACTAGATATCTCCTTCTGGAACATCAGAGGTTCTGATGCGTTTTGACCTGCACCATCAGGTGGAATAGCTAGAACATAAGCACCCATAACCTGTCTCGCAGAAAGAGCAACGATGCTGTAATAAGCTTGGTCCTCAGCTACGCCCAGGACAGCCACACCACTAAAGTTATTCGTGTTGAGATATCCATATGCATCGTTCGAATCGAAGATAACCTGTGAACTACCATTTGTATATGGCGGCGAGGAGGGTATGCCGTTAGCACTGTAATAGGACTGAACATCGGATTTCAGCTGCCCTTCCCATTGAGATGCTAGGCTCTGAGCTGTGGAAAAATCGTTGTAATGAAATTTGATCATTGAAAAGATATCTCCATAACATTTTGTCCACCACGGCTGTAGGGGAACAACTCCGGCGGATGTTAGGTATCGCATGACTGGTTGTTGTACAGAGCCAAGAGTGTACGTTACAGCTGTTGAGCCACTTGCTGTTACCACTCCAAGGTTGTGAGAGAATGCGAAGACAGGTTCCTGAGCTGCTGATCCTCGGAATGTTTGATCTATGTAGTTGGGAAGTGTATGCTGTTGTACGTAACGATAGCGAACATTCGACGAGTATCCCGAGCTATAAGTCATGTTCTGAGCAGATCCTTGAGAGCTGGTAAATGTGAAGTTTCCCCATTCAGGGAAGTCGTACAGTTCTCCAAAGGTGTACGGTTTTTGTAGGCCATACAGCCAGGTGTAAAGTGATCCATTCCCTCCAGTTGCAGTCCCATTGCTTGTGACCAGATTTGATCCTTGATACAAACTCCACTTCAAAGTAGCATTGCCCTCACTGTTTCGGGATTCAATGTCAGAATTGCGTCTCCAATAAAGTTTTAGTTGACCAAAAGTAATATCTTAGAGTAGAAGGCTTTCAAAGACAGGCCACACATCCAAAACAATGAGGAGAATAGTAAATCTAACTTAGGAATACTAACTATGAAATCCAAGCACCATTTATGTCGTTATAGAGCTGGACATTATGAGTTGCATTATCCGTTGACTTTGCAGTCACCGACAGATATGAGAGAGGAAGGCTAATTCGGCACAGATCTTTCGGCAAAACTGGAGACAGGAAACTCGCAGTTAATTCAACAGGACCTGCGGCAAATGTAAAGTTTGAGTATTGTGAATCGTATGAGACCGTGAGCGGGGTTGCGACCTGTAAGTTTGATATAGTCGGAAGCGACTGGGACCCTGTGCCAAGCCATTCGTATGAGACGCCATCAACAGTGACCATACCCTCCCAATCAAGTGAATTGCCAGGCCAGAAGATGACTCCATTGGTATTCAGCGTTCCGTTACCAGATGTTGAAGACCATGCATTCGTATAGGGTGATTTCACTGCTAGCGGAATTGCTGGTGGCCGTGCTGGAGAGTAGGAAGGTACATTTGTAACCTTGGACTGGGCATTGGCGGATTGAAATGCAAGCACCGCCGAAAGGGCAACTGACCAGAGGGAAGACACCATATTGTGTGGAATGAGAGAAAGGAAGACAGGATGATAAAAAATACGCATAAAGAGAGGTTGGCACAGGCCTACCTTTTCTACTCTCAGTGGACATCCGGGTTATCACCCGCGGTGTAGTACCGCAGCTAGAAGTACAGGGCTATTGGTAAGGGAGAAATGACATCAGGTACAGTCGTCGTCAATCTCCTCCTTTGACCAGGTCCAATGCTGCAGTCTGATATGAACTCGACGCTCGTCGAAGTACTGCATCTACTTCCAGTGCGGGGCATAGCACGACAGCCCCTCCCCTCCCCGCCTCACCACGGATCTACAGCAGCAAGCTCTCGTAAGTTTCTGCAGGTAGTCGATGTAACAATGTAACAATACATGGCCATGTTGTATCCGCTGCAATGAGAGCGAAGTATTATCATCGAGTACGTGGATTGCGCAGGGGAATATATATTGCTCGGATGTGTTGTTCTGGAGGAGAAAATGAAGTTGGAATCTTGGAGACGGAATCTTACTTGACCTAACCTGAACAAGCAAGCATTATTCGGGTGTGTTTATCCCAAGTACAACTATGTCCGACGCAGTCCAACACCACCACAGAGCCTACCAACCACGGTTCATGGTGTATACCATCGATGTATTCGAGCTAAAGTGCCACACGACGAAGGCAACATTCGAGGAGCCCCAGTGTCTCTGATCGTAGAAGGGAATAAAGCCAGAGAGGTCGATGCACGATGGCAGGGATATCATCATGGTTCTGGGTTTGATGATAGGTTTGAAGGTTGATATTGTGGCGGACGGGACGGCACATGTTAGGAAACAGTGGATGATCGATACTGACGAGCAGCTGAGGCATTCTCCTCGAGCTGGCGATGGTGAGGTTTGAGGAAAGGGGGTTCACTCTGCGGCGACGGTGGTTCTCAATGGTAAACACTGTCGGCCTCGCAGATTGAGTATTCGAAGTCCTTTAGAGCTGTCGCCTCTGATAGCTGCTGTTCCCCCTTCAGCCAGGCTGTTGCCCAAGATTACCTCGCATGACGGGAGTTGTTGATGGATTGAGCCACGACGAGCCCTTCATGTTTCCTGGTGTGAAACATTTGGGGTGCTTGATTAGCGGCCTCGCTCATGTGATATGGAATCTCAAACACCTTTGGTAAGCATACGAGAACTTCAGCACAGCTTCTTCATTTCCGGGGGTGCTCGATCTCCAGATCTATGATTATTTCGGGGTGTGAAGCACTTGTGATCCGATGTGGTAGCTCCACAAATCTCACCACGAGGATATAAGAGCCCTCGCAACGACATCTGCTCATCTCAGCATCTCAGCATCTGCAACATTTTGAGCTTGAGATGTAGTAGACACAACGAGGATTGAGCATTAGATTTGTGTAATCTGACTTTTTCCATAAATGTCTATTGTGTCTTCCGTCATTTTTCCCATGCTTAAGTTTATGCGGTGGCGAGGTTGGCTCATTGGGTCCTGCCAACCTCAGCCCTCTACGAAGTAATCCACCCCAAATCCCTAATCGTCTTCCTTGAAACGATCTGCAAACCAAGGGGTTCAAGATGAACAAGATTATATAATGGCCTTGGAACCATCGATGCACTTTGAGCCATTCGGTATTGTTGTGGTATCCCGAAGATTCAAGAGGCTGTTCCAAGTGCCTCTTTCCCAAACTTAGAGACGAAGCATATTTTCGAAAATGAAGTCTCATATTCCTGTGAGGCGATGGGCTCAGCTGTGAACAGGGCCCATTGAGGCCAACTCACTCTGAAGAATACTGTTTCACTAGCTTCGTACTCCCATCAACTTTTGTTTCGTTGCAGAATATTCCACACACAATCACATGCAATTTTCATACTGCGACGAGAAAGACATTTCTCCCATTTTAAGGCCGTCGCTAAAAGAGGTAATCGCGGTCAAGGTCAGCAACCTTTGGAAATTGATGTATGTTCTGATTCCTGCGACCGTTCATGTTTCTTTTCTCTGCTTACGTATATTAATATATTTGCTTTTCCATGTTTTCCATGTTTTCTACGACAGGCTGACATTGGCATACACTTCAAAATGTGCTCGCTTATTCTCAATGCCAAAATTTGCTATAGGATATCTCTCAATCATCATGTCCCATAGTGATATTGTCCAAAAAGATTGATGTTCCAGTTCGTTGTCCAACACAAAAGTGGTTGAGTGTGCTTCAGGCGTGGGGCTCGCTCTCGTCGTCCTTTCTAACCAAGTTATGTTTCTCCTTCCTCACCGTTGCTCCTGCCCGCATTGATGGATAAGTGATTCATAAATGAGCAACATATTGCCTTTCCTCAGCTCCTTCTTTCTATAATCTCCATATCAATAACATGGAGCTAGAAATTTAGTCCCATTTCCCTCCCATTCCCCTGCCTATAAGTAGAGGTTCTCCCCCCAGGTTCTTCTGATTTTCTTATTCTCCTTTTCTCTTCAACCGGTATACAATGGCTTTTTGTCAGAAGTATCCGGCCCACCGCGCAGCTGTAGGACTCACCATCTTGCACTCACAGCCAGTTTCAGCTCGTCCTTCCTTGAGCATCTTTCGTTCCCGCATTCCTATCAGGTCTCCGAAGGTCGCCTCCCACGACGTTTCTTCTTCGTTTGCCATCCCGGCCAACAATGGGCTTCGCACCCAACAACAATCGTGATTCATTCCTTCTACTCTCCCCAAGGTTGTCTCTTCGTCCAAGACTTTCTCTAGTATTCTTAAGCATGTTGAGAGGGTAAGCAAGCTTATATTCCCTCCCTTTCCCTCTCATTATCGTGATGTCGTCGTCGCTATGTCATCGACGAACGGGGGACAACAACTTGACTTGCTCAAGAAAACAAGTCTATCAACACCTTACTGGCATAACACCCACTACAAATAACATGCTAATCAATATTATCCTTAGGTACGAGCCGCCCGCGCGCGCTCTAACTCATCTCCTTCTCCGACCACTAAACCGACAAGGTTCACTTCGTGCCCCCAGCCGAAGGTTCTAAGCCATCACTCTCCTTCATCATCATCGTCATCATTAAATGCTTCTTCAAAGACACGATACCATGGATACTGTAGCGGCACTGCTCTAGCTCCTCTCAGATGATCTTCTTACTGTTGTATTTGTAGATGCTATTGTTGTAGTTTGTGTCTCTCCCCGAAGTATTCTAGCATCCTTTGTTTATAAGGTTGTAGACTAAGTAAAGCATGAAAGCTAGAATTCGTTATCAATTCTAGGATTGACAACACGCAATACAACGATAACAACAACAATACCATCTTGTAATACAAATTTCACTCCATCCTTTTTGGTTTAACTAGGTGTGGGTCTACAATCAGTGAGATGTGGTATTGAGGACTTCTCTTTTGTCTATCTGGACTTGATATGGACGGATAGAAGTTTTGGATGTTTGCTTTTTGGTGTGTTTGTTGGTTGCTTTATGTGTTCTAGTTGCTTAGAGTATCTTGGTCGCTCAGATTATTTGGGTCGCTGAGAATATTCTGGTCGCTCAAAGTGTCTTGGCCGCTCAAAGTCTTCTAGTCGCTCAGAACATTTGAGTCGTTTAGAATATTTCAGTCGCTCACACGTTTGAGTGGGAGGCTCAACACATCCTCCAGCATAATAGTTAATTCGATGGGTTGTTTTCGTTTGGTATGCAGGAAGGGCTACTATAGCTCCCAATCCTTGAAGACCACCTGAAGCCTGAAGTGGACAGAGTAGCGAAACAACGTCGATTTGACACGAAGGATGGCAGAACTTCTGGTCAGTCAAACTACAACAATAACTAGTATTGACGTATAGTTGTCGCGTCCAAGATGCGAGAAAAGAAGATATAGTTTTGACAACGAGATTTGAAATGACAAAAGTGATCTCTGAATGAATTCTAGATGGATTAGAAAGAAGAACTAGATAGCTGTAATACCATTGATGGCAATCGCTCTGTGTTTAGGTTTATCCTTAGTGCTTAAGTGTCTTGTGCATTGAAGAAGACAGTTACTTGTGGTCGAAAATAAAGTGCAAGTAGTTGAATGTTAAGCGAGACCTTGGCGAAAACGCCTTCTTTGCGGTGGGACCACATCAGGTACTGTACCTTTAGCACAAAAGGCTAATAAGAAGTCAAACTTGGCAAAGCATACCATTCTTGTTCAGGATATTAAGTACATGAACAAGAAGCAAAAGGGATTTTTTTTGAGAAGCCTCACCGCATTACTCTTGCGAAGAGCTTAAGAGAAAGAGCCGTAACTCACGTAAGACCATGCATCGAGTAGCGGTGTAGGCTCTTCTATCGATCCTTCACCAGCTTTTTTACGAAGTATCATATAATATATCTCATTCTCCCACTCCTACTAGCCATAAGCCCATAAGCGGACGATTATCCATTCATCCACGGGCCGAAAAGTGTTTCGTCTTAAGCAAAAATTGCTGCCCAACGTGTTGTATTCCTTACCTTCACACAAATAAGAACGCATCTTCATAGCATGTGTAAGGACTTCACATGCCACGAATTAAGCCTTTCGCTTTTGAGAGAAGGTTGGATGGGCCGGACCCTGATATTTCCCTTTCCCCGTTTGGATTCGGGATGACGATGGAGGGGTGTATGGCGCTTCCACAATCGGTATATTAAGCGGGCACCCCGCAGTTCGTGGGGTTACACCTGGTTTCTTCTCTTCTTCTCCCTCACATCATCAATCACTCATCTCAATTGAAGATATACTCCAGTCTCAAGCCTTCGTCGAATCCCCTGTGACCTTGTAGCATACCTCACTTCTCCTTCTCAACTCTGATAGCGTCTTGCGATCTCATATCGTGATCCACAATCTCATACTAGCCCACTTTGCAAACACTGCAAAGAACCGCAAACATGGCTAAGGTATGCTATTTACCTTGTTACACAGCTTCTTTCGCCTCTCACGATATGTCGCTAATACACACATCTATGCAGATCACCACCCTCTTCTTCGACTGCGATAATACCCTCGTTCTCTCCGAAGAGCTTGCTTTTGAAGCATGCGCCGAGCTAGCCAACGAAATCCTCGAGTCGCGCAACATCCCCGATCGCTATACTGGCCCACAACTCCTCAGTGAGTTTGTTGGCCAAAACTTCCGTGGCATGATGGTGTCCCTACAAAAGAAGTTTGGGTACCAAATGGCCGGCGATGAACTCGAGACATACGTGAGCAGAGAGGAGGATCAGGTCATCGCCAAGCTGAAGGCTGCATTGAAGCCTTGTGTTGGTGTTGATGCTCAGTTGGAGGAACTGGCCAAGTCTGGAAAGTATAAGATGTCGGTTGTCAGTTCCAGTGCGTTGCGAAGAGTGCAGGCAAGTATCGAAAAGGTCGGCCAGGACAAGTACTTCCAGAAGAACGAAGTCTTCAGTGCTGCTACATCTCTACCCAAACCAACATCGAAGCCCGATCCAGCGATTTATCTTCATGCGATGAAGGTTTTGGGTGTAACACCTGAGGAGTGCGTTGCCATTGAAGATAGTAGGTCGGGTGCCACAGCTGCTTTCAGAGCAAACATCAAGACCGTGGGATATGTAGGCAGCTACGAGCCTGAGAAGGAAGACGAGATGACCAAGGTCCTGAAAGACTCAGGCTGCGTTGTCATTATGAAGGATTGGAGCGAGTTTCCTGCTTCATTGAAGAAGATTGAGGCAGGAGAAGTTTGAGCTGCTTTTTCTTAGTGGCGAGAAAAGATACAGGCTGGCTGGGCTGTCTTCAATCTCTTCCCATCTTCTTATGGCTTTCACTTCATTTACATCAGCACATAAACTTCAGATCATAGATCAGAAAGAAAGTTTACAACGCTTCATCAAGTTACACAAGTCCCGTGTCGAACTGAAACCGAAGAGTTTCTTCATACTATCTATACCTTAGTACAAAACGACTTCCGTGCAGCCATGTGTCGCCTTGATTAAAGTGCATATCTTTACAAAGGAATAGAGTTGTACTTAGACATAGCATAATGTAGTGCAAGGCCTATATAAAGGAGGTACTGCTTACTAGTGTAGAGGTTTTTCCTTCCTTATTATCTTATTTTTGTCTAAGATTTCCTACCCACTTTCCCTAAGTCTTTGAATATAACATATTTCGAGCCCTATTATGGAGGTGTTAGCACCAAACTAGCTCGTCTATGCATTATTTCCCATACATATTTTGGGGCAATTCGATGTTGCGGTACAGTTTGAGCTACTCTATCGTGCCGATTTAGGCGCTACAGACTGGCAAGACACGAAATACAAAATAATCGAGCAGATTTCGACCTTGAATTGACTCAATGGAGTGGGATGAATAAACTGCTTTTTAAAGTGCTGCCGGCCACTTCATTCCACACACTACCATACGGGTTTCAATTATCCTGATATTGTACAGGTTTGCTTGGCGCACTCAACGGGATGAAATCCCGAGACGGCGTTGTTCTTAGAATCCTCTGTGAAGGCTTCGGCGATTTGGATCTGCTCCGCTCATGTCTCCTACCCAAATACCATTATAAAAGATGTATGGCACTGTGCGAGTCTGCTAGTTCTGGTTACTATCTATGCCGGAATTCGACGCTGAAGTACTTAAAGTGAAGGTCGCCACTCGTCATAATGACTGTTTTGCTCAAGTCGTCTCTGCTTCACTCAAGCTTTAAAGCAAGCACCGTTTTCTAGATTAACAGTCATCTAATCTAGTCTACAACATCTCTAACAAAAGGGCCTTACACTATCGATGGCTTCCAGCTACGCATAATCTACAAGTTATACCTAGGGGGAAGCTCTTATGAACATTAGACGAGAGACCCACAGATATCGAGAACTGTCAATTAGAACTCTCTCAAAGGAGAGTAATATGTCTTCGAATTGCAAAGTTTCATTACTCGATTCATTCTATAGATTCAAGATTTGAAATAGAGGATATTGATACTTTATACGCGTTAGCTCTAGAGACGATGGGAAGGACACCTGATGAGTATTGACATGTTAGTATTGTGGAAATCCCTGAAGATGATGAAATGGTTGAAGGTTGAGATTCGATTACTGTGGATATTGTTTAGGTGCTTCTTCGATAGGTTGGCCTATTATGATTTGCCAGTGGTGGGAAATGAATCAAATGATATCCTGTGGTCTTTCACATTTTTCAGAAGTACTTCTTTGTTTTCCGAAGAGCCTACTGTAAAATAAAGAATTGATTCCCCCAGAAGCTACACAAATATAGATAAACCTTCCAAAAGCTTATCTTCTTGAGTTCCAGAAAGGATATCGATCAAGGCTGGCGTCCGGCTCTTACTTTCTAACTACTGCAAAAAAGAAGGTTGCAGCACGGCTCGCCCTGCTATAGGTCTTCCACTTTCGTGGAAAGTACTTGGTAGTTTTACTACATTCACGATTTCAAATATTTTCTTAATAGAGGCGACATCTAATATTCTCTGTGTGCTTCGAAGTTAGTAACACATCTACCACTATCTCTCACCTGTGAAGCTCTTAAAGCTCCTGAAATCAATAGATTAACGGCCTGTTTTCTGTTTCTTCTTTTTTTCTCTCTTCTTTTTTTCTCTCTTCTTTTTTGTTTTTTGTTTTTAGAGACACCTAATATTAGTGCTACCTGTATTACAAATTAGAATTTTGAAAGGAGGACTAATGTATAGGCAGAAGCCGATATCTGTATTGTCTGCAATGTTTGTAATATCTCTATGTCCACTATGTCTGCGATTATCTGCGATATTATCCGCAATCTCTAACATGTTCGCAATGTCTCCAATATCCACGATGCCCATCGTGTTTGACTTTCAATCATGTCTATATGGACTACCTTGAAATTCACTAACAGTCAAAGAAGGTTACTTAAATTGTAATCTTTCAACTAGATTCACAAACCGAAATGTTAAAGTAACACCACGAATAGAATTGGCAACACTACTAATAGAACTGCTTTTTTTTATTGCATTAGGACGTACCTAGTTATATTTGCTGTGGCGAAGTCAACGCTATGGATGGAAATGCTGGCTCAGTAGAAAGCCAATATTGTAGAAAAGTCAACTGTCTGGAGGCGACATTAAGGAAGCGCAGAGTGGGGGTCTGCTCAAATGCAGTGCATGGTTCTGACCTAAGAACCTGTAGCAAACATTCTACTACTAGTTCTCCTCACTAAGCCCTTGGTGCGATTCACAAACAATATGCTCTGCTAAATCAAACTGCTCGATAAACCGTGCAGAGCCAACTCAGTCATCGAAGGGGACATGACCGCAAGTGGACGCCTAATATTCTATTGCCTAGACTGTCCAACAGTATCTAATACGGCATCAAGAACGATCTGTTCTTCGTTCTCTAAATTGAAAGTCAGATCTCAAAGTAGAAGCACACATGGAGGTCACTGGGATTAAAACTCTTCCACTTATATTCGAAAACCGAAAACTCTAGATGACACCACGAAGATTATTGGCAAGAACACTAACTTGACTAGCTTTCTTCTTTGATAACTAGAGAGAACATAGATAATTCTAACCTCAGAGTGTTTTTCAACAACTCTTAGGCTAATCTTCGTCTTAAAGACCTCTGAGGTAGAGAAGGGGGTCCACACCATCCATATAATCTCCACACTTTTTGCATGGACAGGGCTAGAGAGGTTCCTTTGGTTGGTGGAATCTTTAGGAGAAACGGAGCAGTAAAGCACTCAAAGAGAATCTTAAAGTGCTTTGTTAAATTCATTTGATGATGAAGTGATTAAGTGCCTGTTTTATGAAGGAGTGGAGTCGGGCTCCGCCGCAGCATAATTTAGTGCAAGGCCCATATAAAATTACTGCTCGTCAGTAAAATCTTCCTCTCTTCATCAACAGTACGATTTTCATCGAAAGCTTCGTTTTTCCCACCCACCATCCCTATAGTCTATGTATATAGTTAGTTTTAGCCCTATTACGGGAGCGTTTAGCAGTAAACAGGTACCCTAGAGTATCATTTCCTATACAAATTAGGAGTAATTCGATGTTGCCGTATAGGCTAAAGCTACTCTGGGCGTGCCGGTTTAGGCGCTGCACTCTGGCAAGGCACGAAATAAGACACTATTAAAACCGTTTATATTGATAATAGCGATTGGCTTAGTAAGTCCAAAATCTATGAACTAATTCGACGAAATGGGATGAATAAAGGGATTTTTAAATTACAGTTCTGATATCTGACAAAGCAACCGCTCCAACTCTGCTACATATTCGTGATATCTCTCTATTGGCCCCTTCCCCTCGCCAACAAACTGTTCCATCTAATGTAGCTCAAAACCTGAGTTTCTCTTCACGAGGAATCCAACGCTCTCAAAAATGGCTTTCAGTGACGATACATCTACCAGAATTTCTCTATTGACACGTGTAAAATCCTGTATATCTTTGCTGTAACACCATATACAACCCACGATCTGAGCTGCCAGGCTCCTAAATCCAGCTCCAGTTCCTCCATTCAAAGCATCTCAAGACTTTGTAATGGCCTAATGGAGCCAATAAAACTTGAAGTCGGTACTTAGTAGCATTAAAGCAGGGGTGGTGACTAGGTGAGGTGCGAGAAAGTCGAGGAGAGGAGTGGTGTCATGAGCGTTGGGCAGGGAAGCAAGGAATCATTGGTGTTTGGGTGCCTAGAGAGCTTGTTGATTGGAAAATGGGCTGAAAAAGATGATGACAGCGAAATTCAAGCCTACTGCTTCTGCTATGATAAGTAACACCTTCATACTTTATCAGACTTACGGCACTATCGCAGCAGAGACTTACAAAGTCTTGCAATAGCGTTAGATCGTAATGGGTCGTTATATAATTGCTAGTTAAGGCGTTTGTCGCAGATCATTGATAGATCGCAAAGGCATAGGACATGATTCATATAAATGATTGTTTCTTGATATATACAACCTCGCTCAGTGTGGAACTTAAAATTAGAACACTCACCCACTAGTGATACGAGTGAAAGTAGAGGAACACTTAAAGACATGATAATGTAGGTTACTGGCATAAAAATAGCCAATCAAATAAACAGGGCTATTCAAATCTGTTGAATTACTCGAAGCAAGTGAGTTGCTCAAGGCATTTTAGTGTTACCCGGCGAGATTTGAAAATTCTTCAAAAGCCTAGCAACGCCACAGTCATCCATTTCCATCCTGTCACTCAACCACCAAGCCCATTTCATCAAACTATGCCGCGCCTTGAGTTCAAGCCCAATAATATTTTCGTTCAAGTTTGACCAGCAAAGTTTTAAGTTTCAATCTTGACCCCAATTTCCAAGCATCCTCTTGGTGTTTGACGACAAAGGCACAGGAGACAACAGACACTCTCGTCATTCTATTCAAAAGAATAGGGTGTACTGTGCCTTATTAGCACCTGTCTCTACTTTAAAATACAGCAGTCAGGGACGTTTGGTTCTACGTGTTGAGACAAAGGGTCAGTTTCTAACATACTATGCCATATTATCTGAGACGTGAATAAGAACATTTTTCCTGGCCTCTCACATACAAATCCCAATCATTGTGTACGCCATGGAGTACCCAAATCATTCTTCCTGCTGTATTTCCTTCTGAGAGCTGTCGCTGTTAAGACCAGTTGTACTTTTGCTTGTGGTTCGCACTACCGACGCTGCTGCTTCGCTTAAATGTATACTCCAATGGAATAAGTAAGTTGAGGTTTAGAAATTGGGACTGCAGTAAATTAGTCCCAGCTGAGCCGTAGTGGAGAGACTTGGGGAGAGAAAACATACATGCACGGTTTCTTTGTTGGAATTATTGGATATGGAGCGAGAGCGGCAGGGAGTGAGCCGTGCTTGAATAATGGGTACATATTGTGTGTACTTGGCGTAAGACCTCTCGGTTTTGAAATTGGTTGTAGCAAGTATAGAGTTTATCTTTGCAGTCCCATTTTGGGACCATTCGTTGATGTCAACTTTTGGCTCTTCATGAGGTAAGTTGGCAAAGTTTGTGGCTCCAAACCTTGAGATTTAAAAGTGTTCAGACGTTGGGAAATATTTAGATGTGTCGGCTTTTGCTCTGAGAAACTTAGCCACCCCAAGGGCCGTCTTGCTGTCTTGCGCAAATGGGCAGTGGGATCTTCGCAAGGGTCTTGAACATCTGTGGCTTTTCTTGTAGTTAGCTGCGCGAACTTTGAAAGGAAGGAGAGAAGAGGAGTGGACTTGCGATTTGATTTGCTAAAGGTCGGCTCGGCTGGTGATGACTGTGTCGATGCCGAAGGACTGATTGTTGAACAGTGACATCGCAGAGGATGGGATTATCTGTTAATACGGGGCTTTCTTGCTGCTGATGCATGTCTGGTTGGAGCGGCATTTTGTTTCTGGTACTGTAATCCCCGGTAGGAAGCTACTTATTTCTGTGCTTTTCTTGTTGAATTGTGTGGCCCTCCGGGCCCTCCCAGAAATGTACAGAAGAACTACGAGGGAGGTACCCAGAGGGCAATGGGATCTTGGTCAAAGTATTTGATTTTCTGTTACATTCAAATTTCTTAGAAATCAGCTGCGTTGCAATTTGAGAAGTGTCTTGTGAATGTATCCTTACAAATTTAACTTATTGAAGTTTAGCCCCCCAGGTCCTCCCAGACAGATTGTCAAGGAGTACGGGGAAGGGGAGGCACCCGGAAGGCAGTGGAATCTTGTTCAGAGTCTTTGAATTTCTGCCGCTTTAAAACTCCTTCCATATTAGCTTCCCAAACACTAAGAAGAGAGCGGAGAATATAGCAGACTTATTATTTGACTTTAGAGTCTGCCCCTCCAGGCCCTCCCGGGCGTGAGTTGGCAAAATTGCTCGTAAGGGGAGGACCCAGAGATGCTTCGACTTTTGAGCAACCATTCTATCTATGCGTCAGCCATACTGCCATCAACCTGTAGATCGACAGCTTGGTGGATGGAATGGAATGGGATGCTCGAGCCATGATGGTGCAGTCTTCTTGGCTCTGCAATCTGCGATCGCGTCCAGCCGCGCTGCTGAAGGGCTGGGGAATCAGGTTGGGCGTTACTCACTTAAAGACTCTAGAGAGCCCTCCTTTTTGGAGAAATCATTTTGACGATCTGACAATGAAGAGGAGGAAGAGGAGGAAGAAGAGCTTGATGATTGCGGATGATGATTGATGATTATGAATGATAATTATGGGAATGGTGTGGGGAGAGAAAGTGAGGAAGGACCTCACTTCAAGTCAATTTACATTCAACGCGCGATACCGCATTGGGAATCACTTCAAATTTAAGACCCATTCTTCCCGTATTGGATAGGGTGCTCAAATTCAGGCTTCGTAATAGCCACAACTAGCACACGATAAAGATTAATATAGATACTTACTCTCACATCCTGATTCCATAACATGATCAGTGTGCTCGAGTAATTAGCTGGCCAACTTCAGGCCTCACACACCTTGTACACCCATCGTACACTCGTACAGCCAAGACGACGGGCTCGGATCCAACATCAACATTCTTTGACACTACAATATGTATTCGGGAAGTAGTTCTCCTCGACACATGGCAGACTTTTCTCACCTTGAGGATTTCTCATTGCAAATATCCAGCACAAGGTCACAGCTAGAACTTATATCACATTTGCACCATTCAGGCCAAATGGCATTAGAAATATAGCAGGTTGTTTTTAGCACCCTACTCATGATTTATTTATATTGGTCATTGTATCTCCAAGTTTCAATAAATTTCAAGAGCTTCCAAAGAAGATCTTTCCTTCAGAGAAACTCTTTTGTATGTAACTATATGGCAATCAGTATTTAAGACCATAGTCGCACAATGTGAAATCCCCAACAAGAATAAAAGTTAGCCCGGTATAGTGGAACTTTGAGTTTGGAAATTTCCGGTTTGCGTATGGCAAGTCATGTCCTTGCGAGGAAGACTGGCACGTTCATATTGGTATAACTTAACACCAACCTGTTGCCAGCAGCTTGGAAGTAGCTGAATGATTCTTATTGTGAAACACCAAGGTGTATCTGGGATTAGGTATGTGGTAGTCCCATCCTAGTACAAATAGGCCATTTTCGGAGCTTCCTTTGCTCCTCACAGAATGCAACACATTTGCCACCCTCATGTTGCTCCCCAAATAACCATTCCGTTCAACAAAAGACTTGCCCAAATGATGTAACAAGAATTTCAAATGAGATCTCTCCGGCCTCATACTTCTCCACGAAGATCTTGTGTATAACTCGGGACCTGAAAGTGACCACCATAGATCTCGTCGCTTCCTCCCCTACTCAAGGTCATCCTAACGGCCATTGCTTTGATCTTTCTGGCAAGCAAGAACATTGGTATTTATGCACGGATTGTTGTGACATCAAAAGTCTCCAAGTGGTAGATGGCATCAGAAAGAACGTTCATTCCATCCTCGATGGTGAACGTCATTGAGTGGTGCTTTGTTCCGAGGAACAAAGCTGCTTGATTTGAGTAACTCACTCAATTTAGGTAGCCCACTTGACTTAAGTACCTTACTTGACTTGAGTAACTCACATACATATCTTATGGAAATTACTCAAGAAATTTGGTAGTACTCGGCAAGGGATTCAGGAACTCGTTGGCGCAGCGCTCGATGATGAGTTAGTAAAGTCAAATAAGATCGGGAGTTGTTGCGCTCTTACGTGACTGTAGTATTCTATGTGAAAGTCTCTGATAGTGCCCGTATTCTTAAATTCGGAAGAGAGCGATGAACGCGTTGGAACCTGTCGTCTAGTGGAAGATATAAGCCAAATTGAGGCTATCTGTTTTTGCTCGGGGGTTTTTCTAGAGCCAATTTGTGGCTCCTTAGTTCCTTTATAGCAAGTATACTGTGGTTGAAAGTCAGATCTGACCCTTTGAAACGTCGGACACAAGAATAAACAAATGTAAAGAAAGCTTCTTCTGTTTCTGGATTTCAGAATGAAACTCAACGTACCGATCCATTTACGGCTGTGACCTCCTGCTCTTGCAGACTATGCTGGTTCCAAATGTCCGTCTTTCGGACCAACAACCGTAATGTGTTTATCGAATCTCAACCAGCAGAAATGCTAGCCCTTTGCCATTATCTAAGGATAGAAACCTAGCAGCATAAAGAGCACCATCCTAGCTTGTTCACATTGGTAGTTGTAATAAATCTTCCATATCAAGCCTTCGTTGGTTGATTATGAATCTTGTAAATGGTTCGACAAAATATGAATGCCTCATATAGCAATACTGTTGTGCCTGTTGAATACCGTAGTGCTTCATGATACTACCTGATAACATGTATTAGTATGGATTAGGGAAAGGTTCTCAGGTGGATCTTACTCTTAATCCGTTATCTGCAACAATCTTTTCTCTGGTGTAAAGTGAGGTGATAGAGTCGCTGGTGGTCTTTCGCGACTGCGACTTTGTCTTGTCCAAATGTACATCTTGACCTTTCGGCCTGCTTAAGTTGAATCGTCTGAAATCTTCAACGGTAATTTGTTCTGCTTCTCCAAACTCTTAAGTGTGGCATCTGCCTCGGTGACAAATCTTCGCGCGAGCAAGGTGATTTCATCTACAGATATGAATCATTCATTAGCTTATATCTTTCTGAAAGTATGCAGATAGAGACTCACCATAAGTTCCTCTTCGGATTACCAGGGCTCGGCCCTCTAAGCTACAGACTCCAATATCACCAGGTCTCCACAATATACTATATTTGCTCACACACAAGTAACCTTCTAGTGAGTCACCATGTGTGTGTCTGGTGGTGCTTGCCTGAACTTTGAAAATTGGCGGGGTCATTGAAGCTCATCAACGCGATGTTATTGACAGCTGTTCTCGTGTTCCAGGTAGGGGTCAATGGTGGCGCAGTACAGCTATTGCGTGTTAGTGCACCGAGCTTGGGATTTGATTATAACCTATCCGTTTGGCGTAATCGATCTGATGATTTCGAGCCTCTTGACATGGCGATACCATGAGAGTTACTGAATATCTCTGATAAAATCATGAATGAATTTTCCGAGTACAACATTGCTGCCTCGAAAGGCTACATATCTGAGCGAATGTTGGCGGAGCTGAGGAATGGGGTGATAGTTGTTGAATTCGTTTGTGGGGAATTTTGATAGAGAGAAGATTGTGGTTCGAGGTGTTGATCTATGGGAGACATGCTAGAGAACAGAGCGCGACAGAAAATGGAAGTCACGCACATCAAGCAAACCCGAAGAACCAAAGTGCAGCCGAACCTAGTTCAACATCAAGACCGCTGTATCTGATAGCAACTGCAGCTAATTCCTAGTTTGGGAGGTTAAAGTCTCGGCTGGATGGGCGTTTCAGTCCTTCTCAGCAACTATATTCGTAGCACAAGGCACTGATGTTGACATATCACTTCTCTGGCATTTTGCTATTCAGAAAGCCAGCTCGTTTACAGGAATGCATTCTCTGCAATTGTCTTTGCCTCTCCTTACGAGGGAACCAAAACACAGTTCCATCCGCCTGGAGAAGTTCACCGGACTTCGTGTAGAAGCACTGATTGTACTTCCCAAGGCACTTCTCCTCGACGCTCTCGTGTGTCGTAGTTTTCTGCGACGTACAAAACAGATATGTCAGTACATTTAATGCAACAGAAATACAATGGAAGCTCGAGGAACAAACAGTTCAGATAGTACCGAAAACGGCTGTAAGTCCAAGCCAACTTGCTGCTGAGTTTCCAAAGAAGATTGCTGACAGTTGGAAGATAAATAGAAAACCTGTTTCCTATTAAAAATTGATCTGCCTCACACCTGCATCAATCCCTCATATGCATCCACAGATGATGAGTGTGTCTGAACGAGACTAGCAGAGCGTGTCAAGGATCCGTAGCCAAGATGGGGACAATTGGTCATAAGCCTGGAAAGTGGACACGTTCAGAATACGACAGTGAACTGGAAAAGGGCCCAACAGATTGAGGATAATGAAGGGATGAAGAGATGACAAAGAACGAGTTTTATAGACATATGGACACTCCTTTGGTTGAAAGGTGTTGAAGGAGACAACGTTTACAGAGCTCAGTCTATGTAGGTGTCAAGCCATGTACTTTGTCCTTTAATGGTCCATATGCTAACATGTTGGAATCAGCTACCTATGCACAGATTGAAGAGAAAGCCAGGGGAGATCAAACAACGATCCAGGGTATCGATATGGATAGAAGTTCTGGATACATGAAACACTCCCAGCAAAAAGCGACAGTCTCAGATCCTTATCACGATTTGCATAATATGTGTACACAAGTCCTGTGTCAATATTCGCAGGCGGATGGTGGATAGTTGTAGGGAAGAGAGGAGGGTGTTGCCTACAAGTAAGATATTAGACATCGACAAGAGACAACCAATTCCAGCTGAACAGAAACTATAGATGAAAAGTAGCCCTCTTTATTGTCGTAAATTTTTCCAATGTCACCAAAGACACTTAGGGCTTTTTACTTTACCCTTTGCTACTATACAGCTACGAACTTAGCAGTATAGTATACATTAGTGTTGCCATGAAATAGGGACAAACACAAAGACAATTGAGGTTGGGCGATCATTGTAAAAAAGAAACTTATATGTGTCTAAAGAGCACAATCAGAGCCGAAATCTGCAGCTCTTTTTCACATGCAAATCGTCTCAACCCATCCGTTTCTAACGCCAAGACCTCCCCTGCCAAGTCCATGTGCGCTAGTCATTCTGGTTCCAGGGGAAGCAAAAACCAGGCATCCACATTTGGGGAAAAGACAAGCAAAAAGAACCTTGGGGATTCAATGGCAATGCAACCCAGCATCAGATTGCACAAACTTGGAGGATCTTCGGTTCTGGTTCTGGTTGAAAACCCACAAAGGAGATCCCACGGCCACTGGTAATTGCAAAACGAACGCTCCTCCAAGCCCCGTACACTTCATACTGCAAGCGCTTCTGCTAAAATTAAACCAGAAATACTCTTCCAACAAGAACTTTGACCTGGTATTCAGAAATCTGGTTCTTATCAATTGGAGTTGTTTGACATTCGTCTAAAGGTGTTCAACAACAAGTTAAATGTCGAGGCTCAGCTTTGGACCTCGTGCTTGAAGACAGCTCTCTCGGGTTACTTGCCTCGAAAAAACATTTTCTCTTGACAAATTCTATGCTCGAGACCTTGACTCGCAACGGCAGGGAGTACCTCTTCCCGCCTTGTCGTCCCGTTGCCTTTCGCTTATCTCGAAAGTCCCGGGATCCACGGGTAGATTGTCATAAAACAGGGAAACCCCAGGCTTTTCTGGAATTCTCCCAGCAAACTCTCAACGGCGTATCCACCGTGTGGACGCTTTGAGCCAGTTACGCACCTTTGCTGATACAAAGACTGCTTTGGCATCTGTCAAAGAGCCTAGACTGGAGTCTAATTCCACAGTTGGGTTCTCGATCAACAATGCATCCAAGTCACCAAACACCCAAACAAGTATTCCGGGCTCGAGGTTGGCTTCTTTTATGATCTACGACAGTGATCTACGACGCTGCATGTTTCTATTGTATGGATCTTGCAGATCAACAGTCGGGCCGGTTGGTAAGCGACCGTCGCTTAACAGATCGCTTGAGGTCGCTTCTCTCAATTCCCAGTCGCATATGTGTTTGGAACACAGCTTCCGTGGAAGTTCAAAGGGACCCACCGTTCAATTGTGTCCGGAAGAGGCCCGCGGATATCTGATAGTCATCTGGATATCCACAACTACACCCAGCAAAGTCAATAAAACTGGATACAACTCAAAATAGTTTTTACTACAAGACAATTGACGCTGAACCAAACGTGTTTTGCTACAAGTATCACTGGAGAGGGTGTTCATCCACTGTCCCATGAATCATGCTGAGTCCAGGCTCTTCCATTACTTAGAGCTTCAAGGTGCTAGAACTCTTTCTAGTTGGAGGTAGTGCTGGCACCTTGTCTTTTCTTACAGTATACACGGCCAAAAAGGGTCAATAATGAACATTTCAGCTCCTCTTCGGACTACTTATCTGCGAGCAACTGTCTACAATCCGAGTTATGGCCAAAATGGAATTCGACCACAATTACCCACTCTTCAGGAAAGGGAGGGAAACGGTACCAAGCGAGCAAGACAGTTCTCCCCACTGGATTACGCAACATATAAGCAGAAATGCAACGAAGATCGCTTATCTGTCACCTCATATGAGGTTAATATCGACCCAGAACCTGCGATCACACAACTTGAGTATTCTGGACCTTTCAACAGACTTAGACGAATGTGTACCGTATTTCCATATAAAGACATCAGCTGGCAGGTTGCTGTGATCTTCTTCTTTACCAACGCAACCTGGTTAATCAATTCCTTCTTCGGCTTCCTCCCCATCGTTGCTCCAAACACGAACTTCAATGGAGAGAAAACAATTGCAGTACCAACAACCCTCACAATAGCAGCGACCACCTTTCTCTTTGGTATCTGTCTAGGACTCGTCGGTGCTTTCAACGTCGACCGCGGAGATCTCACCCCAGACGAAAAGGCAGATGCGCGAAAGCTCGAGGAAGGACTGCAGGCAACTGCAAGTTACAAGCCAGCACTATTAGGAAGCTCAGCATTCGTCTGGTGGCCAACACTCATTGAACTCAAGACAATCTACATGCCCAACCCAGCCTTCCAAGCAGGTCTAATCCAACTCCTCGGAGCAGCAATCTTCACCATCTCCAACATCTCCTCCTACCCCGGCCTTATCGACCCAAAACACCAAAGTCTTTCCCAGATCCTCATCTTCCTGCCTACACTCCTCGGCGGTCTATGCTTCTTCACAGCCGGCCTCGTCCTCATGGTTCTAATGCAGGAGAAATGGTGGAAACCGAAGATTTTCGATGTCAACTGGCATGTGTACTTCTGGAGTGCCGTTGGTGCATTTGGATTTGTGCTTACTGGTAGTTTGATGTTACTTCTGCCCGGTGACAAGTTTGCAAGTGGTTTGGCTGCTTTTGTTGGGAGGTGGGCATTTCTGATCGGTAGTTTCTTGCAGTGGTATGTACTTATGGAGTTTTATCCTGAGTAAGACTTTGGAGTTTGGTTACTTGTTTTGGTGGCTTTTGGTTTTGGAGCTAGGCTCAAGAGAACGGAGATGCTGCAGGCATTGCACTTTGTTTTAGCGAGCGAGCAAGGTGTTTTGGATTTTGGTCAGAGTGGGATTTAGATTTGATGACTTTATGTTGACGACTCGGGAGACAGAACACAGTAGATAGGGTGTTGGCGCTGGTATTGTTCTTGGCTAGTCATTCGCTTGATTTAAAAGTTTGTTACATTGTGGGAATAGGAATGGGGTAGGGGTTGGGGAAAGAATGGAAGAAAATTGTATATAGGAGATGGGATGTCTGGAGGCGTATTATAGACGTAGATATAGGCGATGGTGTTTAAAATGGGGTTAGAAAGAGAAGATGTTATAGAATAATAATTAGAATGGCGTTTTGGGAGTTCAAACTATTTACCATGATTCTCGTGTCTGTGAGATTTATGCCTACAATTTTATTCCAATCCTCTATTTTTACTAATCATAAATATCATTACTTCACCAGTCTTCCAGCTTGAAGATAACCTACCTAGATGCCATCCACTATGCTACAAAACCCCACTTTAGAATTCCTGCCGTGTATCTAGATGTACATTTTAAGTAAGTTGGTAACTTCCCAGTTTCATTCAAACTCCCAAACCGCAATCACGAACCCTAGCATCTACCAAGTTTGCAGAAGCTACTCGCCTACAAAATAAGCGTCATAGATCTCACTGGTTTTTCATTCCGAACCAACTTACTCGCCTCGGAAACCATATTACCGAACAATAAAACGACCGAAGCACGAGAAGCTTTCGCATGCTCGAGGTCAAACTCAGAGTCAGCTGATATTGAAGTCAAAGTCAGGTTTTAAAAGCAATTTTATCTTTTAGATGTGTTGTACGAAACGAGAGAAAATAAATCTGGTCGCAGAATTTGGATCGAATATCTCTCGACTTACAGGATCTGTTTTGCAAGTTGTGGCTGCGATCCTAAAGGACGCTTATTTCCTTGCACACTCCTCTGGACTGGCACTTTCTTCCGGAATATTATAACTAGAAAAAGAGCAAAAATGTAAATCCAAGGCTTCGAGTTAAAAGTGGGATAATGGAAGATACTATAGATAGGAGATGTATTGAAAAAGAAGCTCATATATATTTCTCAGTTCATAATCTTTTGCTAAGAAAGTATCACATGCAGATTTAGTGGAAATTTGTCGCTGTTGAGGTGGCGTTGTCAAACCCTTCGTGGAATTGTTAGAAGAACGACATGGGGTGTTATTTAGCGGCGCGGTCATTGTTGAACAGTGAAGTATATTCCAGGATAGGCCTCCAGCTATCCTTACTTTGCCTCTTTGTAATAGCAATCTCTTGTAGTACAGGCTTGTAAATCGACTTTCAATAGAGCTCTTAGCTCTGCACAGAATACAACAGAGTTGCTACCCTAACATTGACCTTCTCTAAAACATGTTGGGGGAAATAGTGACAGATGAAGAAGGGCACAGCACCACCATGTATGTGGCGATTGCCACAAGACGTATTGTATGGATCGCAAGCTTGTGAGGATCGTTGACTTGATGTTTCCATCCATATTGATCGTTTAGTAGATATTTGTTCTTCTCCCTCCGTCCATACACTTGCCAGATCCTTATGCCTTCATATTAGGAGATGCTTACAAACAGTAGCAAGCTTAGCTCTGCTCCATTTAAAGCAGATCCAAGCATAACTTCCCTTCCTCAATCATCTTAATAGCTGTTAAGTTACTGTATGGATTGCGAGTAGCCCCTTGGGAAGGTCTGTGATCTCATGTCCCCCTGTTCTCGCGATAACAAACACTCATGAACAGCAGCTTTGCTCAAAGCTGCCTAAACTAACTCCAAAGGAGGGTTGAAGAGTTGCACGTGGCGAATTGAGAATTGGATCCTCCCCTCTCTATCATTGGCTATGCTGTGGTGATTGCTTGAAGGAGTATTGTATGGATCACGAGCTTGCGAGGATCGCTAGCTCAATGCTTCCATCCCTATGGATCGCTTGCCAGATTCTTGTTCTCCTCCTTCCTCAATAAATGTACTATTGCCTATCCTGCTTATAAAACCTCTTCTCTAGATCTCCTATGTTTCTCTCTCCATGTATTGCCCAGCTGATGCAGCCCTTTGCTGCTCTCCTTTTCCTTGAGTTGAGCGGTGAAAACTTGCGGCTCATTTCCTCGCACCGGAAGAGACCCAGCAGCAGTAGCTTCGTTCTGCTCTGTATCAAACATATTCGAGAGCCAGTTGCTCCGTAGCAAAGTTCTTAGTCGCGAAGCAAAGAAAAGTGTTGAGCTGTGTTTTCGAAAAGTACTGTCCTCGTAATTGTTAGTTTAGCTCTTCCTTGACGATTTTTAGTCTGAGATGGTTACAAATATTCCCATAACTATGAAATCTTAGGAATATAGATCGGAAGTTACTCTATAGACCGAGTGGCCATGCCGGAACAAATGAGACAAGCCTGTTTGGAGAAGAAAGTAGTGCTGTGTTTGTCTCGGCGATATTTAAAACTAATGTAGTGCTAAGGAGTAAGAAATTTGTGTGACAAGTCGATATTCGGGATATTTGGGCGCTAGTTATTCTTTGGAGGGTCCTCAAAGTCAACTAAAAGACTAGAAGCGGTGGATTGCATCTCCATTCATCTCCCTTTCATTTTGCCTTCACTCATCTACCAGATGTGGTGGTGAGAAGACGAGATGCTGCAACTAGGATTGGCTAGCCCCTGGTGCTGTGTAATTGTACAAATCAAATCTCTGCCTACTTGGTGTCATCGACATTGAATAGGTAAGATCTGCGAAGCCCGTTAGTTTCAATGCCATCATTTATAGCCCAAAGTACGCACTATATCTTTATCTCAATCCCAGCGTTAATTGTAATTCTCCATGCTCACAATGCAGATTCGGAGCATCCCTTCGATATTCCTCATAAAAGCTTCTTTACGTCCCTCCATTATCCTTTGCTGATACTTGATCCCATTGAGTTATAGTTGCATGGCCCGTTCGGACGGAGGCCGGGCCATGGTGTGGACGGAGGGTGTTGCGCGAAGATACGCCCAATGCTGTGAGACAGACCCGAGTTCACTCTGGAGGACAATGTCAAAGTCAGCAGAGTATCCACGATGAGCTGGATGAAGGGATTGTGGCCCTGTGGAGGCATTTGGTCTCCAAGCTTCCTTGTGGGAGATTCTAGGCTGCCTCGAAGAAGATCATAGATGAATCTTTCATGAAATCAATATTACATACATTCACGGAGCAGCGGTGACGTCCTTCCAGTCTTTTGGTAGTCAATAGATCTGAGGCCTTGAGGATAAGCAAAGACTTAAATATATCGTGTAAAAGGCGGAAACTTCGCAGTGATGAAAATTTCTCCGTTGTGCTGCACGAAGTGATATCAGAGCTTAAGCAAGCTGCAGCGATGATGGAAATAATCGAGGTTTTCATTGACCAGTACAATGAAACTAAATTCGTAGAAAACACAGAGAACCACCCTTCAATCAAGTGGAGTCCCCACGGAAAAGTAGCATTTATACCAAGATCCCCATCAACAGAAAGACATTCTTCCATGACTTTTACGCCCGTCATTTCCAGCTTCCGCTGGCCATACGAAAAATTTCAGATCTCGAACCGTATCTCGGGCTCTTTATGCAATCCACCCTTACTTCAAAGCTATCGTTGCCTTTTATGAATCGTTGCTAATATTTGAGTTCTTTTAGATAAATCTGCTGAAGCCAATTGTTCGAAAATGACACGATACTATCTATCTTCCAATGTCGAGGAATTGCCATTTACAACAGAGACACATTTCCCCACTCGCACACCTTCGTTGTCCTTCAACCACACAAGATTTATTCCTCTTATCGAGTACAAATTAGACGAGCATCTCCTTCCACTTGATCTTGATAGCACATATTTGCCTAAGGTTGACTCTCCTAAGGGCGGTCATAGCAGACAGCTCAGACAAAGAGGCATAAGAAAGGTACAATACTTACGCAACATTCCTATGAGTATTGAAGCATGGAAATGCCCCACGTGCACACCAACGGCATCTTACTTGTTTCTTTCACGCGGCGGAAAAGGAGTAGTTTGTGGTTGGCAGGTACAAACTGGAGTACGAGCAGTGATACGAACACCAGACTGATCAGCTTCCAGAGTGTTGTTTTGTTTGAAGGATCGGAGAGCAAGAAAGGTAAAATCATCCCTGCAGACAACAAATGTCTCTGTGTCAACTGCTAAAGTCTGTAGCCTTCACAGATACTTCATACTGTTTGCAACCTTGAAAGGCTTCATGCCACAATATCCCTAAGAATAAAATGCTGATTGCTGATAGTCCAAAAAAGCATGACCCTCTGAGAGGATAAGGTACACTTTCACGAATGTGTCCCGCCGTCTACATCTTTGGCCGAGGCAGATACAGATACAGATGCAGATGCAGATACTGCAGAAACCTTCACCCTTTCCCGCTTCCTACTAATGCTACTATTAAGTCCTTTAATTCACATCTGCGACGTTATTTCGTTTGGATGATGAATGGAATGCTGGAGGGCGATTGCACAGTGTTGAAAGCTAAGATTACATCGAAGACCAAAATCCTTATCACCGACTGCGACAAACAACAAGGTGATGCAATATCGGAATCAGAACTTCACGCAACATCAGCACGAAACCTAACTCATGAGCCTCCTGTCGATGTTCGAACATGTCAACATGACAGGAGTCGAGAGAACCCCTAATTCTCACCGCCTATGAGCCGAAGATCCTGATGAGGATATATATCCGAGCCCCTGTCCTGACCACTATCCGAACCCCTATTGCTACGCGAGATTTTATATTTGATGAAATGGGGCAGTAACACTTCTTAGGCCTAAGAAGTAAAATTAAAATTACCTAACTATTTCTTAGTTTAATAATATTATAAAGCCTTAGAATAGTACTACTAAATTCCTATTTTATTATATATATATATATATAGCTATTTTACACCTTAATACTAGGCTATCCGGGAGAGGACAGAGAGCAGGGCTGTATATAAGACTTCATTAGGATTTAAAGGGCGATCAGCACTGCGCCAAGCAATATAGCGGTCGGGCCTAATCAGAAGGGCGCCACGGTCCCCAATCTCGCGGCGTGCCGTCCACTCACCTAACACATCATCATAAAGACAGCGATAGCCGACGGCATAGACGGGCAGCTCGAATTTTAGCCGCTGGCTCGCTTTGGCGGCGGCCGAAACCCAGGGCGCACCGCCGATGCCCACGATCAGACCGAAGCTCCCGTGTTTAACGATATCCAAGGTCGATATGTAGGTCCCCGCGTGCTCCACCCAAGCGTGCGGCAGATGGGCACCAGGGTGCGTCGTCGGCTCGTAGTAAAGTACGGGGTCGCGCTGATGGGGTGGAAAGGACGTCCCATCGTCGACGATCGCATTGGATGCCTTGTAGCGCTGGCCCATGTGCAGGCCAATGGCATTCGAGCGGCGGTTCCCCAGGGCGACCTGCTCGGCGAGCTTCGCACGGCGTGCCTCCTCCCCAGGCGCATCAGAAAAGAGTCGGTCCAAGGAGGCCAAGCCGGCCTCTTGCGACTGTCCTCGCTGGAAGCCCAGCACGCCGGCGAGCTGTGTCATCTCGTAGAGCGTCGTGATGGCATGGTCGACCACCTGCTTGCCGATGGGTTGCCGCTCTTGCGAGTAGCTGTCGAGCAGCCCATCACCGGCTTGGCCTTTCAGGACCAGCGACAGCCGCCAGGCAAGGCTGTATGCGTCCTGCACCGACGTGTTGGTCCCAAGCCCGCCGGCGGGCGGATGGCGATGGGCCGCGTCGCCGGCCAAGAAGACTCTCCCCAACCGATACTCGGTGGCTACCACATGGTTGACCTCCCATTTGGTGACATGCTTGACGTGGATGGGCAGCGAGTCATCCAAGCCCAATGTCTTGCGGGCGTGGGCGATGATGGCCTCCTCCGACGTGTCTGGTTCGCCGGCGGCAGGGTCGTACTGCCGGTTCAGCGTCCATTCGTTGAACGGGCGCACACAGATACAAGTGCCCGAGCCGACCCAGTACTCGTTGCCCGGCTGCAGCAGCCAGTAGATACACGCCAGACGATGCGCGGTGTAGCGAGAGAGGTCGACCTCCAGCCAAAACGACTGCATCGACATGAGTCCCGGCTTGCCCTCGAACCCGAAGCCGATGTGCTTGGCCACGGCCGAGCGGGCCCCATCACAGCCCACGGCATACCGAGCACGCACCCGGTACTCAGTCTGCGTTGTCCGCTCCCGCACGCGAGCGAGGACACCGTCGGTCGACTGCTCGATATGTACCAGGTCGTGGTAGAAGCGTACATCGGCCCCCTTCTGTCGCGCTCGCACTAGCAACGCTGGCTCGAGGAAATTCTGTGGCGTACTCTGCATCGCGCACGGACTAGACCGCGCGAAGTCCGTGAGCTGGTGGTCGCCGGCCCCATATGCGCTGTACCGGCCGATCTCCATGCTGGTGAGACTGGTGGCTATGATGCTGCTCCCGAGGTCTTTTAGGGATACCGATACTGCCAGCACCCGGTCCTCGATGCCCATACTACGGAAAATTTCCATGGTCCGCTGGTTTGTGATGTGCGCACGTGGGGCTGGGGCGGTGCCGCTATGCCGTGCGATGGTGAGGGCTCGCACACCAAGCTCGCCGAGCAGGATGGAGAGCGCGAGACCAGACGCTCCGGCTCCCACAACCAGCACATCAGTCTCGATTTCGTGCATAGTATCATTGCTGGGCAGAACTCATTAGTATAGCTTGACGGCCGAGAATAAAGATATGGGACTCTTACTTGTCATTCGGCAGGGGATTTCTGAGGTGGCTTGCAGTGGAAGCCATATTGTTCTTCCAGCTTATATCAAGTCTTGTAGATCATGGAAATCTGATGTCGCGTCAATGCCGGAAGCATGCGGTGGTAATTGAGGTCGTGTCTATCGAGCGCAGACAGGGTATAGATAAGTTAAAATAAATACCATTACCGTAGAGGGGATTTGGATGAGAGTGGACATTACTGTAGTAGGTAGATTTGTTGTGCAGCAGCGTCTTCTTATTGTGCCATTGATTGATGAGGTGGAGGTAGAGAGGTAGACGTGGAATCGGCATTGAGAGAAAGACACTGCCCTTCAACCAATCCCATTGCGTCCCCACCATCAGTAAAGTATACGGAACGAGAGCCCCATGGGGCCCCAGGCCAGGGTCAAGCTATGCAGGAACACTTAAAATTCCCCGCAGTAGTCACTCCACAAATCTTGGTGTGTAGAGTACGACGCGTCTACTGCATGGATAACATGGTGGCAGAGGGTACCGACTAATGAGTATCACCCGTCTATTTTCTCTACCATGGAAATTTTTTTTTTAGCATTGCACCATTCTTCCGATGCGCAATATTTTCACTAGAGCAGAAAATAGAGAAAATGTTTTATAATCCAGCTAAAAAAAAAAGAACAGTTTGCTACAATATTTGTCCGAGGCGAAAATAAAATAAGAAGTCTTAAGCGACCAACCCCTCCTTCGTACTCTGAAGTCCACCTCACCCAAGCCAGATATACATAACCAATGCAATGCTCTGCAGCGCAGTGCACTAAGTCCTCGCCTGAGATGTCGTCCCATGACTAGAACGTTGCTGATACTGCCTAAAGAGCTCCTTTCCGTAATCATTGCCGTTTGGCGTCCTAACCAAGGTATGTATATGGAATGGCAGAGCATCTCTATTATTGAGGAACACTCCGGTGTGGTGATCGAACTCAGCCATCACCACAGGAGAATGAACTTTGTAGTAAAAGGCATCTCCTCTTTGAAAGCCGCCAATCCAGCAAAAATATGTCTCTCCCCAATGGGCTGAGATCTCTTCCATCCGCACCGCCAAGGCCTTTTCTGGAAGGTAGTTGATGCTCAGAATGACCAACTGGCGGACACATTCCTGCTGGGCCGCTGAGAATGTTGATACCTTCAAACCCTCGTACGGAACGACGCGGTTATCCTGAAAAGCACCGCCCAAGTGTCGTTGATCAGCGCGATGGAATCTCCAGCTTGGATATTCTAACCCGCTCAACTGGGTATAAACGCGCACACTTTTCTGCGTTTGCGAATCCATTGACTGCATCAGCCTCAGGGCCATCTGCTCCTGATCGATAAAGAGCTCGGTGCCTTTGTCAGGGCCCTCGTCGATAATATTGGGCTCGGCCCCCATGAATACCGGGGATACCACCATCTGCCTCCCAACTATAAAGCAGTTTAAACAGAAGTGATGGCCATAGATCTGCCAGCCCCATGGCTCTCTTTCAGAAGGCGTACCGAAGATGACAAAATTGTAAGATAGCTCATTAAGAACCTTTCTGCCATTCACAACTTCCCCTAGAAATTGATTCACTTTCATGCAGCCCTTGGCTTTGACATATCCAGCGGGAGACAAACTTGCTCGCATGAGACCGTGCAGTGCAATAACGACGTCTTCCGACACCTCTTCTAGGCGAACACCGTGCCTATATGTATAGAGCTCTGGGTTGGACCAGCACCGCCATTCCAATGCGTCAATTGGCCGTGCTAGAGCCCGTCTTTCCTCCGGCGATGCAATCTCGAGCACGTGCTGTGCAGCCTTCACCATCTCCGCCGTTGGAGAGCCCGGGTCCTCGCCCTCATCCGCGAGACAGTATAGATTTGGAATCAATCGTCCATCCACAGTAATTCCTTTGTACTGCTCGTTAAGGAGTTTCTCCCAGGTCTGCATCCAGCCGGCCACGAACGGTTCAGCACAACGCAACTTAGCCCATTGATAGGTATCTGATACAGCAAGGTCCTTGCTTCTTAGTGTGTCTGGAGACGGAATATAGTCTCGGAAGCTCGCTACTTGCTGGGTCACCTCCATCTTATCCATATTTTTTGCACCCCTGGTTAGGAATGTATGGGTTAAAGTCAGACTGACGGTCTAGAAAAGACAATGAGACGGAGTAGGTCGTTTTATCAATCAAACAATAGAAACCAATATTCAGGGGAAGTGTTGGGAAAACAGGCCGAGTCAAAAGCAGGAGCATATGGCGAAAAGTATACCCAATGCGGGCGGCCAAAGAACGTGGTTTCACAACCCACTGTAAACGCCAGGACAGTGTGGGGTCAGTATCATCAGCAGATGGATGCCAATAATAACAGGCAAGGAAACACAAGAGCCTTGTTCATACTCTGATGGCCATGAGCGGGCTTTGGGATGAGGTAATTGCTAAGCATGCTCTAATATAGGCACAGTATTGACAAGGAATCTAGGCAAGGTATTCCAATCCAATACAGTACATGTTCGGTAAGCAATCCAGTACAACAGCATCCCCACATGCGCTTACCTCCACTAACACCCCACTGCCCCAAACTTGCACAAGGATACCTACCGCAATGACCAAGAATCCAAATTATTTTACAGAAATCACGGTCTTTTTTATTACTCCAGAAACCTCACATAATACTGGTAAAAACTTGGCCTTTTCTAAGGATTGTTTGTATTACTTTAAAAGAGAAGAATTAAACTTCTATCTATAGCTTTAGATTCGAGGTATATGCCTATTTAGATTAACTGCCTTTCATATTCTTAAGCACAACGTTTTGTTTTGAAGCTCTTACTAGAGTAATAGATATATAATATTTATTTATAGATAGACACAATAGAGATTATTAATATTAATAGATCTACTTCTAAACTATTAGCATTTTAAGTTTTAGGAATTTTTACCAAACCACTACATAGAGATTATTCAGGGCTGGAGTTAAGAAATCTTCTGTTTTTGTCGGCCTGTAATCACGTATTTCTAATATATCTTCATTTCTGGTGGCCCTAGTACCCGCCGATCCCTCCGAAATCGTAGATTAATTCCGACTATTCTAGCCTAGTATAGTACTATTTTTATATTAATAGATCAATACCTTAAATACCTTATTTTATATAGATCTAGGTCTATTTTAGGTACCTCTCCTTTAATATATAAATCTAAGCTTCCTCTTATCTAATAGAGGTAAATAATAAAGTCTTTATTTATAATTTTTATTATATTCTATACTTTCTCTATATACTATATATTTAAGATAATTAAGGGTTTATAGTTATAAGTCTAGTTATTACTTCTTTATAATAAATACCTTTATTTTCTATTAAAATTAAATAATTTTATATTAATTAATAAGAGTTTTATTTATTACTCTAAGGTATTAATTATTTAAGTAATATTTATTACTTTATTTCTATTATAATTAGTATTTATTTAAATCTTATTTTATTTATTACTTATATCTTTTTAATATCTTAGATTAATTTTCTTATTAAATTTAATTAATTTAATCTAATAATTTAAATTAATTTAAATTTATTAAATTTATTTAATTTATTTAATTTACTATATAGTACTTTAATTTAATATTCTATAGTCTATACTAGTTTATTATAAACTATTAAATATAAACTATCTATTTAGATAATTCTATTATTATTACTTAGTTTAGTATATTATTTAAATTATTTAAAATTACTAAGGATTTAATTTATTTAAATATACTAAAGAACTAGAATATATAGTTTAATATAATTAATAAAATAGTTTAATCTAATAGAGTAAATACTTAGTTATTTATTAATCTAAATCTAAATAAAGAGTTTACTTTACTTATAATATCTACTAGGTTTATAAGACTCTTTATATTAACTAAGATAACTCTCTCTACTAGCTTAGAGATAGCTATATAGAATATTAGATATTAGTTTACTTTAAATTTATATAATTTAGAAATTAGTAAATAGAAAATTAAGTAATCTAATACTTAAACTCTACTATTAATAATTTAGAATATTAATATCTATATTACTTAAATAATATCTAAAACCTATCTAAATAATATTATAAATAATACTAGTATCTAGAGATAACTTTAATTCCTCTAGGGAAGACTAAAGCTAAGAACTATTAATTAAATTATAGATATAAAAAAATATTTAGATAACCTTAAAAAGACTAATAAGAATTAAGATATTAATAAATAACTCTAGGAATAAAAGAATATTTATTCTAATAGTTATAAATACTAATTAATTATTATTAATTTAAACTAAATCTATATTAATTTTATACTAGTAGTAAACTATTTTAACTCTAATTAGTTAACTATAGTCTATATAACTATTAGAAAATAGATTAATATTAGTAAGAATCTCTAATTATTTTATAAACTAGTAAATAATTTCTAAAACTACTAGAGAGCCCTAGAAGCTACTAAGTAATTAACTAGATATTCTTATTCTTATATAATATTTTTAACCCTCTAAGGGTATAATAATTAAGGTAATAGATCCTAGAGTTCTAATTTAAAATAATAGTTTTTTATATACTTCTATAAAGAGAAAATATAATACTTAGATTACTTATATTTAATTAAAACTAGAAACTTTAATTTAGATCTAAATAAGAAAACTATAGTAGAAGAAGCTATAAAGGATCTAGATATTAAGACTAAGATAGAAACTTTTATAACTAGAGCTAATAGTTATATAGAGAAAAATAAGAAGTTTAAGAAAGAGTCTAAGTATAATATATAGTAGTCCTTTAGTCTAGTATTAGTTAAAAGAGGTAATTTTAGATTTTAGATTATAAGATAAGGATACTATTACTAAGTTAAGAGGTAATAATATTATTAAGTTACTAAGTATAAGTTAAGATATTATATTTAAGTTAAATATAAAGCTTCTATCTATTAAGGAAATAACTACTACTTATATAGAACCTTTATATTTATAGATTACTCTAGATTATTATAATCTAGTATAATCTACTTATACTAGATTATTATAATCTAATATAATCTATAATCCTTATTATATAATCTTATTATATAATCTCCTTATCTTATATACTTATAGTTCTTTATACTATTCTCTATATAGAGCTATAACTAAGCCTTAGACTAAGAGACTTACTATATTTATAATACTATCCTCTATCTAGCTAGTATATCCTTATACTTAATTAGTAGTTTATAAACCTCTAATAATAGTTATAGTTTTATTTCCCTTTCTATTATAACTTCTAAAAAGAATATAAAATATCTTTAGTAAATTACTCTTACTCTAAAGGTTAAATAATCTTCTATTACTAAAGAAATATCTCTCTATAATTTCTATCTTTACTCTAAGTATTATTATATTATAGTTAGTATCTTTACTTCTTAGTATTTTAAATATATTTACTATAGAAAGATAAATTATAATTTTTAATAAAGACTACTTATAATAAATAATTAAATATTAATTAATTATTAATATAAGAAACTATATAATAAGTATAATAAGGTAATAGTAAAAGTCCTTTATCTATTAAAGTTAGAAAAGATACTAGAAGAGTATAAATAAAAAATAATTAAATTAGATATTATAACTCTTAAAGAGTTAGATATAAAGGAGATAGAGGAGTATATAAAGGTTATAAGGTTAGAGTAGTCTATAGTTTATCTAGATAAGGTCTCTATCTTTCTAGACGATTCTTCTATTAACCCTAAGGTCTTCTCTAGACTCTCTAAGTCTTTCTAGACTAGGTTTAGATCTTCTAGTATTTAGTTTAATTCTCTTCTAATACTATAAGAAACTAAGGTTAACTCTAGTAGAACTATATAAGCTTTATAGAGTAGTTAAGGTTTTCTATAGATTCTTATATATTATCTATTTCTATATATCCCTTTTACTTAATAAGATATTCTTACTAACCTTCTTTATTAGTTCTAGTATTTATTATTTTTTCTATATTATATATATCTAGATTATTTTTAGATAGGAGTTTAATATCTATTACTACTAGTATATTTCCTTTTACTAACTCTAATAATAATATATAGAATATAGAGTATAGTTAAGATTTCTTAGATAGTTTAATATAATAATTAACTAGTTTAATTCTTTCTAATATCTTAAATAGTTCTAACTTCTTAAAGTTAAGTTTTATACTTAATTATATTATTCTAATATTTTTTTATAATAGGTATATTTTATTCCCTCTCTCTAGTAGAGGTCTTATACTATACTTCTAGTTTATATATTTTATTATTCTTAGATTATAGAACTTAATCTCTTTTACTAGATACTAATATAATTTCTATAAATTACTTACTATAACTATAGCTTATTAGACTTTCTCTTTATCTAGTTATAGTTATTAATAAGCTTTTAGTTAATATCTATAATTTATAAAGAATAGTAATATACTAATAGATTTACTTATAGTACTATTATATATAAACTATACTAGTAGTAATAGTTTTATCTAGTTATCTTATTATTAATTAATATAATTATATAAGTATTATTCTAATATCTAATTTAATTATTCTATCTATCTATCTATTTATAAATAAAATATTATAGATAACTTATATTTTACTCTAAGTTATATTATAAGTAATATCTAGAATTTTAATATAAAGAGTTTATCTTTATCTAATATAATTTCTTTTAGTAATTTATATTAGTTAATAACTATTTTAAAGAATATATATATTAGCTCTCTAGTATTATTACTTTCTTTATATAGTATAAAGTATTTATACTTAGTTAATTTATCTATAATTATCTAAATAGAGTTATAGATAATCTTTATTATTAGTTCTTTAAAAGATAATAACTTAATAATAAAGTTAAATATAATTAATCTTTATAACCTTTCTAATACTAGTAGTAGTTATAGTAATCTATATAGTAAGTACTAGTTAATCTTACTTTTATTATATAGATTATATTCTATAATTATTTACTTTATTTACTTCCTTATACTTAGGAAGTAATAATCTTATATAATCTAATTAAAGGTTTTATTAATTCCTTAATATCTATAGATTAGTAATAAGTATTATTCTTATATAAAACCCTTTTATAGTTTTACTAATATATAGACTAATCCCTTAAATTATAATAATTCTATTTAATTACTTAAGAACTCTTTTATTAGTTCCTTAAGGATTCAAGAGGTATATTTATCTATACTATATACTTATTTAATCTAGTCTTCTAATTCCTTATCTTCTACTATTAATATTATAACTAGGAGTTTATAATTATATTCTAAGTTTTCTTTATTTTACTTAAGTATTACTTTTAGTCTTTTTATTATTTTTCTAGTATAGTCTTATCTTTAACTTAAAGTATTAACTTAAGTATTCTTAGATCCTCTTCTATATATAATAGTAAAGTTATAAGTAGATAGCTTTTCTAATTATCTAACTTATCTCTAGTTAAGGATTTTTATTATTATAAAGGATATAAGGTTCTTATAGTTTATCTATATCTAGACTATATACTTAGATCTCTCTAAATAGACTCTTTATTATTTAAAAGTAACTATAATAGTTAATAGTTCTTTATTATATATATTATAGTTTAACTCTATAGATATTATCTTCTAAGAGTAATATATAACTAGTTTTAATTTTCTCTCTTTATTAAGTTATTCTAGATAAACTCCTATAGTAAAATCTAATATATTAATTTCTAAGATAATTTATTATTCTAAATTAAAGATAACTAGTATTAGTATAGATATAAACCTTTATTTAAGTATATTAAATACTTTCTAAGTCTTTTAGTTCTATTTAAATTTCTATTCCTTTCTTATAAGTTCTATAAGTAGTTAAGTAATCTTTAAATAGTTATAATAACCTATACTTGGGCTATAGTTATATAAGTTATAGAGGTAGAAAATATATAGAATTCTAGACTAAGGAGGGGAGAGAGCTTAAGAGAAGCTTTATCTATATATAAGAAGTAATATTATATAACGATTCTTAGTAGCTTCCGGCTTAGGATAATAATCTTCTATTTAGCTAGGCTACCCTAAGAAATAAGTATATTGTTAGAATTATTATATTACCCCCCCCTCCTGAAAAAGCTCGCCCTCGAGTATATTTCTATAGGTCTATTATTGTTTAATTTATTATAATTGTTGATACTATTATTATAGTATTATATCTATTTAAGGAGCCGTTATAGAGGTCTAGGGAGGTTAGGGTTATTAAGGTAGAACTTTCGGAGTATATAAGGACTATATTTCAAGTTAGATACAGGGTACTATTCAGGATCTTCGTTGAAACTAGTCTATTAGATATAGTAGAGTAGACTATTATATATTTTCTTGACTATAAGGATCTTTTCAACTTCCTACTTATCGTTATTTATAATAACGATACTAGATAGTTCTTCTACTTCTTGACTAGGTAATAAGTTATTAGTAGCCTTCCTGAGCTTATCCAGTGAGAATACAGGGTAGATATTCATTGATTATAATAGATCGATTCTATAGTTGTTTCCTTCCTAGGCTAGTACTAGGTATAGACCGGCTATTTAGTAGTCTAACTTTCAACTAGGTCTCTATATCTTCTAGTTCCGTATTATAATCTATACTTTGTCCTTTACTTTCTAGTTTATTACTCGTCGGTGTTGGTTTATATCACGTTGTTTCTTTTTCTACAAGGCCTATAGAATCTCTTTTACCTTTTCCTAGGTATTATATATTCTTCTAGCTATATTTTAGGCTTCCTGGACGTTTAGACGTTCCTTCGCCGACGTTGGCTCTTCAGGTTGATTCTAATTGAAAGAGGTTCTAGGCGGGTATCTATTTAATAGTTCAAAGGGAGATATTCTAAGACTCTTATATAGTAAAACTAATTAGGTATAATCTATAATTAGGAGTAAGTCTAACCAATCGTCTTGGTAGTAGCTTATATAGGGTCGGAGTTATTAGTTAATATACTAGTTTATAATTTTAATCTAGCTATCTATCTAGGTATAGTAGGCTATTGAAAGTTTAATTTTTATACCTAAGATTCTATAGAATTCGTTCTAAAAGTCTAATATAAATTAGGGTCTATAGTCTAAGATAATCGATATTAGGGTACCTTTATAATAGTATATATTCGAAATATATAGCTAGGCTAGCTCTTTTATATTTATAGTCTTATTATAGAGGACCGATATAACTTATTTACTAAAGTAGTCTATTACTATAAGGATATTATTGAATCTATACTTATCTTTCGGGAAGGACTTAAAGTCTATTATAATATACTACTATAGTCTTTCTAGAATAGGTAGTAGGTTTAGGTAACTAGGGGTCTTATCTCGGGGGTTATAGGATCTCCTATATATATAGTAATTATTAATATATATTTTTATATCTAAGACTATTCCTTTCTAGTAGTACTATATAGCTAGTAGGGATATTATCTTCTTTAGACTTAGGTATACTATTAATACCTAATTATAGACTTCCTGGATTAAGTATATTCTTAAGGTAAAATACTAGTTTAACCCGCCGGGTAGGGAAAATAGTTTATCTAGTACTACTAGATACTTTCTCTAAAATAGTAATCTATTACCTATAGTCTAATCTTAGTTACCTCTCTCGGCCTTTTTTCTTTTATTAGTAAGGGTTAGACTATCTCTGTTTATAGATAAGATTTAATCTATAATATTGATAGGAGATTCTATAGGGGTAAGGTCTTTAATTTCTTTGAATTTGTATAAGGTTATATTACTTAGTATCTATAGGTTAAGTTAATCTAGAGTTAGTAATATCTAGATTCGGTATTTACTTTTAGTAATCTCTTAGGGTCTAATATCTTATTCCCTATATATAAGGGTATCGGTATATTCGTTTTTCTTACTAGGTTAGTATATAATCGTGAAGAAGAATTTAGATAAGAATTCAGTCTATTAAGCTTAATATAAGTTTAGTTATTTCATTGATATAAAGTATTCTAGGGTCTTATAGTTAGTAATAATTTAGATTTAATATAGGGATCCTACGGTTTCCACTCTCTAGTGAGAGAGAGACTTAACGATAGCTAGTATTTCCTTATTATATATCTAGTAGTTTAGTTCTACCAGGGCTATTGTTTTTAAAAAGTAGGCTACTAGGTACTAATCACTATCTAATTATTTCTACGATAGTATTCCTACTATAACTCTATCAGAAGTATCTATTTCAATCATGGTTTCTAGTTCTAGGCTATAATAGTATAATACAGAGGTATTCATTAGTATATCTTTTAGTCTTCGAAAGGTAGTCTTATAGTCCTAGTTAAAATCAAAGGGTACTACTTTTCTAGTTAACCTAGTTAATAATCTAGTAACTAGACTATAGTCTTTAATAAACCTCTAGTAGAAGTTATAGAATCCAAGGAAGGATTATATAGCTTGTATAGTTCTAGGTACTCTCTAGTCTTTTATAACTTTTACTTTTTCAGGGTTGACTTCAATACTAGTAGTACTAATAATAAACCCTAGGTATTTTATCCTAGTAATATTGAACTTATATTTCTTAATATTAGCTTAGAGGCCTACTTTATATAGTCTTTTAAGTACTTTATATATATATTCTATATATTCGAGGGGGTCTTCTGAGTAGATTAAGATATCGTCTAAGTAGGTAGTATAAAAGTTATCTAGGTACTTAAATAAAATATTATTTATATAATATTAATATATAGTAGGTCCATTAGTTAATCCAAAGGGGAGTACTTTATACTTGAAGGCTCTATAATATATATAGAATATAGTTAGCTCTTTAGAGTTAGGGTGAATTCGAATTCGGTGGAATACTTATTGAATATCGAGCTTAGTGAAGATTTTAGCTCTGTTAATCCAGGCCAAGGTCTTATCTATCAATGGTAATAGGTACTAGTCTTTCTAAGTTATTATATTTAATTTTCGAAAGTTGATATAGAAATAAAGTCCATTACTTAGTTTATAGACAAAAAGTATAGGAGATGTAAAAGGGGTCTAGCTTAGAGTAATAAAGCCTTTTACTAGGTTCTCTTCTAGGTAAGCCTTTATAGCCTCGAGTTTAGTGGTAGTTATATTATATAATAGACTAAATCCAAGGGTATTTTCTGATTTAAGTTTAATCTTAAAGTTAATATTATAATATAGCGGGAGTATATCTAAAGTAGCCTTGGAGAAGATATCTTTATACCTCCTATATTTATCTAGGAGATTCTTCTTTACTAGACGTTTATCTTCCTTAAGGTCTTCTTTAGTTATATAGTCCTTGAGGTAATAGTTGATTTTATATATACTAGTAATAAACAAGGAGTCCTTTTTTCTTTAGGTATAGAGGGTATACACCAGGGTACTAATTTCGGTGATATCAATAGAGACTAGCTTATAAGCCTCCTCTAGCTCTTCGTTACTATTTAGTTCCTCTATTTCTTCTAGGTCGGGTATCTTATAGAGATTATATTCTATAGTTCTTAGGCTATCGTAAATATCCTATTTATAGGTTCTTCTTCTAAGTATCAGTATCCAGCGGGTTTTCTTTCTCTTAGTAGTCGATAGTAACTCTTCTTGATTTTCCTTAGTGGCCGGGTTAAATAGTTCTTTATATATTAGTATCTTCTAGGGTCGGAGACTAGTATATCCAGCCTTTCTTCGGGTATCTTCAATTATAAAGAGCTTCTCTCTCTGGTTTATATCCTTCTGGAAGAGTAGGTTTAGTTGATATTTCTTATTATTAATCTATTGTTAGTTAATTAAAATTTCTTAGGAGAAGAGTAATATTAGTAGTATATCTATAGACTAGCTTAGGGCTCTCTTAGCTACCTAGAGATTAATTCTAAAGTATAATAACTATTTTCTTCTAAGTATTACTTTTTATTTTCTAAGGTTAAGTATATAGAAAGGTATACTTATTAGTCTTCTTCTATCTATATATAAGACTAGTTATATAAAGTATATAATAGGTTTTCTAAGTTTTCCGTTATACCCTCTTACTTAGTAAGGGGAAGGTAGTTCTTCTATCTTAATTTTATAGAATCGTTATAGTTTTTTAAGGTACTAGGAATCAATAAAAAGAAACCTATTTACTCTAGTATTACAGAGAGTATCAATTGAGAAAGTAATTCTATTATAGGCTAATATATAAGGAATAATAAAAGCCTATCCTTCTATTAATTATCTTAAGTTAATTTTATATAATACTTTATATTCTAGAGGGGAGACTTTCTCTAGGACTCCTCGTTTCTTGATTTATTAACCTTATTTAGGCTAGTTTTCTTGTATAGGTAAGCTCTAGCTATATATCTAGTTTCCTTATAGATAAAGTACCTACCTTTATTCGAGAGTTTCTATTTCTTAGTATTCTCGTAGGTAGGGTATAGACGGGTACTAATACTTCTCTCACGGTCTAGGGTAGTAGCCTCTCTGGTACCACTAAGAGTTATTATCTTTTTTATAATAGGCTTCCGCCAACTACTAGTATTCTCTACTTTCTTTAGCTTAGCCTAGTAGTAGGATTCATAAGTCTTTAGAATCCTTAAGGATTTATCCAGGAATATATATTCACAAGTAAAGCTTTTATAGTCCTTACTCTAGGAGTATATAGGTAAGGTAAGACGAAGTAGTTCCGGGGTAATCTATTATTTAAGGGTTGACTTCAACTCACTAGTATAGATCTAACCAAGACTAGTAAGGTATAAGAACTCTAAATAGAAATTAAAGAATACCTTATCTTTTTTTATATAGAGGGAGTTAAACTTATTACAAGTATTACTAACCTTATTATTATTCTCGTAGATACTAGCGAGGTAATTAATTATTTCTTTAGTAGTCTAAAAGTAATAGCTCTCAGCTACTCTTGATCTAAAGTAAGCTATTAAGTAGCTCTGAGCTTTTCTAGTAGTACTTCTAAATATAAAGAGTATATAGGCCTTTTCGGTAAGGTAGTAGTTACTATTCCTATCAAGCCTTCCTTTAACTTAGATCTTCTATAATTCGAAGGTAGGAGTAGTACTATTATTGAGTTCAATAACCTTATAGAGGACTTTTGACTTAGACTAATAGGGCTCTCTTTCTATAGACAGGATAGTACTACTAGTATTTCCTTGATAGGTTATAGTTAGTACTTTAACTAGCTTAGTAATAAGGCTATTCTAGTTATTTAATTCTAGTAAAGGTCGAGCCCTCCCCTAGGCTCGAGTCTCCGCCTTAGCTTCAAGTAATAACTAGGTTAGTTCTGAGTTCTCTTGATACAACTATTTAATTTCTATATCTAGTTCTATATCAGGTTCTAGGTCTCCTACTAGAGTAGTCCGGGAAGTAGACGATCTAGAGAACTTAGCTATAGTACTAGCGGCTTCCTTTCCTTTCCGGGGCGGAGCTATAGTTTTAGTTATATAGGTCCACTGGGTCATAGTTTCAGGGTTCTTTTCTTTTAGGGTTAAATAGACATCTAGGTCTTTTAAGAGTCCAAGGTTCTGGTTCTAGTTTTCTAGGCTTCTAGTTCTTTTATAAAGTAATTCAGAGCTTTAGTTCTAGTTCTAGGGTTTTGTTCTATATCTATATATTAAGGTAGTTCTAGTTCTAGTTCGAGTTCTAGTTTATTTATTCAGGATATTATATTTCTTTCCTAGAAGTAGTTCAGTAAGTCTAGAATAATATAACAATCTATACTTAGGCTACAACTATATAAGTTATAAGGGTAGAAAATATATAGAATTCTAAACTAAGAAGGGGAGAGAGCTTAAGAGAAGCTTTATCTATATACAAGAAGTGATATTATATAACGATTCTTAGTGGCTTCCGGCTCGGGATAATAATCTTCTATTTAGCCGGGCCGCCCTGAGAAATAGGTATATTGTTAGAATCGTTATAATAGTCTTTAATAAATCTTTAGTAAAAGTTTATAAATCTTAAAAAAACTTATACTTCTTTAACTATTTTTAGTTCTAGTTATATAAGTACTATATTAACCTTAGTTATATCTATATAGATTCTATTAATCCCTATAATAAACTCTAGAAACTTAAGTTTAGTTTTATAAAACTTATATTTTTCTAGTTTAATAAGAAGCTTTACCTTTTTAAGCTTCTCTAATACTTTCTTAATATACTTTATATACTTAGTCTTTATCTTAAAAAAGATAAGTATATTATCTAAGTAAATAACTATAAAGATATTAAGATATTTATATAGTTATTTATTAATTATCCTTTAGTATAATACTAGTATATTTATAAGTCTAAATAGTATAATTAAATACTTAAATAAACTATAGTATATTCTAAATATTATTTTCTACTTATTACTCTTTTTTATCTAGATAATACTATATACTCCTTATATATCTAAGTTTATAAAGATCTTAATATCTTATATTCTATTATATAGTTTATTAATTAAGGGTAGTAGATATTTATCTTTAATAGTAATACTATTAAGTTATTAATAGTCTATATAGAGATAAAGTATACTATTTAGTTTTAGTATATATAGGATTAGACTTACTACTAGTAATATAAATAGTTATATATATCCTTTCTTTAGGTTTTTATTAATATATATCTTAAGGTTATTTAACTCTTTCTCTAAGAGTTAGTAAATAGATCTAAATATTAAACTCTTTTTTAACTTAATAGGTATTTTATAGTCTTATAGCTAGTACTCTAGAAGTACCTTATTCCTAGACTCTTCCTAGAATAGTAACTTATATTCCTTATATATTATTAGTATTTATTTTAATATAAAGGCTTAGACTAAGTCCTCTAGTTTATTAAAAGTTATATATAACTCCTCTTAGTCTAGAGATATCTTATCTCCTAAAAGTACTATATAGTTATTAATATACTAGTATTAGTTTATAATAATCTACTCTTTCTACTAGTTAATCTAGGGATTATAAGTTTTTAACTAAGGTATACTAAGAATTATTAAATAAGTCTTTAAAGTAATAAGATCTAGTTATATCTCTTTAATATATCCTTTTAATATTTTTATAATTAATTAATTAGTCTTATAGGTTACTATTCCCTTATTTAATCTAATTAACTCTCTATTAATAATACTTAGATAATATAACTCTTATTTCTTTAGGACTATAAATCCTTTATCTAGTATTATACTTATATTAATAAAATTATCTATTATATCTAAGTCTATTATTACTTATAGTACTTATCTACTAATCTAGACTATTAGAAAAAGCTACTATCCTTTTCCTACTATATATAATTCTCTCTTATTATATAGGTTCCTAGACTCTTTATAATTACTTAGTAATAGTCTTCTACTATTAAGGTCTCTTAGTTTTTTAATAATAAAGCTTCTAGGATTAAAGTTACTTTATTAGATATATAAGATATATTAGTTTAATAGATAGGTTTCCTTCTACTTAGCTAATAATCTAATCCCTTCTTAGAAGAGTAGTAGATAGTATAGTTATCTATATAATAGATTATCTATAATAGTTAAATATATTAGAGGTAATTAATCTTTATTATATCCTTCTCTTCTCTAAGTTTTATAATCTCTATATTAAGTTTATTCCTTTCTTTCTTAAGTATTTTATAAACTTAGTTTA
>PDUO01000114.1:6039-87856 GCA_003008705.1 Pezicula radicicola | reverse complement strand
TTATTATTCTATTCTAGTAGATAATTTCTTAAACTCTAATTAGTTAGAACTAGTCTTATTTTAAGATATATAAGATAGTATAATAGTTATAAAGTTAAGAATATTATTATCTTCTTACTCTTCTTCTATTATAATATTTTCTAATAAGTTTATTATCTTAATTATAACTTTATTTATATAACTAATATTAAAGTCTTTAAGAGAATAGAATAATTCCTTATTAAAGAAGATATTATAACTTTAAATTATCTTATTTAAACTAGATACCTATATATAGAATATAATAATACTAGTAAACTCTATAAGATAACTAATATATATATAAGGTAGTAATTTATATAATCTTAGAAGATAGTATTTATCTTTCTCTAGAATATATATATAGTAACTAAAGGTTTAAATATAAGCTAGGGATAGTTTTATACCTTTTAGAGCTTTATATAGTATTAACTATCCTAGGGCTTTAATTAAAGTTTAATTTACTAGGTATTCTATTATATAATAAACTTCTAGTTATAGATTATAAGGTAAATTTATTTAGATTCTTATATAATAGACTTTTATAGTAAGTATATACTTTACTTTCTCTAAATCTTTATTTTATACTTAAGTATTTAATATACTTAGCTTATAGATAATACTCCTTTCTTTATAGAATTCTTTAATTTTTAGATTATATAATAATTTATTATTATATTAAATAAATTTTATATACTTTCTTTATTAATTTTTAATAAAATAAATAGTATTAATTAATATTTAAACTAATTTATTTTTATATAATATAGAGTATACTAGGTTAAATTTAGTTTTAGTATATTAAATATAAAGAATTTATTTATTACTATTATAGTTATAAGTATATAATAGATTAATAAGATTAGTTATAGTTTAAAACTAGAGTTTTATAGAATCTTCTTTTATATATAATAAATAAGAAACTAGTTTATAAGCTTTAGTTTATTTATATATAGAATATTTAATAGTTTAAGAGTATAGTTTTAATTTATTAATATTAATATTAATAATTATATTTTATAGTATATTTATAGTTTATAAGTTAGAATATTTAAGTTAACTATACTAGAGTTTAATTATAACTTTAAAGAATACTTTTATATTATATTTTATTATAAATATACCTTTAGATAATATTTTAATATTTTATTTAATATATTAAAAGTTATCTAAAATACTAATATTATATAAAGTTCTATTTTTTATATATAAGTAATTATATTTAATATTCTAATAAACTCTCTTATATTTTAATAATTAAAGTAATATAATATTAGTTATAAATCTAAAAATATATAAGGTATTCTAGAGTTCTAGAATAACTTTATCTTAGAGAGAGTTAATAACTAGTATTATTATTTTATAAACTTTAATTTAATAGATCTCTTTTCTAGTTATAATAGTTTTATATAAGTATATAAACTAGATTATTTTAAACTATAAGAGATTATTATATATATAGGAATTAGATCTAGAATTAAGAATAATAAAGTAAACTAATTTATATTTTAAATTCTAGATATTTAGAAAGAATATACTAGAGGCTAGTATAAAGGTTCTTAGTTTTAAAAGAGTATCTATTATTAATATTAATATTATTTCTAACTAGTTATTAGAYTAGACTTTAATAGAAATAAACTTACTTTTAATAAGGAATTTCTTTTTATATTAAATAATATTATTAATTAATACTTTTATCTTTAGATTTTTATCTAGCTTTTTTTAAATTAAATTAATAACTTCTTTCTTTATATACTATCCTTTTAGCTAGTTTTCTTTAACTAGATAATAATAATTATTATACTAATAGAGATTATTATATATATATAGGAATTTAGATTTATATTTAATAGTTTAATTTAAATAGTCTTAGAATATAATAAATATATTATAGGTTACTTTATAAACTTATAATAAGGATTTCTAATAGGTTTAAAATTAATTAATAAAGTTATATAATATTAGAAGATCTTTATTCTTATCTTCTTTTAAAGTTAATTTTAGTTTAAAAATTAATTTATATTTAGAATTAATATCTTAGATTATATATATAAAGTTAAATAGAATAAGATTATTAATAGTTTCTATAATATTAAGATCTTTAGTATTAGTATATATAGTTTTCTATTATTATAATTATTCTTTAATATTTTWTTTTTTTTTAAATAACTTAAGTTTATAAAGCTTTCTAGYTAGTTTTATTCTTTAGATATAATCTAATAGTATAAAATATAATTTTAATATAATTAATACTTCTTATATTATTATAGAATTATATATAAGTAAGAGATACTAAGAGGTTATAAAGTTATATATATACTTTTATATAAATACTAGTATATCTAGTTATTTATTAATTAGTTAAATAGAATATTTCTATATATCTTATTTAATTCTAAATATTTTATATTATTATTTTATAATTTTAATTTTTATAGAAGTTATTATTAGTATTTAAATAAATATTAATTAAACTAGAAAAATTAAAAGTAATAACTAAATAAATAATACTAGATTAATATATAACTATACTAGGTTCCTACTACTTTAAACTAATTTATATACCCTTAGTAATTAATTTTATTAGTCTAAGGAGTTACTAAGAATAAGTATAGACTTAGTAGTTATTTTAATAATTTTTTTATTAAGGTTAGATAAGTTAAGTAAGTCTATTTAATCTATATAGAACTAAGTAGTTTTTAAACTACTATTAGTTTAAATTAAACTATTTAAATAAATTAATTTAGTATATTAATAGTAGTAGAGGGCTTATAACTATTATTAAATAATAGAATATATTAATAAATATATAGATTAGAAGTTAAGAGATAGTTACTTAATTCTATATAGGTAGTAAAATAAGAGTATATATATATAAATAAGAGTAAGTAATTACTAATATTAAAACAGCTTATATAGTATTAGAGAAATAGTCTTCTTATATATAAAATACTTAGAAATCAACTATCTAACTAATGCCATCAGCTCATCTATAGTATAAACTAAATATGAACCATATTTATGGTTTCTGAACGAGTGGTAATACTGTTATATTTGGCAACACCAACTTGAAAGTCAGTCTCTCGTGCGGCTGCATGTTTACGCTCCAAAAGTCACAAAAACCATGGTCTCTTTCGAGACTCTACACTTTCATACAATACCTGCGTCTCTTATAGGATCTACGCCACTAGAAGCATTATTGTATGGGCTTGGTCTTTTCGCTGGATCGTTATATATCCAGGACTTCTCCGGATATAAAAGACTCTGCAGTCTTTTGGGAATCACAACTTCTGTCATCGATGATGATGAACATATCAATGTCTCAGTAGACAGATTTGTGGATAGAGCGGGCTGGGATAGGCTTGGCTGGTCGATCGATTGTCCTTTTGATAGATGCCCCATTCCATTTCTCAAGGCCTTGACCGCCTTGCGAATGAAAGGCCAGGGCTATATACAGTCCCATATAGGCAGTCTTATCAGTGGTAAGGTTTTGACGGAGGATAGCTTTAGTTATTGATTATCTTAGTTTGACAATAGAAGAGCATTCTCTTTGACCCGATACTATATTGTAATTTTGAGACAGCGAAATCAATAGAAGCTGCAATTGAGTCAATCGAATTATCTTCGCCGCCCTTAGTCTCACGCCTTAGCCTTCGACCGCAGTGGCAACACTGCCGCACTTTGTAAATGCAATATTGAATAAATGAACAGGGGCTTAAGGTAGAGTATTTAGATAGAGCTCACCAGTACGATAAGGCTCATTGATTCTGGTTTCTCATTCGATGCAGAGCAAGACAATTCCACGAATTTGGGAAGTGCTTACTTCTAAATACACATATACTAATATCTGGTCCCATACGGACAACTTCGCCATATCTTTCGTGAAGTTTCTAACATGTATGTAGAAGCCCGCCACTGAGAAGGGATCTGATATACGATATACATGTCGCAGAATATACTTTTGTGCCAGAATATGAGGACAGAGGATAGAAATAGATACTGTAGAGTATATGAACAGAAGTCCAGAGCTATGAGTGATTAGTATCTGTCCACTTATTTCAGTGTTGTATTCCAATGCTAATAGGAACTTACAACAGTAGTGACGATAACAGCAAAAGAAATCCACCTAATTTTCGACAAGGTATGTGCACTGGAAAGGCCAATCGTGACCGCTGTGATGCAGGTTAGGCTTCTACGAAGTAGGAGATCTGGATATAACAGCTTGACTGAAGAGTCAAATCAGTTGGTGCGAGTTGATTCTTGAAGCTGTTCTGGAATGAAAAGTACACTGATATTTATATGAGGTATGTCTACGCTCTCAGTATCGGATGTTGTATAACACGGTAGTCCGATTTCTTGTATAATCTTGTATTACAAGTGCATCATCCATTCACAACGACGAAGGATTTTCAATGCATATAATCCGAGCCGGCGAAGGTCTACATTTATCCATATGTAGTAAATAATAATACACGCATAGAACAACAGGAGGAGTTTTATTAACCCCTGCCTCCTTCCTCCCTTGGCACGAACAAAAAAAAAAGCCTGCTAGTAATTCAGTCCCGTACCATACTACAAGTAACCAGCTAAATACCCTTCTTATTAAGCAGTACGTCTTACTTCTTTTCATCTCCTGCATAACACGATACAATTACCATCTATATCACAATCAAAATATCCAAAATGTCTAATCTAGTAGACCGCATGCATGCTGTACGAGGTGATATCAGGGATTATCATCTCGTTTTGTTATCTTAGGAGAACTTTGCAAGGTTGACTTCAGGGAAAGGTTTCTAATGCTTAGCTCTCTATTCCTATAATTATACTTGCATCAAGGTTACCCTTATCGAATGTGGCTATAGCTCTTCCACTCACTCAATTCGAACGATAATATTCATGTGGGTCGTTTCGATTGAACTTTTAGATATGCAAAGTGTACAGTGCTCTGTCTAGGACACCGTGTCTCGTTGTCATGGATAGTAAACTCAGAGACTACTTATCATCGAGGGGTACTTGGGTGGTGAATAGATCTTGCTTGCATGTGCAGTTGAGATAGCTCCGGTGGCGAATTGTACCAAAACATTTATTATCGTGATGTCTTTACAGGAAAAGGAACCGGAAATCCCAGCACAAATCAATTCCAGCCAGCTTCAACGCTGCATTTCACAACAAATGTCATATTTATTGTATAGTAGGCGAATTATCGCATTCAACCGGAATCATCGAGTGCATCGGTTGCATCCCATAAAATGTATTGCATATAGACTAATCCGCTTACCCTTAACCTATGTACGACCCAACTAAAGACCATGGATGATCGAAACTTAACTAATATACAGATACAACTAATCTTTCTTACATCCAATAATAAGTAAACAACTCCGCCCCCATCATCTCATCCCCATACTTCTCCGCCTTCCCCTCTCCACCAGCACCAGCACAAACAATCAGCGGCAAAAAGTGCTCAACCCCATGCTCTGGATGCATATCCTTCGCACCTGGAAGGGTCCTCCACTGTTCCAAACTCTTAAATCTCTTATCAGGATCTTCTTGCTGCACAGCCTTTGAAAGGGCATTGCTCCACTCAACATTCCGTTGGCGAAAGGTAGGATTACTAACACCGCCCCTTTGGTAGAGAGGTATATTGTGGAAGGATGCTGCGCCAGAGCCTAAGATGGCGATGTTGCGGTCGCGGAGGGAGGAGAGGGCACGACCCATTTTGTAGTGGTCATGGGGTGATTCTGAGTTGAGGATGGAGAGTTGGATTATGGGGATGTCGGCGGTGGGGTTGATGAGGAGCATAGGGATGAAGACGCCGTGGTCCCATCCTATTCCGTTACCTCTATCAGCGAATCGATCCTACTATCGGACATGAGAACCATGGAAAGGATATCTCGTAAACGTACCACGCTTCGAGTTCATCTCAGGCTCCATGCCCAAGCCTTTCAATACATCAAAGACCTCTTGCGCGATCGTTGGAGTGCCTGGCGCATCATACTTCAACTTATATGTCTCAGGTGGAAACCCGTAGTAATCGTAGTATAACGAGTGCTTCTTGCCATTGGAGATTGTTGGTTTGCGCTCACTCCAATGAGCAGTGACTATTACAATAGCCCGTGGGGCGTCTGGAGTGCCAAGCCGGAGGAGCTTAGGCACTTTTGTCCGCAATGAGTTGGAGATTTCGGCACTGCCTGGGTGACCGATCGCGGGGAGAGGTCCGCCGCCGTGACTGATGGCGATTGAGACTGCGCGAACCATAGTGGTGAGATGACTCCAGGACAGATTTGGGGTCGATGGACGGGCTATGAGGATTGGATGGCGCAGGATAAAGCTGGAGAGCGCGGCGAAGGAAATTTGAGTTTAGGAGCTCTATTTGAAAGTGAGCAGGCTGTAGTACTTGTAGAGAACTTTAGGAGTAGATAGATAGCAGTAGAGAGTTATGAATTTGGTAAGGATTAAACTAGCTTGGCTGCTCGGCGCAGCAAAGAGCCGTGAGCCGTGAATTAGTCTACCATGAATGAATGTCCTCCTTATAATGTTGTTTTGATCGCAAGCCAACAACAAACATACTTTAGAAAAAGCACTGCGCTTAGCCTTATGATTGGCGGAAGCTAGCTCTGTTCTTGAGTGAGAACTGCGGTATGCCTTATTATTGGCTGTAGGTGCGCTGCGCTATGCTCTGTGATTGGTTGTGTGGCTGTGACTGCGGTTATGTCGATCATCAAAAATCAAAGCCCCTGCACATGATATATTTCTGGGGATCTGAGACGACTTTGACAAGGTACGGGTACGAGTACCGGCATGTGGAGGTTCGAGCCACCACAACAATTAATGATTATCAATGGAATACTGGGGCGGAAATTGGCTGGCAATCATTGCATCATATTGAGACCGTAGCTTTGAAAAGTCTTACACCTTAGCTGTATTCTTTTAAATTCTCTCAAGTCCCCGCCGCTCTCACAAAGCCGTCAACGTCCTCCTTTGTCTTTTCTCACTATTCCACCGGGAATCCTTTCAACATACTACAACGACCGCACTATCAACGATGAAGACTCTTGTAATTCTCGGCGCCTCATATGCTGGCGTCAGCACGGCGCATAGACTCCTAAAGCAAACTGCGAAAAATCGTGATCTCAAGATCATTCTCGTGTCACCAAATACCCATTTCTACTGGAACATCGCCAGCGCTCGAGCGATCGTGCCCGGACAACTATCCGACGAATCGATCTTTGAGCCGATAGCTCCAGGCTTCAAGCAATATACCGCAGATGTATTTGAGTTCATTGTCGGCTCGGCACATAGCCTCGACATCGAGACCAAAAGAGTTATCGTGGCAGCGCCTGATCGTCAGCTGGTGCTCAATTACGACATTCTCATCCTCGCAACGGGTTCACAGACCAAGGGCGATGTTCCCTTTAAGGGACGTGGTTCCTACGATGCGACGCGAGATGCGCTGCACGATTTTCAACAACAGGTCAAGAAAGCAACTTCGATCTGTATTGCTGGAGCAGGGCCAACTGGAGTTGAGCTCGCCGGCGAATTGGGATTTGAGTTCGGGACCAAGAAGAAGATAACACTGGTATGTATAAGCAGTCCACGACCATCTCATTTTCTAGGACATTCACGTCTCATTTTCCAATCTCTTCGAAAACATCATCGTATCCTTACTAAACAAAGTCCCGTAGATTGGAAGCGGAGCTCAACTTCTCGAGGGAACACCAGCAAGCGTAGCGAAAACCGCAATGCAGCAACTTCAAAGCTTACACGTGGATATCAAGCTGAAAACGAAAGTCGTTGGGTCAGCAAAGATGTCAGGCGGCAGTACAGAACTAACACTATCCGACGGCGAAAAAATAGTTACGGACCTATATCTGCCTACGGTTGGACTGTCGCCAAACTCGTCCTACGTACCTCAACATCTATTGAACGCCAATGGCTTCGTTATGGTGGACAAGTATTTAAGAGTGAAAGACTCAAAAGACATTTGGGCCGTAGGAGATATCTCAGACATTCAACGACCTCAATATATGAACACGGAGAAACAGTCTATTCATCTTGTGAAAAACATTATCTCAGTTCTCCACAACAAAGATCCAGTACTTTACAGTCCTGGTAGTACAAGTAAGTCTTAAACCAACCTAGAACTATCAATCTGGAAATCTTTTTACTAATTGTACCTCATTTGTGTCTAGATATGCTTGCTGTTCCCATTGGTCGGAAAGTAGGTACTGGACATATGGGAAGCTGGAAACTGCCGAGCTTCATGGTGAATATGGTTAAGGGAAAGACGTTATTCGCTGATAAAATGCGTCCGATTGTGAGCGGTAGTGCTTTTTAATGCTTGCTTGGCTTTTCCTTTTTGTAATCATCGATATCGCAGCAAGCTTGACGTATATCCAGTTTAACCTATATCCTCTGTTTCTAAATTTAACTACGTAGCAGCATAGAAATTATAATTTGAATGTTTTATTAGTCGATCATTTCATGCGAATGTACGAATTTGACTTGTTAATGGTTTCGTTACTTGTTAGGAAGTCGGTGTCACAAGAATGAAGTTACGATAGATTTACAAGCATCTGATTTGCTAGCATCTCGCATAAAGCACACCATATAGAAGTCAAGAGGGATTAGGTTATTAGTATTGAATATGGAGAGAGTAGAAATAGTCATATTCAAGATTAAGTAGGAAGCATAGCGCAGCGCCGTCCTGCCTGGACTATGAAAACACTATTGACTATGCCCCACTACTCCTAAATATCCTAGCTTCTACTAATCATTGATAATAGTGGCAACAGCACCGCCCGCTCCAAGAAATTGCTCCCCTGACTAGTTTTAGAATTGAAAATTAGAAATATCGTGTTGTAGCCATGGGTACACTATTTAAACGCAGAGCTAGAAGTAAGATCATCGTTACTGTTATCCCAGGAGTATCCCACTAACCTGGCTCAAAGAAGTAGAAGGCTATAACTCAAGGACCGAAGGTTGTTTTCCCAAGTCCACTCACTAAGATCAGTTCCTCGCATGCGCCATGTCATTTCTAAAAGAGGCAGAATTTTGCTTCGATGCTCCAGCGATGGATCTAGTAATGGCGCGGAGGTGAAAACCTTCCTGAAGAACTCCTCATCTTCTCTCCTGGCGAAGCTTCCAATAATGTACAATGGCCACACGAGAGCGTGCATTAGATCTACAGGCATAATTGTACGAATTATCATCATTGCCTCACACACGAACGCGTTTACACCTTCCGTCTCGGATAGGAGACCGGAGGTAACTGCATGCAAGTATATTGATGCCGCGAGGGCAAATATACGTGTGATGATCGTTGTTGGAGGAATGCGCGGATTGTGTGGAGTAGGAAAGTCTGATTCAGAGATCCTTGAAAATGCAAGGGAGTCTTCGGTGAGTCCACGCTGGAGCGCTCTCTTAATATTATCGGCAGTACTTTCAAATTCGGCGGTATTGAGATGACCCTGTTGAAGTGCAAGGGTTTTATACTCGTGTAGTGCAGCAATGCGACCAATTTGGAGCATGACCCAATTTTTACAACCCATGATATTTTCTAGCTTGATCTTAGTGTCGGGGGAGAGAGCATGAGAATGCAAGGATAGAAGGCGAGGCGATGTCCCTGTGGTGATACAGGAGATGATATCGAGCCATATAACCACACCGCAAAGAAATCTAAAGGTTACTACTTCTTCGAATGCTGGATATTCAGGTTCCACCAATGCCGTATCCAAAAGGAAACTTGCGTTGGACGATTTCAAGAACGTCATGAGGAGAGCTGATCGATCTCTATAACCTTCGCGGAGAAGATTTGTAGCTGCGCGAAGATGTATCTGCCACGTGTCTCCATGGCCGGCAAAAAGCTGTATCCGATTAGTACAAGCTCTTGAAATAAAGCCCACCGAAATACATACTTCGAAGAAAACAAGCTGTACAATTGAAGCCATGACGCTGAGGTTATTCCTTGGGCATGTCTCCTCTACCCATTGACCCACGTTCTTGATGGCTTGCTGAAACTCTTTCAAGCAAATTGCACGGTGCTTCTCTTGCTCAGTCAAGCTGAGTGTGTGACATGTATTACCGGGTTCTGACAGAATTGAAGTCCCTAGATGGTACGCACTGAGGCCTAGAGCCGCGTGATATAGTGGTTTCGTTCGTAGCAAAAGAGAAAGTAGCCAACCACGCCCTCCCTCAGTGATTCCCGGTCTGTACATTGGGTACTGCAAGGAGAAGACATTGTCTAGGAAGTGCATCAATAGCACTGATTCACCGCTCGAGATCGCGGGCAAGAACCCGGAAGCCAGGTGCGAATTAGCGCCTTCGGATATGGGACCCTACTTCACATTAGCGTTTTGACAACATATCATTATTGTGAATGTTACAGTTGAAGGGCTTTTCTCGGTCCCGGTTGACTGTTCAGGAGAAATCGTCTCTCGTGCAGCCGCCTGGGACTCGATATTCAGGTCTGAACCATAAAGAGGGAGCCTCTGTGGAAGAGCACCTGTCGATTTTGATTCTACTCTAGGTTCCTGGGATTTGGGTTTCTGATCGTTGTAATACCCTTGAAGCTTACTCAGAGACACCCGTAGCCGACCTTTGCTCCGTGAGGTGTGCTTGACAATTTGCTTGATGCTACTTGCTATGGCTTTCTCTTCCTCGCCGTTATCCATCCAATCCGGCTTTGATCCATAGCCATAACAGGTAATGGTCAAGGATTCACATGTTGAGCAGATAGGATGTCTCTCGTCACATTTTTTTCTACGTAGGCGGCAGGTCCAGCAGCCTTTCCTGCTTCGGAGTTGGCTGTACATGAGGACGAGATGAGCCTTCAGATCACGATAGAACCACACAAACGTAGAGACTAGAAAGGTGTGAGCGACAATACTGGTTTAGGGGGGTATTCTGCGCTGAAGTGATTGATTGATTGATTGCTTGCTTCTTTAATGGTTGCAGTTCGTAGGAGGAGCGTCAAGGCTAGATATCTTATCATCAGGTGACATGGATGCCCTGACTGGTCTGTCAGAAGTGGTGCTTACAAATATGCTATGGGCACCGGAATATTCGGAAAGTCTATTTAATCTTATACGGTGTGGCAACCCTACTTCTGAATAGCTTCAACAAATACAGACAATTCAGTCAATTCATCATATTATTCCTAACACTTAGTATATATATGGTGTTAGGAATAATCAGCCTAACAGCTGATTATTGTAGTCTTTTGGCTCAGTGGGAGCGTGTGCGATCCTAACCTGCATTCCTAACAATCGCCAACAGGATCATTTTACTTTAAAGTACTCTAGATCTTTAAATGAGCATCGTTCTGGACTGTTACCAAAAGTGCTATGGAATCCCGAGATCAGAAATGTAGTGTTGGTGGATGGGCGCTCAGAGATCTTGAAGCAGTTGGCAGTTCTCCAGGAGATATCGCCTAATCAGAAACGAAAGTATTTCCACCTACGTACCAACGCCGCATTGGACTACAGACCTCCTTACCAACTTTTCTTCACCGACCCTATTGGCTATTAGACCCAAAACATTGCCTGGTCGCTACACATGTGCTTGGGAATAAAGCCTTAAAGAAGATAGCAAATTTGTTTCACATTTAAGTAGTTAACGATGTATTGAAATTTGACCAAGTTAAGTGTCTAAAGACCAACTCCCCATGCTTTAACTTTGATTCGAAATCGGTCACAGCCCCATTTTGCAACCAAAGCGTACCCGTACGATTCTAGAGTCAATCCGAATAGAACACTGCGCGCGCCTTGCTTTCCGAGTGTCCTATGTCCATTGTCGGGGTCTTGGGCGAGTTGACGTAACATATGTTTCGCATAGGATATCTAGCTCAAGGGGTGATAGGAGTCAACCCCATGAGCTGAAATTTGGACAAACATTGTTTAAGGGATATTTTCGTCCAAGTCCTAACAAGTAGACTTATGTACAGCATTATCGGTGGTGGACACCGCTCTCTTCAGCCGCTTGTGACGAATTGACGGAACGCATCTGTCTGATACTAGACTGGCGTGTACAAGCCCTTGGTTACTGTTATTCTTGCCTTCAGAGGCTTCCTGGGTCTCAACATGATCGGTGACTGCTTGAAACGATAGACTCGCATATGAAATACCGACTATTTTACATTGGCTTCCTCCTAAATCATATATGTATGGTAGAGACCCTCAGGGAAAGATGGCCAAATCTCTGTCTTAAAAGAGGTTTTAGTTTAGAATGATTCCGCATTCTATTCGAATGCTGGCATGTGGCTCATGAACTCCATAATCTTTGATTCCTGTCTAGCGATGGTACCGATTAAGCATGCTTCGATATACAATTGCGGGGGTAACTCACAAAGCATCAACACCATCAAAATGTGCAGACTCCAAACCCAAAGTGGGTCACATCATGGGATATAAGCTAGTGAGCTGATCCTGTAAGGATTCCTGTGTGGGGCCATTCACTTCTTCGTCGTCGACAGAGATGTATGGGTAGGCCAGCAACCTGACTACACGAAGGCACCTGCTCGCCGTGGGATTGAGTTGCACCATCGATTCAATCACACGAATTGCCACTTGTATCTGGTCGCGCCAACTCCTAGCCATTGGAGAATGCGGAATATTGCGAAGACATACCACAGGAATGAGGATTGCTTGAAATAGGAAGTACAGCCCATACCAAGAGGCCATCATTGTTTGTTGGTTGTTGAACCAGAATTTGGAGATGACCTCCACAGACTCACTAGCTGCACCAAGACAGCGCTGGAATGCAACATCGATGTTTTGATGATCCTCTGATGTCGCGTTATCTTCGTTTCCCCGCTCCTCCCGTGCCATGGCACGTTGAACAACGAATGGGCGATACATCAGGATTCGAAAATTTTGATACCTCCATTGCAGAGTTGCGTGGCATAGAACGAATCTTGGAGGCTGAGCAGAATTTATCCGAAAGAAGTGAGTAATGAATCTAACCACGGAGTGATGGATTTGTCGTCTAGTCCAACCATTTCTTTCGCCGTTGGGAATGGTGTTGAAATCATGAGCGAGTAGATTTTGGAGGTTGCCAAGTGGAAAGCACATTGCGCTCGTATGTGTGTATATAAGGTTGTCTCGTCAGCTAGCAGGGGCATTTGGGTCGTAGATGGAGTGAGATCAGAGTCGTGAATATTTGCTGGTAATTCAGCTTCTATTCCACGTTGTGGGAACTCAAACGGCCTAGAGAATGTTATGATACTTCCAACATCAAAGGCAAACAAACACCACCAAACCCTTCGCCGAACCTCCAATACCAAAGGAGTCGACTGCCAATTGGGGAACTCTTTATGAAGCCCAATGCCCATAGCGATGCGCCTCGCAAGCCCGTAATAGCTGTAACTTGAATTCGGTTTGTTGCCCATCTGCGCGTAATTTGACATCAACGTTAGTGCTTGCACAAGAACCAAACTACCGGTCTCCAGTAGGTCAATTGAGAATCTGGCTTTGGCGGCTTCAAATAATCCCGAGTCAATTTCGGTCCGTTGCATAGCAGTGGACCAAGCACCTAATGCCGACACAGCATATAACAAAACCTGCCAGGAATTGCCGCTTGGCCTCGGAATGACTTCCATGAACTGAGCTCGAAATGTGGCTTCATGCAGGATCGGGTACGAGCGATGGTAAAGAGAGAAGTATGCATCAATGAATCCCTCTAAGAAAGATAAGGATGTCAGAGCCAGTGGTATAGAAGGCAGTTTCGGAGTTATGGTGCCAGAAGGATGCTCGTTGCCAGCGCCAGCGAGCCGCAGGAGCGCCGCTCCTGACGCAACGCCAAGGTAGCCACTACCATTAATATCACTTGTTAAGCTTCCCATTCCGTCGACGAAACGGGGCCCGCCAGGTTTGCTACTTCGCTCGTCCCATTCAAAGTCACCTGAGATGGGAGGGCTCTCCAGTGAGAGCGTGTTGCTCCAATTCGAGCGAGACAGTGCATCGGTATTTGGAGTACCATGTTGGTTGGAGGCCGCAACCCTCGGAGTCACGCTGCCCCGGCTCCTTCCTGCATGCATATCCCTTGGATAAGCAGGAATGATCTCGTGTTGTTGTTGTTGGAACGAGACATGCTCGCTTGTCGAAGTAGATTGCCCATAATTAATGACATTTGGTTGACCGGTGGATGGGCTCAAGGTCGTTTCTTCACCGCCACCCTGTTCGGAGGAAGACGATGGGGTATCATTGCTCTGCACATGTCGCCGTTGTGGCCTGAGCTTTTTCAGTAATGCTTTTGTCTTAGCAAGTTCCTCTTCGACTTGCGTGAGGTGCCTGACACGAGAGTAAGCATTCTGTTCCTCCAGAGTACAGCCATGTAATCTCACCTCCTCGTCAGTGGTGTCTTTTCTGGTTTCTCGTAGTTGCAGACCTTGTTGAATTGCTGGCAAGATGAGCAAATCGGAAGCCGGCGATCGCACTGTATACACAAGTGCCCCTTAGCCAATGATCACAGAGGATTAAACGACTAGTCACCTTGGATTTCCTTCTACTACACTCTCGGCATGCTCTTTCAGCCCCAATCCTAGGCCGCTGGTTGTCGCTGGCCATGTTCGATTCCATTCTGAGCCCCCGTTGTCGTCGCCAAATGTGGAAGACAGTTACCCGGAAATCCTTCAGAGACCGAACAACAAGTACCCAGCGTTCAGTTTCTCCTGACCGCACGTCTCTATTCCTTGTTTCTATCAGGTGTTTTGTTTCTACAAGTGACAAGTCTCAGGCGGGGGTATGTTACCCGAAGCCTAGAGAATTTACAAGCCGGGGTCCGCCGGAGCGGGTAGGGAAGTCCGTAATCTCGATGTCTGAATGCGTGCGTACTCACGACAACTTACCTAGTGCCGGATCCATAGCACGACAGCCTAATAGTTGGACTGATATTAGAGAGCACAAGTAAAGAACGATATAAAAGTTTGCTTAAGGTCACGTGTATTCACGCTACGGGCGTTGTGGTTAGGCGCCTTCCATACGTTGCTGCGCTCCTTGTTGCCAAATCTGGTATTACTAAAATAGGCTACTCCGAGCTATTACTCTAATAGGAAATACCCTACCCCCCTTAGCCTACAGATGTATATATATACTACCTCTAGACCCTACATTATTCTACAATCGAGTCCATTTCTACTTTCTAACACTCCTGCATATACTAGAACGAAGACTGCATTTCATACAGCAATGAATAGTATACCTAATGAAGGCAGATCTGCCATGGCCTACCTACGCTCAATTCCATGAGAAACTTAGGCTACTCGTGACTTCTCGCCTCAAATACACGAATATTGTTGAGAAATCTCGACGGAACTTGGAAACGCCTTCGACACCTACCACATCTTCAAGTGAGAGGGAGAAATTTGTCTCCTAATTCCAAGGGATTCAGGTGTAACCTTCTGTCTGACTGCACGAATACTTTCCACTTTTAAAAGGTGAATCAATTTGAGGTCTCCAGCCTGGAAGATCTCAAAGGCCATGAAATTCATAATTTAGTACGTCAGTCACTCAACCTGATTCGAAAAGTACACCCCCATGAAACAACATTCTCTTGCAGCAACTCTCTAATCCCCTTCACTTTCCTACACTCCGAAATTGAAAAGCTCCCCCTAGCATACATCATTGAAAGTCCCGAGTTCGACAGAATGAGACGACTTCAAGCGGCGCAGCTAACCGACTCCTCAAATTGTGGATTCAATGTGTGTTGCGCTCTTACTATCCATTTCTTCCACGGCCATCTGGATATTCGAGTCCAGAGATTTCGAGCCATGCTGGACAGAATCAATAATAGTGGACTTAAATTTTCTTGCAGATATCTTGCTCTCGAACAAAATGTCAAGCTCGCCATAGGTGCGGCCTTTAGGCTCTGGAAGTCTGAAGTATGTCCAGACAGCACATAGGAAGCAAAGTCCACCCCAGAAAAACCCTGACTTAGCTTTCCAGTTCCATGCAGTTGGGTTAAGCATACGTGGAATGCTGCCAAGTTTGTTAGGAAAATTTAGTAAGTAGCTTCTCGGTACTCACATAACGTTATTGACAAGGCCAATAAGGTTGTACACATTCCGAGCGAGGACAACTGTCTTGGTTCGTAGTCGGTTTGCTGGCAGTTCGGGAACCAAAGAGTAACAGACCGGGCCAACGGTGAGGTCATACACAAACGTGTATGCTATCAGCGTCCCTCCAATGGCCCATGATGCTGCTTTGTTCGATTCGGGAGCCAAAGCAAGGAAGCCGGTGATCATGAGTATGATAAACTGCACCGCAAGTCCTCCGAGATACAGACCACGACGGCCGAACCGCATCATCATGAACCAGGAGCCAATTGTTCCAATAGCTCCAAGTCCATATTGGGCCATAGCCATGTCGAAGGCGTGGGTTGTAGCTAGTCCAGCTTGCTCGAAGAAGTAGGTTGAGAATCCCATGAATGCTGATCCGGACAGGTTTTGAATAGCCCATGTGACACAAGCAACTTCAGTACGGCGAAGATCAGTTCCCTTGAAGCAATCAAGATATGAGGTTCCGACATTTGACTCCTTCTCTAACTCGGTGGTGTAAACCATCATCGCGATCGTCTCGTCCGCGTTGAATGTTGAATGGTTCCGGCTCGTCAGTCTAAGTAAAGCTTTTTTGGCATCCTCATGGCGGCCCTTTCGGACCAACCACCAAGGGGATTCAGGAGCGAAGATCACACAAAGTGCGATTGGGATTGGCCAGAGCCATTGCAAAGCACTTCAAACTCGCAGGATCAGCACTTCGGATATTACTGAGCAGAAATGAGATCTTGGAGAAGGGAGCGAGGACTTACAAAGGCACACGATACGCCCACTGGTCTTCTCGGCCGAGGAAGCCTCGCAGGACTCCCTGGCCAAGAAGAGTTCCAATCACCCAACACAAGTTGACGAAAGTCGTAAGGTAAGCTCGGAGAGCCACTGGGCAAACTTCAGAGGCGTACACGGTGGTGAGTGTTTGGAACACTCCCCATGGAATGCCACAGAGGATCTCGCCAGCTTCCAAAGTTTCTACATTCTGGGCGAAGAAAAGAATGAAAATGAAACACGTAACTGCGAAAAGCGACCCAAGAACAGTCTTCCGGTATCCAAAACGTTCAGAGACAATGCCATTTAGGAAGAGGCCGAGAATTTCGCCGACTGCAGCTCCGTTCGTGAGACCAGCCTGCCAAGCTGCAGTGAGTTGGTAAGTTCCGTCAGGACCCAGAACGCCGTATCTTTTCTGGAATGGTGGGAAGGCGAAAAACCCTTGCATGAGGTTGAGATCGTATCCTTCCATAATGATGCAGCAGGATATGGTGACAGAAAAGGCTACAGCTTTTGGGTAGAGCTTTATACTTTCCCACAAAGTCATCTCGTGTTCTTTTCGAGTTACCTCTTTGGCCCTTGAAATGATTTGGAGGATATCGGGGTGCTCAGCGGCGAGACGAAGTGCCACGGCATCCTCAACTTGAGCGACATCTATCTGGCTTACGACTTTGTGTTCTAAGGCCATTGTCAAGTTATGGTGAGTTTAATTATAGTAAGTTTGACGAATGATTGATTCAATGAATAGAATAATGCAATAAAGGCATGAAAGTCGGAAGTCAGACTTGCAGTAAGGCTCCGTATGCTCGCTTCCTTTAAGTGGGAAACACACCCAGGACCTTTAGCTCCTCCCCGGATTTCAAGAACGCCTAGATCGACTAACAATCATGGGGTAAAAACGCGGGTGGGAATTCTCGGGGTTATAACGTTAACGTTGGCGCAGACAATAGTTTCTCTTGCCCTATGGCCTATCAATCTTTGTTGCTGATCAGCTGAGTCAACTTGACTACGTCTCATTTAGCTATAACGATTAGTACTATTGGTGGAAAACTTCTCAGCTCCTTTCTCGCTAGGCGGGCAACTGTGTCCGCCTTGGCGTCTAACTCCCAATTTAACGGGAGCGATTATCCTTTTCTGTAGAGCAATATTAGGCAAAGTAACGGTCTAAGAAGCAAGCTAAGACAAGACACAGGAAGGGGGCTTTAAGTTAGCTGCTTTGATATTCCTTTCTTGAAGGTCGCTAAGAGTTATAGTACGAAGGATGACACTGAGTGCCCGGAAGGGCTACATGCATGGCTTGGAACTCACCTGCAACGACAGCTCTATTCAACATCTCAAATCGCAGCTCAGAACAGTATCTACAATGCCAAGTCAGAATTATGACCGAAATGCGCTCATAAATCACAATTTATCGGAGATGAGCCGAGCGTATTGGTGGCTCCTGAGACGCAGGGGTTTTTGAGACTTCCTTCTCCGGCGGGTGCCTGTTGCCCGATATTGGATTTCACAATTCGGAGTGTAAGACCCATGTTCGATAATCGGCGAGGACAGCAATCGAAGCAATATAAAGACAAAGTTTAGAGCCGAGGAAGCAGACAGAGATCATTGTGTCAATCATGTCTGACGGAGGTATCAACCGCGAGGGAAACTTCAATCACGACAATGGTATCCCTGGTCCAAAGGCTGAAAAAGTGTTGCCACTCTTCTCACTGAAGGGGAAAACAGCAATTGTGACTGGAGCTGGTGCAGGAATCGGCTTAGCAGTAGCCCATGCTCTTGCTGAAGCCGGTGCCAGTGTGGCTATTTGGTACAATACTAACAAAAATGCCCCTGATCGTGCGGCAGAAATCGAGAAGGAATACGGAGTGAAGTGTGGGTACATTTGACCCTAGACAAAGCCTATGGAAAAGATCTGACAAGCATTTCAGGCAACGCATACCAGGTTAACACCACAAACTATGATGCCGTACAAACAGCCGTCGATCAAATTGTCAAAGAATTCGGGGGCCGGCTAGACATTTTTGTCGCGAATTCTGGCATACCCTGGACTCAAGGCCCAGCCCTGGAGGGAGAAATCTCACACTACCACAATGTTATAAACGTCGATCTCGACGGGACATTTTACTGTGCCCGAGCCGCAGGAAAACATTTTCATCGTCAAGCACTCGAAGGAACTGATCTGAACGGCAAGAAGCTCGATAGCACCTATACCACTGGATCTTTCATAGCTACTGCAAGCATCAGTGGCCATATTGTCAATATTCCTCAGCTTCAAGCTGCATACAATGCAGCAAAGGCGGGTGTGATCCAACTTTGCAAGTCATTGGCAGTGGAATGGGTCAAATTTGCAAGGGTGAATTCGATCTCGCCTGGATATATTTCCACGGAGATTTCAAACTTCATTCCACAGGAGATGAGAAGAATCTGGAAGAATAAGATACCTCTTGGGTAAGGAAACCCCAAGGTAGTAGGAGAGAATACTAATGTCAAAGCAGTCGCGAAGCTCTTGCAAACGAGCTCAAGGGCGCATACTTATTCCTTGCCTCGGAAGCTTCTTCGTATATGACAGGGGCTGATCTTGTTATTGATGGTGGATACACGCTGCCGTGAGATTTCTGAAGAATCGATGTAGAAAAGTATTTAAGACTTCTGCTATATTTCTTGTCGATATCAATGGCTACATGTTAAACCCAATTTTGAACAGCCTTTAACTACTCTTCAGTGAATTTCCATTCCAGGAGTATCAGAACTAGCTATATTTTCTTTACTCAACCCTATCACTCAACTCATCTCGCAGGTGCCTTTTCGAACGGCTTTGCAAATAAATACCGTAATATATGGCAAACTATCAATGCAGAAATTAAACCAACATATGGAGTACTACCCATAAATACAATCAACTATGTAGTTCGAGGGTGCCAGAAACAAGAATATCTATCAAAATTCGAGGAGGTGTCTGGGAGGCTTGTAGCAGACAGTTTTCTATTTACGAAGGGAATTCTCAACCACTAAATTCATGAGAGAATCATGAGGCAGACTGAACCACAGGGCTAATGTAAATTTGATTGTTAAAGAAATTCCAACACAGTATATCTGCACCTCCATTCGCCTATTGCTCACCCACACCACAAATCCCTACGTCTTCACTCTGTACAGCCACGCGAGTTTTGAATACCCTGGATCAAGACCTTGATTACATCCTCCTTCTTCTTTCGGACTAATTGAAACGCCTCCTTGGTATCCTCAAACTTAAACCTGTTGGTGACCAACGGTTTCACATCAATCTTTCCGCTGGCGACTAGATCTACAGCGGCTTTATAACAGCCTGTAGTGTATCGAATAGATCCTCGGATTGTGAGATCCCGAATGCATGCAATAGTAATTGGAAAGTCCACAATCTAAACTTCGAATTAGTAATAGTCTCAAGGTGTTTGGGATTTGCGAGGATAGGGTTAAAGGCTTACCTCTTTGCCCATGCCTGCTTGGACGTAGGTACCGCCTTTCTTAACCACATATATTCCTGTTGCAATACAAGCAGCTGATCCAGTGGCTTCTATCACAACCTCTGGTCCATCGCCAAGATCGAATTTTTCCTTGATCATAGTAGCCACCTTTTCATTCCACTCCATGTCCGTTTTCACATCTGCCGGCTTTGTAGGAGGCATGAAAGTATCATCAGCGCCATAGGTCTTTGCAAAATCCAGTCGTCCTTTGCTAATATCTACTCCAATTACCTTCTTCGCGCCATATATCTTCGAGATTTTCTGACAGAGAAGGCCGATGGGTCCGCAACCAAACACAACAATGGTCTGGTTCGCTTTCACGTTTCCAACTTTTGTCATCTGCACGGCACAGGCGACAGGCTCCACCATTGCACCTTGTTCCATATCCATGTGCTCTGGGAGAGGAACGCAGTAGTCAGCAGCGACTATGTAATATTTGGCCAGTGTGCCATCCCATGGTGGAGTGGCTGCAAACACCGTATCAGGGCAGAGATTGTAGGATCCAGAGCGGCAATAGTCGCAGCTTCAGTATATTAGCAGGAAATTTAAGTAACTGGAATGATGGCGTACTGCCTGCAAGGAACACCTGGCTCAATAGCGACTCGGTCACCAACTTTGAGATTCTTCACAGAGGGCCCAATTTCTACTACTGTGCCGGAGCTTTCATGACCAAGTATGATTGGCGTGGTGAGGACGAAGTCTGCATTTATTAAGTGTCAATCAAGCGTTAGTGGTTGCCACAGGTTTTATCGCTGAACACGGCTCATTACTGACCTCCGATTCGCCCAGTGTCGTAATAATTCAAGTCTGAGCCACATATTCCAGTCTGCGCAATGTGAACTCGGACATCCCAAGGATCTCTGAGTTTGGGAATCTCTCGATCTTCAAAATCTGCTTGGCCAATGGAACGCAGTACAAATGCTGGATTCTCACCCTGTAACATCTCAGTACAAAGAAATAGCAGGATTTATAGTGGCAGCAAGAGTCTTACGGCTAGCTTTGTCATTTTGAAGGGAGATTTAGTGAAAATTGTTCTCTTGGATACAAGGATTGATTTGATTTTGGCAGTAGTGAAAGGTTCAAGAAACAAATGCTTTGAATACTGGACGTATATCTATGGTTCTCCAGATCTTAGGTTTAAGCCATCAGAATTTCCCCCCGCTTTCTTCGCCCCCGCAAGGGATGCGTGTGGCGTTGGGAAACGGTCTACCACACCAGGAGTGGCAAGCCGACGGGCTGACTGAACTGCTGTTGCATTCATTGAAAGATCGAACATTTGCCACACAATGGGTTCAACCGAAGCCTCCAGTCAAGAATGGGCGCCAATGCCGAAGCTATCAGACAGCGTCATGGAGATGTTTAATATGAAAGGCAGAGTTGCGATTATCACGGGTGCTTCAGGAGGGATCGGATATGAAGTTGCTCGAGCACTTGCTGAAGCAGGTTGCAACGGAAGTTCCCTACACGAAATGAGATAATGGCAAGACTGACAAAGCATTAGATTGCACTCTGGTTCGGCAAGGCCACACATACTGAAAAGCTTGTGGCCACCATTGGAAAGGACTTCGGGGTGAAAGCAAAGGCATACCAATGCGCTGTTCAAAACTACGAAGAGGATCGGGACCAGGTTGCCGCGGTTTTGATGGACTTTGGAAGACTAGATGTTATGATCGCGAATGCGGGAATGTCTATCCCAGCGGGTAGTTTTAGTTCCAACAATCTCAGAGACCCTTCGCTGACAAAATGTAGGTGGCATTGATGACCCAGTGGAGAATTTGGATACGCTCATGGGCGTCAATCTCAGTAGCGCATACTACTGCGCCAAAGAAGCCGGCAAGATATTCCGGAAACAAGGTTCCGGAAGCCTCATTTTCACAGCTTCAATCTCGGGCCATATTGCCAATGTCCCACAAAACCAGGCTTGCTATAATTCATCCAAAGCAGCAATGATCCATCTAGCCAAGTCACTTGCGCTTGAGTGGGCAGGCTTTGCTCGAGTCAATTCCGTTTCTCCTGGATATATCAAGACTCCAATCTCTGCCGGTTGTTCGAAAGAGATGAAGGATACATGGTTCAGCTTGACGCCAATGAGACGGGAGGCAGATGCGAAAGAGTTGAAAGGCATATATCTCTACCTTGCAAGCGATGCTAGCACCTTTACTACGGGTGCAGATATTATAGTTGATGGGGGATATTGTATCTGGTAGATAGTTCTCTTTGTTGTAGAACACTTGTCTTTTAAAGATGATAGTTAATGCTAAATTAAACGGAAATGCCAAATCAAATAGACAACTATCTTGTTGGTAGTAATTATGTGATTATTCTTATATATTTATTAAATTTAATAATTAACTATTTAAATTATAAAGTCTTAGCGCTCTAATAAACTATATAATAAGCCTCTATAAGCCTTATACTTATAAGTTATCTATTTGATTTAATAAGACTAATCTATATTTTACTAAATCTATCTCCTATATAGTACTTATCTATATCTAGAGTATAATAGTATATATAATTTATATAGGAGTCTTTCTATATAGCTATATACCTTTACTTTTTTATATAGTTTTATTACTTTATAGCTTATAGAAGCTCGAATTTTATTGTACACACACACATAAAGATATAGAGGGTGTATATACTTAATGTTTAAATAGAAGCTTATATTATGTCCATGTTGAATATAGATAAGTACAGCATAGGAGATAACTAATTTATAAATTAAGCAATTTATAAACTCGCCGACACAACTTGCAACATCCCTAATAATAATCAACTATACCGGAGTTCACGCTTAGAGCAGCAATGCTTCGTCAATTCCTAGATACTTAGCAATCTTTGCGGCGCCCCGCTCTCCAATCAACACTGCAACCGACAGCAAGTTACATGATACTATTCGGGGCCAAACATTAGCTGTGTTGTGCGCGCAGTCATGTAGCCTGGGAGACTCACCATGGCCCGGTAGCCCTTTTAGACTAGCTACTAAGGGGATTTAAGAGCAAAGATTATATAAAGTATAATTAGGATTAGCTAGAGCGATTATAAAGCACTTTAAACTCGTAGGATTAGCACTTTAGAACAAGTGTAGATTGTTGTTGAAGATGGGCGACATCTCATTCTCGTCGAAGCTTAGTAGATCGTCTCGTGGGGATAGAGCGATATCTGATGTCTGAATTCCATCTCCATAAGACCAGCTTGGAAAATCCAGAGGACTCAACAAATCATGGAGCTGTGGATCAATGCTGATATCTGGCGCGTTGCCCAAGCCGTCTAGACGCCCGGGTTTGGTGTTTCAACCGGAATTGGTTCAGCTTGTTCTGGTCCTGATTCAGGCTTACTAATCCTAACCTGCCTCAAGCTCTTCCAGTACTCATAGTCTAGTTCAAGTGCATTAGCAACAGAGTGCAAAGTCTTTTGCTTCAACTAGTATGGATTTTTAAACGAGACTTCTGTGGCAGAAGCATCTGCTCGGAAGAGGAGGAGTTCATTATATATGCAAAGTGTTAGTAGATCGTTCAAATCTAACAAAATCAGTACCGTAATAACTTCCCCTAGCGTGTAACTTACCGACTCCGATAGGTTTCATTGGCAGTGTTGCTATTATCAGCTATCCTTCATGTTGGCGGTATCTTGTGAATCAGGCTGGCAGCCTCGCTGGTAGTATAATCTTACTGTTGAGGTCCACAATACAGAGTAAATAATTCAAGCAAAGGGAGACACTGGTCCTCAAAGAACCCCCAAGGTGCGAAGAGTCCTCTGAAAAGCAGTCTTAAGGAATACTTTATATGTACTAAGGTAGACATCGGTTGGTTTTCAAGGCAGGCAGGTGGTCTTGCGTCGACGGCCACCATACTTAACCAAATTAGGAGACCGACCAAGTTGGAAAACCGGCCTCGTTATAGGTGTCGACAACGCCTAGAGATGCAGGTCAGGACATTTACATTATACCTTCATACAGTCTTGAAGGCCTAGAATAGCAACAGGAAGAAGATCTTGTTCGGTACAACGTAATCGAACAAAGCAGTGATTGTTCGATTGCAGGGGGAGAAATATTTAAATAAGCTCAAGCCTAAAAGATAGGTTACCAAGTTTAGACTAGCTTCTACGGCAACCTGTTTATTGAGATTATAAGCTACGGTAGGCGTAGTAGGCCACGATGAGTGTAATATATTCAATTTATTAGAATAAGGTGATGTGTGCGGACAGGTGGCCTCAGTACTAAATGCTAGCCTATTATGATACTCAGTAATTACTTAAGCTATTCAAACACTGTTGGCTAATTTACGACAACTTCACGAATAGCTAACCGATTCCCTCCCTCAAGGAGTTCAACTCTGGTGGTAAATTCGCGGGTCTCGACGGGTTAGCTCTAGAGTAGGGAAGAAGATGGTTGCAGGGCGGTCTATGTCTGCTTCCTAGAATTGTTGAACCAACCTATTCCTTACACCACATCGTCCGAGAAGGTGTATTTCAATGTCCTTCTCGCGTTAGGGGATGATTGCACGCCAATTTTGACGCATTTCCAGTTGGATGATAGCATTATGTCTATTCCAAAAAATCTCTATGAAGGACTTGTTTATGATTTGGACAATTTCAAGATTTGATGCTTCACATAGGTTTCAGGCAGCGGTTGTTTCCGAAGCATGTCTCGCTAACGCTGCTGCTTCCTAATTCTTTTTACCTACAGCTTGTTAGTACCATAATAAGCCTGTTCATCCAATTCTTTCTCCTGAGCCTCGTGAGGCTTCGGCTATGTTCCCTGGCCTCGATCTTAATGCGATTCACTTCGGTCTTCTTCTTCACTTCATAGTAATATATTTGTGAGTTCGACAGAGACTACCGATTGCCTCTCCACGCTTGACAATCCAGTCATGGATAGTCTGAATATCTGTTTCTTTACCAGCTATAACATCTAGAAACTACGAATCCAATATATCCGGGTCAAGTTCTATTTTCTTGCGCCCCCAAAACTCCACGTCTTTGAGACGAAGAGGACCACGGAGCCATTCCCGGCGATACATCCCAAATCTCTTTATCATCGTCTGAACCATTTCCCTGCTTGCTTCATCTTATAAGAGGTCTTTTGGGGAGGCATTCTCTTAGAGCCGTCAATGGGCAATATCTAAATTTCTTAGCTTTTCTCATCTCCTAGCTACTGGCTGCCCTGGCGTTGCATCAAAATCGGTCAACTATTGCCTATACTTCTCGATAACGAGGTTGAGACTCATCAGCCCCGAATAAGCCTTTGCACCTATTTAACTGCTCCAGCACCTAGTAGAATATCTACAATCAATTGATGGCCCCGTCCTGCAGTTACTTGTAGTGCTGTCCGGCCACTACCGGCACTAGTAGCATTGACATCGGCACCAGCAGCTAAGAGAGCTTCTACTACTGCTATATGCCCCCCTCCTGCAGCCGCTCGTAGTGCCGTCCAGCCACTATATCTAGTAGAAGCAGCAGCATTGACATCGGCACCAGTAGCTAAGAGAGCTTCTACTACTGCTATATACCCCCTTCCTGCAGCCATTTGTAGTGCCGTCGAGTTATTATATCCAGTAGGAGCAGCAGCATTGACATCGGCACCAGCAGCTAAGAGAGCTTCTACTACTGCTATATGCCCCCTTCCTGCAGCCGCTTGTAGTGCCGTCGAGTTATTATATCCAGTAGGAGCAGCAGCATTGACATCGGCACCAGCAGCTAAGAGAGCTTCTACTACTGCTATATACCCCCTTTCTGCAGCCGCTTGTAGTGCCGTCCGGCCACTATATCTAGTAGAAGCAGCAGCATTGACATCGGCACCAACAGCTATAAGCTTCTCTACAATCGCTTTATGGCCTCCCTCTGCAGCTGCTTGTAAGGCAGTCTGACAATAAGAACCAGGAGGAGCATTAACATTGGCACCAGCAGCCATGAGCTTCTCCACAGTCGCCCCATGGCCCCCCTTTGCAGCTACTTGTAAGGCAGTCCGACCACTATGATGAGGACAAGCATTAACATCGGCACCAGCATCCACGAGCTTCTCCACAATCGCTCTATGGCCCTCTTCTACAGCTGCTTGTAGGTCCAATCCCGTTGGTTCACAGTCAGCAGCTAGGAGCATATCGACTACTGCTTCGTGACCCTGCTTTATAGCTGCTCGTAGTGCTGTCTTGTAATAATTCCGGCTGTCTATGGAAGTAGACGATGGCATTGGTTTCCCAACACTATTAGCGCCCGTAGCTAGCAGTTTTGCCACGACTGCGCTGTGCCCGTTCTCAGCAGCCAGGTATAGTGCAGTTCTTTGGTCATTGTCTAGTGTATCAACGTCTGTATGAAGCTCCACTAGTCGGTCCACAAGTAGGCGTACAATTCCTTCATGGCCGGAACTGGAGATGTTATGTAGCAATGTGCTACCATTCTTATTTCTCTCGATGATGCTAGCACCAGCACCATGTTGCAAAAGAATCTGCAAGACATCTTCATTCCTGGTCCTTGCTGCATAGTAAAGGGCTGTCATGTCGTTGTTATCCTTAGCCTCGATATCAATGCCCGCATCGAATAGCATTTGCATCATCTCTAAGTCCCCGTTTAGCGTAGCGATATGCAATGATGTCTGTCCTGTGTCATTTCTCTCTGCAATGTCTGCCCCATTCCGGAGCAATAAGTTCACCATTGAGATATTACGACTCTGTACAGCCTTCATGAAACTCAGACGTTCTGTCGAGGCCTTCTGCTCCTTCAGGCACTTCTCGTAGACCGCCTGAACCTCACACTGCATATCATGTTGTTCTGTGGCGTTCTTCCCCTCATGCGTGTTGTGTATATGCCTCAAAAGATTGTCCCTCCGCGAGGCGCCTTTGAAATGACAGTCGGGCCATTGACAGTAGAATTTCGTATCGACCCGTCCGCCGTGTTTGGCCTTGTGCCGATCGAGGTCGTTTCTGAGAGCAAATCCTACCGAGCAGTGATCACAACGGTATGGTTTCGTGTGGATTTTACGATGGCGACTAAAAAAGGAGCTGTAAGCCTAGCCGACAGGTTCAAAATGGACCGGGGCAATACTTATACTGTCCGCGTACAGCAAATGATTTAGGGCACGATTCGCATCTGATCAATCCTTTGATTCGATCGTCTCTCTGTGGACTTGACATGATGTCTGTTGGAATAAAATTTGTATCAAAGGATATGGATATAGCGATGCTAGTTTTGATTGTGTTGACTGCGAGCGAGACAAATAGTAGACTGATTGAAGACACCAAAGTTTGAAAAAGCAGGTGTTATCGCCGCCTGCTTCTACAATAAAGTTAACTCAGCCCTTTCACGATGCTATACGAAAGTGCTGTTACAATGTCACTCGTACACGTAGCCCTGCGCAATGGGGCTGAGCTAATGCATTTGGACCAAGCCTCTCACAGCTATTAAACATTGACTCCCGCTCCTAATCTTCCACCAAAATCTGCGGAGCCTAGCAACCTCGACAGCACCCTGAAATACACTCAAACTTTTGTTGATTGGTCGCCCGTTTTCGCCCCGTTTTCGCCCTCTTCCGCCCTCTTCAGCCCTCTTCCGCTCTTATTCGTCGCCCTATTTTCGCCCCATTTCGCACACAACCACTCATAATTCTCGCCCTCAGACACTATGTCAACAGACGGTCGCATCCATGCCTTCGGCCAACCAGCTACTCGTACCCTTTGCAGCAATTGTTACGCTAGGTAAGATTTTTTTTTTTTGACGCTAATGTGAGTATGCCTCCAGTGTCCTGCTCGATGGCTGTGATAGTAGCTCCGGGCACAATCAGCATGGAATTGTTGCAAACAGCGATCAAATCGACTCGGCTTCAAGCCTCTCTTGGAACCAATGGGACCTTGCAGCTCCAAGCTCCGATTTCACTAACGCCAATGGAAATCATTGCGATGCCGTCTCTTTCGTCACATCTCCTAGCTACAATGCCTCCCCCAATCAGGCGCTTGGGGGGATTCTGGATGCGACCGCAACTCCAGACCAGCATATCTCTGTCTGGTCACCGAACTTGCCACCGAGCAATGATGGATTTCAGCAGCAAGCCGTGAACACTGCCAATAATGGATGGAATGGATGGAGTCCCGATGTCTCTAACACGCTTCCTGCTTGGGGTGTAGCTTGTCAAACCTTGAGTCCTATGATAGCAGGCTTCGATCAATCCTTTACCCCCACTTTGAGTTTGGTCGACTATGAGTATTCTCCCGCGCATCCTAATACCGTCGCAAACGGTCAGCCTGATCCAAACCTCCAGCTTCCTGGCTTTGGTGGCTACGATGACTTCGGCGTCGTGTCTAATGGCTTCGCCAACTTCAATTCACTTACTCAGTGGGATGATTCAACAGCCATCAATCCTCAAGCGACTATGGCAAACTTCAATCAACTGCCTCTTCCCACTACTACCAGCATGTCCGCCGCCCAAGTATTGCCTACCCATGCTACGAACATGTCCACTACTCCTGTAGTGTCTGGTCCCATTGCCGGAAGTGCGGCATCTCGACGTTCCAACGTCAATACCAACCCGCATCGCTGTCCTGAATGCGGAAAAATGATTGCCCGCCGGGGTGACCTCGAGCGCCACATAAAAATGCATGGAGTTCCTCAGTACCCCTGCCTCGTTCATGGGTGCAACCGTCGTGGTTCTAAGGGGTTTTACCGCGCTGACAAGCTCCGTGACCACCAGCGGAAGAGACACGAGAATGTCAATTGAGGGCGGAAGGAACCAGTGGAGACATGGAGGACGTGAAGTTTAAGGTAGAGGTTGCGTAAGTTGGCGAATTGGTAGAAAAAATTTAGGCGAAAAAAGAAGGTGGTTGGTTGGGAGTCGAATGGGGTATAAGTTATAGTTGCGTTGCTTTGCTTTCCAGTTTCCTTGGACCTGCTTTCATTTGCCTATTTGCTTTCAACGAACGACGCGTAGGGATAAGAAATGTTACCGTGTTGAATTTATTCCTTTCCTTAGTAGCTAGTATTACAGTCATTCTTTTACTTTTTAGTTGACCCGCTCTCAAATCACGATTCTCGATTGTCCTAATGCTGTCAAACATATTATGATATTAATTGCATGCCGCTGCCGTTTGATTCATTCTCCTTCAGCCCAGCCTATGCGAATACCAAGAAAGCCTTCTCTTAAATTACCGTCTCTACTAGACTATTTACTATTATACTTATTATATACTGAGATAATTGTTGGAACGTTCATTTCTGATATCACGTGTGTATTATGTAAGCGCGCTAGCTTCATGCTGGGCCAATGGGAAGCCGCGCTCAGCCGGGCCGCGCCGCACCACTAGCCTAAACGGGACTAGTCACTGTTTGTGGATTTGTATAATTAGACTACGATTCCACTTAGTAGTTAGAGAATCGAACTAATCTTACTACAACACAGCACACTATGTGATATTCACTAGTTTGCCGGTTGTTACTAGATTGGGCACTATATCGGTTTATACCGACAATAATACTATTACTTTATTCTAATCTAAGCTTAAATTAAAGGGATTTTATTTATATTTAAAAGGTACTAGAATTTAAAGAAGAGAATAAGTATAAGGAAAGAGGGAAGAAGGGCTTAAAAATAAACGTATATATTAATAATAAATAAGGATCATGTCTTTAATATAAAAAAAATAGAGGCTTTAGCCAACAGTGGCTTCTGTGAGAATATGCAGGTTTGAGGGTTGTTGCAATATGACATCAAAGTGCCTAATATCGTATTGTTTGTATTGTTAGCTACACTGCAGACGCAGGTGCAGAACCATGGAATAGAGCTAATGCATTAGACGCAGCGATCGCAGCCTACAACAACATCTCAATGCTGCGACAGCAAATTCGACCCGATGATCGAATTCACGGCGTTATCGAAGATGGCGGTACTGTGCCCAATGTTATTACAGAGTATACTCGTATGAACTTTTATATTCGAAGTCTAACTATTAAGCGAGCTGATAAGCTACTGGCGCGGGTAAAGGCTTGTTTTGAGGCAGCTGCTCTATCCTCTGGCTGTAAGGTCCATTATATCTAGTAAGTATTCATGGCTATTAGGTGTTTGCCTCATATGTATAACCTGCTAGTGCTCCCACATACATGGACCTAAGGAGAAACAACGCCCTCTGCAATATTACGTTGAAGAGATGGCAGCCCTTGGAGAAACAATCATACTCCGAGATGACGGTCCACTGACATGGGTAATTATTCGACATATTTCCAAACCCCATTCAAATCACTAACAGCATCAACAAAACGTCTCCTATACAGGGCCAACGTTCCACGGCGCTTTCGGCATCCCAAACCCATTACACGTTAATATCCACCATCCATTATTTGAAGCTGCAGCAAGCACAGATGAAGCGCATGCAGCTGCGATCAAATGCGCTAAAGGAATGGCAATGCTGGGATTCCTTGTCTTATTTAACGTTGAGATTGCAGAGGGCGCGAGGCGAGGCTTTGAGCTTGATATCTGAAGATGGTATCTTCGTTAATGATCTAAAAAAGAAATCCATCTAATTTTAAATCTACATTCAAAAATCAAGTCCTAAGACTATTCAGTTAATGAACCTCCATCAACCCCGTTTATCTCAACTATAACCTTTCCTTTAGCCATCCTACTCTTAATGCGCTCATACGCCTACTTGAACGTTAGCCTTGTGTTCCACCTACAGAGCATCTCAATGGCTAACTCGAGTATACGTACCTCCAAGGCGTCCTCCATCTTGAATACCGAGTCAATAGTAACCTTCAGGTGACCATCTTCAGCCAGCTTGGCTAGTTGTTGGACTCCATCTTTACTGACGGCGGCACCAAACATGACGAATTTCCTTGGGATGCCACCTAAGAAGGTTGGCTGGAGAGAATTCTTTGCCCATCGCCGAAATGTCTGCAGCTGACCGCTGTCTTCGATTGTGCCTACATTTACATATATTCCGTTTGGCTTCAGATATCTTGGAGAATTTGAATACATGGTTTGTGACCCGACAGTATCGAGGATGTGGTCGAAAGGACGACTGCTGTAATGGTTCTCAAAATAGCGATGCAGTGGTTGGTTGGTAGTATAATCGATGATCTGATCGAGTATTAGCCACAATCTCTCCTTTGGTCATGTGCATTGGATGCCACATGAAGCTACCAAAGATAACTGAACTTGCCTCATCAACACCAGCTTCCTGTACTAGATTAGTAGCTGCTCCCGAATAAGTCACCACAACTACGGCGCCCATAGTCTTCGCAGCCTGGATCGCAATGATCCCTACTCCACCACTACCCCCGTGTATCAGTACCCGATCTCCACTACGAACAGCTGCCTTCTCTAGCATTCTGAGTGCTGTTTGGCCTAGGCCGCCCAGCCCTGCTGATTCTATCAAGCGAACACCTCCAGGTTTTATGGCGACGTTGTCTGCCGGCACGAGCACAAACTCGGCCATAGCGCCCGCACCAGACAAGATAGTCGCGGATGGGGGTAAGGTCCCGAATACAAGCGTCCCAACTTTGAATGAAGAGGGTGCAGAGGGACCAGTGAGCACAACAGAACCTGAGAAGTCGATTTCTGGGATCGCATTTTTCCGCAGTATGGATGGAATGTCGTGCATGAGATTGATACCGGCGGAGCTGAGACCTACGAAGGAGACGCGAATAAGTAGGTGAGTGCCGATGGGCGGCGCGGGTACAGGATGCGTTTTGCTCAATTTGAGGATACGTTCAGGGTCTCCGCTGTTGCTGAAGGTCCAAGCCCGCATGGTAGTGGGAAGCGAGGTTGAGGCCATCTCGTCGAAAGGCCTTGATTTAGAGGTCAAGATATTCGTAGATGAAAAGTTTCAGATTCGTGACCTTTCTGACATGCAAAATGGGACACATTCATTCTGTCCGGACTAGAACAAGACTTTATGCATTTGGCTTTCCTAGATAAATATGGGCGGCGCACACGTTTGGGCATACCAGATTACTAGAACATTGTGGCTGAGCGATGATAACAGCTCGTGGTATATCATGTCAGAGTCAAGACAGCCCTTGCCCTTATTTATATTCGGGTAGGGATGAATAGGGGTTGTCGCTACAGTAGTTGCGGCTTGTTTGCGTCGGGTGAGACTGAAGTATGCCTGATTGCTCCTACTTTCAGGATTGGAGATTAGAAGTCGATTGGTAAATGCTGCTTATTAGGCATAGCCAGCCAACTTTTAGATCAGTAATCTTGGTGCGTGGATACCTAGAAAGCGGCATAGACTTTTGTATTTCATTTTGTCATCATGCTGCTGGTCCAATTCGGCCGGGGAAAGACATACTGTAATATTTGAGCTTGTAGTCTCGTAATGCATTGTCAGGGGGGCGGGGGCACTGCCAATGACGCTTTATCTAGCCAACAACTATGCCATATTTGGATAATGCAAGTCTTGGCAGGATGACCAAGATTTTGGGGCATTGTTTATAGGTCTCTTCGGAGACACCAATAGAGCTTCTAGAGCGGTGTAATTGACAGAGGATAACAGAGGAATAAGTCCGAGAGTGTGATTTTGGTGGCTTATATTTAGTCAACTTCGACCTGGTCAGTCCCCGTATCGCCACTTCTAGCTTGTTCTCGTTTGTTGGGTAAAACTTGATGGAGAATATCTTGGCTAATGAAGATCTCCAGGGATGGATCAAATATGGAAGACAATGACTAGAATACTACAAGAATCCCCACTGTGCTTCGCGCCATATTCTTTTACAATGCGGACCTTGTTGAAATCTGCAATGAGCAGAAATAAATCGTTGCTATATTGCTAAACTATCCCATATTTCCCCAGAATATCTCTCGCAAAGATTCTCGATCCATAGGAATCGTCGCAGGTGAGATTTGATGTCCTCCTTCGAGGAAACATTTAACACAGAAGATATTTCCGCAAACTTCAAATCCCAGAAGTCTGCTTCATCTGTGATTCCTCCTGCAGTTTGAGGCGGAAGGTCAACCTGTTTGCGCAGTCTCGCAAAGAATTCAGCCAGTTCCTGCCCTTTTACCGCTCCTGCTCGTGCCACAATTGCTCCCATAAAAGTCATCCAAAGAAGCAGATCAGCAGACTGGTACCATGAAGGGACCAACATGATCTTATAAAGTAACGATTGAATCCGAGCCGCCAGATGTTTGCAGCCTAGAGGCGGAAAGCTGGATTCATGGGGCATGAGACTTACGAATACCCTCAATGAAAGACAGAGGCATTCTTCTATTTGAGAGTATACTCGCGAAGATGATGGGCACTGGTAGTTGGAGCTCAGCACTAGTAATCGGACCTCGAACTCATTCGCACTTAGCCGGATGGTTCGATAATCGGAGTCGTTCCAAGGAAGGGAAATCCCATTCGCAGACTTGGTGATGACGCATGTGTCACTTAGAATATTGATCATCTCTATACTTAGCAGATTTAGATCGAGCCAATCTAGAAAGCCAGGTGAAAGAGATTCAATCGACGCATTTTCTTCAAAAAATGCCGCATGCATGAACTTTGGGGATGTGCCAATGTAAGATGTCGAGGTTCTATCGTGCCTATATGAAACACCAATCGGATGAGAAAAGATTCCTGGCGTGGAATGATAGGCGTACCATAGTACAAGCTGTTTCAGAAAACCTTCAAGTCCTAGGTTCTGCAGACCACCTTTCAGTCTTACCATTTCACCAATGGCGTCAGTATGATTTCGAGTTCCGCCAATGTTCCCAGCATGAAACTAGAATACCATTAAATTAATCACATGAAGTTTTAGGAGACACTAAATCGGTATGGTACTTGTACACACCTCTGCTGATGCCAACAACAACACCTTGGCTATGGTCGAATCACTCACTGCCTTCCCGTCTTTAGATATGGCTTCATTAATGGATCGAATGCATTTCCCATTATATGTGATGGCTTCCCGAGCATAAGAGTTCTTCTCGTAGAGAAGTGCTAGATTCCGACATGCCATAAAGAATAGCCCATTCATTATGCCTGGGTCCGTGATCGCGAATGGCACCCAGTGTTTGATCATGCCTTCCTGATACCCAGGTTCGCTTTTGGAACGTGGGTAGTATGCCGCCGACTGTGGAATGACAAATTGGACGACTAAGTCGCAAGTCAGCACAAAAATTATTCAGAAGGGCACGTTAGAAGACTGTGTCAAGGATGGGATGAGTGGTTATGTTATGGACATTGAAACAGCAAATGATAACTAAAGAGAAACATTACCCACAATGGTCTATGAGATATTGCTCGAAAGAGGTAATTTGGACAGCGCTGGATTGAAAAGGATCTGTGCGACCACTACTTAATATATCAATCGGGCCGCACGTTCCCCAGGCAAGGTTGAACGTTCGAGGCATAGGTATATCTGGAGCAGTTTCATAACGTGGGGAAGATGTTGTCAGTACAAGTTCTCGCCCTCCCGTTCGTGACTGATCCAGTTTCGACGGTCTATCGCCCTGAGAAGGATCCTGAATTTGCGCATTCTTGGATCGTTGGTACTCCAGAACTCGATCTCGCCGGGTTTTCTGGTGAGTGGCTCGCGCCACATAGGAGCGGACAGCCTTTTTGGAGGCCATAGATTTGGCCGCTAATGGATCTAGGATAGTGAGAAAGTGGATTTGGCGCTGGTCCTTTCCCATCGCATTTTGCACCATTCGTTCCATTGCTTCCCCAATATACATATAAATTTGGGGTTGTAAGACCGGACGCAAATGTATCTATGTTTTAGCTGTTTGAAGGCAGTCGGACAAATTATTACAATCTAAACTATCAGAAATAGATGAAGAAGTGACTGAATTGAAGCTATTCAGATGTGGGGGTTGCCACACCATATAAGACTAAATACCTATTTGTAAGCACTATGTCTGACATAAACACTACTACTGTACAGTACCTGTTGGTTATTATTTGCCTCAGGCTTCACAACCTCTTTGTCACCATCTTCTCACGTAAGTCCGGAGTGAGAAATTCTGGTCCGGTATATATCATTTAAATGTCATTTGAACATCAGTAAGAAGATTCCCAGCCTAAACTAACCGCCAGATCCTGATGCGAATCAATCGGGAGTTTCCTCTGCTAATCCAAGCCTTCCAAGTTCTGCTTTACGCCTTCCTTGAGAGGTGTCCATCCCTCTTGTCCAGCCCACTTTTTCATGAGTTGAAGCCCTAAGCTATCGTCCACGGTTCCTATCAATTGCCCCAGGTTCGGCAGGTCATCGACGAATTGTTTGTGCGGATATAGCTCGCGCATAATAACGAGAAGGTCATTCCAGTTGAATGGCTGTGCCCATGCATGAATTCGTTTATGCGACACGTCTGGATCGAGTACCGCAGCTACGTGCATTACAGCAACGTCTCGAACGTGGATATATCTCGCTAGAGGAAGAATAACAAATAAGCAGTGATAATTGGTGGCGCACGACAAACGGATAGCAAGAAATAGAAACAAAAGGGTGCCTTACAAGCTGGGAGACCCAGAATTTGACTAACGTCTCCGTGATACAACTGCTGAACCCATCCGGCTGTCGATCCAGGTTGATTCTTGTTGAGAATCTTTCCCATGGTCGTGAATGGGAGTACAGTATTGACTGTGAAGTTTGGCTTTTCCTCATCGACGAATTTCCATAAAGCCTTCTCTGCTTCGACTTTACTTGCCATGTATGTCACCATGCCGCGACTTGGCTCATATGGTGGAGGTGCCCAGGCGAGCTCCACGGCAGTGGTGTTCCAGCTTGTCTCATCACAGTGGAAATTGGTGTTGGGTGTTACCATAATAGCAGCAGCGGCTGACGAGGTATACACAAACCGTTTCACCGATGGCGCATTGCCAACTGCTTTAAGAACGTTCAGGACCCCAGCCACCGTTTGTGGAATGACGTTGTTTGGATTGGCGTCCCATGTGGCAATCGTGGCAATATGAACAACAGCCGAAACACCCTTGACAGCTTCATCGAAAGCGCCGTTGAGAGACATATCCGGAACGGTAATAATCTCTAATTCACCCTTGGCTATGAAAGAGGGAAACAGTTCCTCTGTCAACCACTTTGCTTTCGAGGCATCACGAACTGTGCCCCTGACGTTGTAGCCGAGCTTCAGGAATTCGAGGGCCGTGTGCGATGCAATAAACCCCGTGATTCCTGTCACAAGAACCCATGAGCCCTTCGGGATGGTGGTTGTAAGTATCGACATGATTGGGGCGGCAGGAAGCTTGAAGATGGGTTTTGCTTCTAGAAAATCTGGTGTAGAAGTTGAATAAATGATTTGAAAGTTTTTGGTAACGAGTGAACTTCAGAGGGTAAGTGGGAGGTATACTTATATTAAAAAAGTTAACCAGCTGGATTTCGATAGACTGAAAAGGGTCCGGTAATGCCGGAAACTGAGAAAGTAAAAGAACATTCTATTGCAGTGAAAGTTGACAAATTGATCGAATGCTGATCAATTCTCATGGCTGTATTAGATTTAGCAGTTGGTATCATACTGTGCCAAGACTTGCGTTGTCCACATTGGGTAAGGCTTGCTCTCCCCTACCGGAATTTAATCTATGATAATGTTACAGCCATTCAAGTAAGTTAGTAAGGTGGCTTACCGACATCTTAAAATAATTTCTAGAAGAAGTGATTTGAAATCTAATGCTCGTTCTAACTTAATACTATCGAGGAACTCTTCCTTAGAAGAGCTAAATGTATTCCTTAGTATATATGTAAGGGTTAGTTGATCCTACATTTAAAAGGCCATCCTAAAGCGTAAATTTGACGCTACATCGTTGTTTAGCCTATTATCATCTTGTTAAAAAAGATTTGGCCCTCCCTAAGAATAAGGCAGCCGGGAGTCTAGACTTAAGGTTGTATATAACGTTGACCCCGATCTTGGTGCGTTTGAGGAAGCTGTGCCCACCTTCTCATTTGATTAGTGTACTGGTATGTAGTAGGCCTCATCCTTCATCAGTAGCTCCAGCCACCCTTCCTACAGTAAGGAAATCGCCTTTTTTATTAAAGTACAAGCAGAGGAATAGGGGTCGGAACAACGTTTAGCAAAACTACAGATACAACAATGGCCGCCTCAGCAGGTAATTGTCGAAGAAAAGAGAGACGGTAGGTGCTTAACCACTTGGTATTTCTCCCCAATTCGTCCTTCATCCATAAATGCATAACTAACACTAAAACTTCCCAGTTTGACCACTCTCTGCTGCTGCTGCTGGCTTTGTGGCAAGACCTGCGAGTGTTATTTGGATTGCCGCTCCTAACGAGGGTAGAAAGATTGAAAATCCAGAGGTACAACAGAGAAAGAAAGATAAGTTCACGAGACTCCTGTTATCGTGCTCGGGATAATTTTCATTGGATCTCAGTGTCCAGGCTGGAGATCCAGAGAGTCCTTTTTGGAAGGAGATAGAGCGCTTGAAGCATGTACTTTATTAAAGTCATATCAGAACGAAATTCAAATTGCTATAATACTATATTACTATCACAATGACTTGCTAGATCGTATAAGACAAACCCGATGTTAATGTCTGGTTAAGAAAGGTGGGAGCATTGGACCCCCAAGACCTGGCAGTACGCGGTGATGGAGATGGCGTATACAATTATGAGGATTTTGCAGCAGTATCCGAAGGTTGAATATAGACGTGATGGGCATCCAGGGATACAGACAGATATTGTGCTTGCGCCGGCGAATCTAGTTAAAGCAGCTTTTTTAAAAGCACAGGAAATGTAAGTGTAGGGACAATTAAGCTCCTTATTGTTCTATTGCTTTAGGATCTATTAACCTTATTCCTCCAGGCTCTCTCTTTTCATTATTAAATCAGCCTCTTTATATTGTAATTACACTCATTTTTGCTGCAATTCTAGTGCTTTCTATAGCACTGAATTGATGTATATATAGGTTTTATATTCCCCAGGAAAATAGGCAATCAGCATACAACCAATTAGCCAATATCACTCCTTTTAATCAACAGTATGGTTCAGGAGCAACTTTATTTCTCACAGTAAGCAAGGCCCTAAATACGACCGATAAGAGAAACTTATAACTAACAAAGCCAGTTCCAAAGCTCCTTTTGAAGCATCTATCGCTGCCACGCATTCGTTTTACGCGGGTACTCGACCCGTATCATTCGGACCATTTCCTTCTTCGGCCTTTGGAAGTTGGCTTGATATCCTGGACTTCGTTTATTCAGTTCGCTCGCTATCTTCTCCTAGTGTAAGTCATAGTAGTACACGTAATCTGGCGCCATCTTGATGGGCTTGACGGTGTAGGATAATGTAGGTTGCGGTAAGAAGATCGGAAAGGAAAGGCCAAAGGCTGAAAAGGTGAAATTAAGACGGAATAGAAGATTCCATCACGTGTTGAGAGTTGCCTGTCTTCACTACCGCTGGAGTATTCTGAGTCGCACATCTTGTTCCACCTGTAATCTAGGCTTAGCAGAGTTAAATTTAATCTAGAAGATAGGGATGAATTTTTGACTCCTAGTTCTTCGTTGATGCCCGCAATAAAGCGGACTAGCCGGAAGATTTCTCTGTGCTTCTAAGGAGGATAGTTAGTGATACTATTACAAGGTTGTAATCTAAAAATATGCTACGAATAGCAGTATAAGGGCATTGGAATCCTTGAGCCGAAGGCCCGGGTGGGATAACCTTAGGAATTTGGCTCCACATCTTCTTCCTGAGGTGTTAGCCTGCCATTGCGATATTTTTAGCTCTACCTTATCTCATCTCTTTGCAACGTACTGTCCAACTTTTATGTATCCGTTCTTTGTATAATTAGCAAATTTTATAATAGTGCGATCATCGTCATTAAACACCTAGTAACAATAAAGGTCTTCTAACATTGACTTTACTGCTTTTACCAAAGGGTGGTTCGGACCAGCCCTACAATATCAGAAATTCTAGGCCGAAGCCTGCTGAAGGATCACATGCGAGAAATATGTTTAGAGATGGAGATCTAACCACTTGAATGGACCATCGAGGAATTAAGGTCGGTCGATGGCATGGAAGGCTGCGTCGTCGCATTAGAAGATGGAGTTCACCGCTTGAAGCAGCAGTGCAACACTCTGATATTTCAGTTCAATCGCGCGCAAGCTATATTGTGCGTCGATTGGTTTAATAGCTTTCGCAACAGAGGAAAATATCATCGATACGGGCATAGAAAAGGCCCAGAAAGTTATAGCCCTACGAGTGAGCATCGAGGAATGGAACTGCACTTCAAGTACATACCGTCTCCAAATACACGACCCTTAATAAGGCTGAAGCATCGGATGTATCCACATTGTTCGAGTCAACATCTTGTAATGTGAGTAGATAGGGACTCTGGGATGCCTTACAAACAGTCCTTGATAAAGAAACAACAAGTACTCGTAGAATCCTACAGCCAAAACAAAAAACATCATGAGCAGATGCAGAGAAGTATACAAGCCTCCCTGCTCTGTTCGCAGATATCCAAAGCCTCTAGAATCCAAGCCCCTTGTTACAATACCAAAAGAAAGAAGACCGAAGGCAAGAACAAAAGAGAGATGAAACCCTAGCAGCGTCATTGCTATAATCAGATTTTGAATCAAGTTGAACCAAGTTGAATGCTTCGCCGCCCACCACAGCGAAGCTCGAGCCGGAGATCACCTTCCGATTCATTACCAATGTTGTATTTCCAGAGCTTAGGCGCATCGGCGAAGGGAGGTTTACCGTTCCGTTCGTCCCGTCCGGACTAGTAACATTCATACCAAGCCTTCCTACGCCATCAAACGCCCACGAGACAACCAAATCTCCATAAGGGGTTAGGTGCGTACCGTTTGCCCAATCCAGCCCCAGTGTCTGGGGTACAATTGTCCATTGTGCAAATCCAGGCGTGACAGCTTGGATGCCAAGGACATTCCTACTTAGTTCGCCGGTAGGAGCGGATGCCCAAGCATGGCACAATGATGTAGAGTCCCCTAGGCCAGGCTCCCCTGTTATAGACAGTGTCTCCCAGAAGCAGCCGGAGTAGTTGGCATTCGAGGGGTTGGCCATCGAAGCCCACATAGTGGAAAGTAGATACTTTACACTCTCACCATCACGAGCCGCAAAGGCAGCTCGCAAATGATACCCAGAAGAATAAGGACTAATATTCTTAGCAAAACCATGCGTGGTGCTGGCATTGGAGAAGGGTAGGGCGCCAGTAGGCACAAAGAGTTCCTTCGCCATTGTCGATAGGATAGTGGAAGCGGTGAAGTTGCCTTGCGGCAAATTTGCTAATATCGCAACCGCGTTTGCGTCCTGAGCAAGCATATCATTGACCGAGTCCGACAGCTGGTACGCATTCAGCACAGGACTCCAGAGATTGGTGTTAATTGCCGCCTTGAGTGCCGTAAGCCGTTTGGTATATACCTGAGTGCTGACATTTGAAGCATCGAGAATAGGTTGGACCTGCTGAAGGGCAAATGCATACAGCACATTGAATTTTGCAACTGCGCCAGATTGTGCTGGATCATAAAAGTCCCAGTCACCACCAAGACTCACGTCAGAGATGTTGAAAAGGCCTAACGAGTTGATCTGTGAATCTGCCCAATTTAGCATTTCAACAATTGCTGGCGTCCAGCGGTTAGCGAATTTGACGTCGCCTGTCATGAGATAGAAGTCAGCCATAGCTGTGAGCAGATTAAAAGAGTAGCCAATGAGGCCAGTTTGATTTGCCTGAATCACTGAGGTGCGAGGGGCTTGCTGAATCTTTGCGTTAGGAACAAAAAAACCAGGAAGAAGCTGAGAAGCACCCAACAAATTCAAGCTCCCGTTCATGTATTCACTGCCGAAAGTGGATGCGAATGTAGGCCCAATGGTAATGTCAAGGTCACCTGGGTACTGTCAGTGTCGAGGAATTTGTCTAGATCAAAAGTTTTACCTCCGTACACAATTCGTCCCTTCTAGCGCCATCGACACTTACGGGATCATCATTTGTACCCGCAAGAAAGTCAGCCAGTACTAACTGTTGAGTCAGACTTGATGTGTAGATCGGCTGCCCGTCTAGGCTCTTTAAGCTGACATTTTGAAAGTATGCTGATTGCCCGAAAGATGCTCCAAGTCCGAAGGATCCGGTGAAGACTGAAGTCTGCGTCAAGTCCATAACGGATTTTCCGTCAATGCTGATATGAATTTCCGTGGTATTGACTATCGTGGAGACTTCATGCCACTCGCTGAGGGTGAGAGGTGGGTCCAAGGTAGCAGACGCCAAAGCCGCGGAGTCCCTCTCTGTACTCCCAACATTGGCCGAAATTGAAGAGTTTGCCCCGTTGACGAAGATGTAGATGCCCGAGACAAGTGTGTCACTGAGCACTGTATAGCCAAACCCTCCCACAATTGGCATTACAGAGAAGTTGAGCTGATACTGCATCAAGCTGAAAGCAATATCACTTGAATATGGCTGTGGCGCTTGACTCTCCGCAAAGAGACCATGGTCCGAGACCTGATAAAAATTCGGTATGGTTCTTGCTGCTATTTCCGTTTGTTGGATTGTTCGCGCCCCAGTCTTCCAGATCTGATTGAGCTGGTCGTTTGAGCATTGGAAAGATCCAGGCAGCTGATTTATCGAGGTTGAGGATGTCGTCAAGATTACGCCGACATTTTTTAGAACCAACTCTCCGGCTGTAGAAATATTGAGCTTCTGGTAGCGTTCTCCTCCCTGAATCAGACGATTGGTATGTGTAGAATTTTCGGTAATATTATACCGATTTACTCTGTAGGTGTCTAACGATGCTGCTAAGGGCAGAGGACCGTCACCCTAAATTTTTTATGTTAGCGGTATGCGTTGAAAACACCAGAAATAGAGAGTATTCTTTTCTACAAGTAGAGCCACAGATATAATGGTGAACGTACCATGTAGTTGTCTAATAGTGCACGAGTCTCGCTATATGTCACCTCAAAGATGGACGTATCTCCAGAGCAGGAAGCAATCTGAAAAGTAGGCAGACCTCCTACATCCACACCATGGTCAATGATGACAATGCCAGGCTCCCTGCCATCTGATTGCAAAGTGATTATTTCTCCACAAAAACTTCCAACTACTCCCGTAGACGTATCTCTTTTGCCAAGCTGTCGCATATTAATGTCAGCCACATTAGTGCTAATTGACCTTGCCATGAGCTAAAAGGGACCGGTCAACAGGTTCATACATCTGTAATTGCCCAAGGTAAGCTTTTACAATCCCAAGACTGAGTTACTATAAGCACAGTCAATTGAGATCCTTAGATGATAGAAGACTTGCAATCGAGATCCACGCCTCCGCAACGGTATCAAATTCTCTGCCTCCGATTCCGCTGCAGGAAGTTCATTCAATCAGCCCAATTACTTCAAAGTCTCCGCGTTTGAACATTGTTATTCAAATCGTTGGAAGCAGAGGTTGGTGATCCCGTTAAAAGCATTCATGCTACATAGCTAAGCCACTCAGGCGATGTTCAGCCCTTCTTGGCTCTGGGAAGCGAGCTGCGGTCAAAAGGACATCGAATTCGAATCGCGACGCACGATGTTTTCAAAGACTTTGTTAGAGAATCAGAGCTGGAGTTTTTCCCTATTGGTGGCGATCCATCTTCACTCATGGCAGTAAGTGTGCTGTTGTTCCGGATCTGGTACAGTACTTTGAATCTAAATTATGGTTGGGATTTAGTACATGGTTAAAAATCCGGGAATTATCCCAAAATTTGAAACTGTCCTAGCAGGCGAAATTTCCCGGAAGCGCAAAATGATACTCGAAATGCTTGAGGGCTGTTGGAGGTCGTGTATAGAGCCTGATCCGGAGACAAATACCCCGTTCGTTGCGGAGGCCATTATTGCCAATCCACCGAGCTTTGCCCATGTACATTGCGCGCAAGCCTTAGGAGTACCGCTCCATCTCATGTTTACTATGCCATGGAGTCCTACAAGAGCATTTCCTCATCCTCTTGCAAACATTGAACAATCAGATGCGGACCCGCATACCATGAATTACTTATCGTATGGATTAGTTGAACTAATGACTTGGCAAGGGTAAGGCACCCTGAGAGAGAGAGGCAAGAGTATAACATATTGGCTGACCAAGAATAGCTTGTCCGATATCATAAACTTCTTGCGAAAGAAGTCGCTAAGTCTCCAAGCGATGCCTGCCATGATAGGGGCTGGGGTTGCTGAGTATCTGAAAGTGCCATTCACTTACTGCTGGTCTCCAGCATTTGTTGCCAAACCATCGGATTAGCCTTCCTATATTGGTATGCAAACGTCTCTCAAAGTCATCTAATCAACTTCGCATGGCGGTACTAATTCCCATCAGACGTGTGCGGTTTCTTCTTCTGTGAGGAGCCAAATTACGCACCTTACCCAGAGCTCGATGCGTTCTTGAAAGGGGGTCCACCACCAGTGTACATTGGCTTTGGAAGTATCGTCATGGATGATGCAGCAAAGATGACGAATATCTTACTCGACGCTGTTCGTGCATGCGGAGTAAGGGCCATCATCTCGCGGGGATGGAGTAAACTTGGTATTGGTCAGAGTGATCCAAATGTGTTGTTCTTAAATGACTTCCCACATGGTACATATGCTCCTCGCTGTTGAGCCTCTGAAGAATATTAGCTAATTTTACCACTAGAATGGCTTTTCAAGCATGTATCATGCGTCGTCCATCATGGTGGGGCTGGCACAACGGCTTGTGGTCTCTTTAATGGTCGACCTACTACAATCGTTCCTTTCTTTGGCGAGTACGTATTCGAAACCTTTTCAAGCAAGTAGCTAACTTCGAAAGTCAACCATTCTGGGGCCAAATGATAGCAGCAGCCGGCGCGGGTCCACAGCCTATTCACAACAAGTCACTAAACACAGACAACCTCACAAAAGCCATACAGTTTTGTCTAACACCACAAGCTCTGAATTCTGCAGCAGAGATATCTCGAAAGATGCAAATGGAAAGCGGTGTGAAAACTACAGTGCAGTCTTTCGAAAATAACTTACCGGTAGAAGCTATGACTTGCGACTTGGTACCCGACGAAGCAGCAGTTTGGATCTACAAGAAGTCCAAGAAATATCTTAAGATATCAGATAAAGCGGCATTTATTCTGATAGAGCAGAAGAAACTTGATGTCAAATATCTTAGTTTGTGAGTCGTCGAAGGCGAGAGTTTTGAGATTTTCCATCGCTAACGAGCTACGATGTCCAGGTATCAATCCAAGCCAATTCAAATTAACAATGAGCGATGGGATCCCCTCACAGCCACCTCGTCCACCCTCCTCGGTACAATGGTAGATTTCACAATGGGACTTGGCGAAGTCTTCACAGGTCCGGTCAGTGCCTATCGCAGCAGCAACGGTAACAAGAACAGCGCCGCAGGAATCGCCGCCGGAAAAGGGTTCGGAAAGATGAGCGGGAATGTTATAAAAGCCACTCTTGTGGATGTCCCATTAGCCATGACAGAGGGTTTGCACAACTTGCCAAAATTGTACGGGGAGAAGGTCAAAGATTATGGTCCTGTGGAAGATATTAAAAGCGGTAGTGTTGTTGCTGGGAAGGTACGTTAATTTGAGTTCGTCAAGTTTTAGGGATTCGTTCTAATCAGTTTATTCTTGTATAGAACTTTGGACACGGCTTTATGGATGGCATTTCTGGAGTTGTTACGCAGCCATATAAGGGGGCCAAAGAAGAGGGCTTGTGGGGATTTTCAAAAGGCTTTGCCAAAGGTAGTGTAGGTCTGTTTGCGAAGCCCGGCGCTGGTTAGTAAATCTTTCTCGGCCTCAACCAGCCCTTTATTTTCTTTCCTAGTCAGGTCTAGACTGATCTTTACCACAGCCATGTTCGGTCTTCTGGCATATCCTGCGCTGGGAATGTACAAATCGATGAATACTGCTTCACTTTCGCCTGCGCAGAAGAATATTATGCTCGCAAGGCAGGTTTATGGTTCGTATATGGCACGTCAGCGGGAGCAAAATTCGAACAGCCAGAAGGGAGGCTGGGATCCTGAATTCGTGAAAATTGTCATCGATGGATTTGAAAGGAAGAAATAGGGTGTAATAACAGAAACTACATGTCCAAATTTGGAAAGTCCGCCGGAAATTTGAAGAACGTATCTAAAACAATACCAACGATACCATATTGTTGCCCATAAATTACGTGCTATCGCATAGGGTATATCCTTATATTAGCTTTATTTTCGATCCTTTCTAATTTATAAGATCTGCATTAATTAGCCCTAATCTGTAACTAAGGCTACATAACCCTTATACATTACAAATCACCTATTTTATATAATATTCGGGATGAATTCGATGCCACTTATTTAGTATATATAGCCTACTACTTAACCTCGTATTCAGAGGCCAAGTACTCACAATTCACTCATTATATGCATATACAATTTCCACAAAGTCGTAGTTCAATACATATACACCCCTTCCTCCCTGCACCGTCGCTCCATTTGACACCAATAACAGAGCTCTATCTTGTGTATTCCTTACAGTTACCCACAATCAACCATGTTACATATCTGTTTAGGTCACAACAGCCAATCCAAGTATTCAGGAGGGAGAATAACCTCAAGTGACTTAATGATCCGCTCGTAACAACGAGTCAACCACCATGTGTTGCGCTCATTATAAAACAAAGCAGCAAAATGTCCGAGAATGACAAGAGCCACCAGATGATTAACAGTGAGTAGGGAGAAGAATGATGGACCCATGGCAGTGGGCCACGTGAATAGAATTACTAGCGAAGAACATTTGATAGTCATCGTCCCTAGATCGAGAAAGACTGTGTGAAGTTAATCGACTGTCTCCAGGCAAGTCGACGTTGTAATTTCATTATCTCTTCCTACAAAGCTCCCCACCCGATGCTTCAGCTTAAGAATCTCGGGGACTTCGCTCGTGGCGCCTTTTCGCCAACCGCTCTACACAAGCGGCCTAAACGTTCCTAATAGGACATACGCTTGTACTAGAGGGAACTAGTATAGAGCCCCCCCGGCCGGATTATTCCTTGTTAATAAGTAGGTCTTACCTAAGTAAACCTTTAAATTATTAATTCTAACGTTAGTCTAACAATTAGGTAACCCTTATATAATTGTTTTAGACTATGTTTTAGACCTTATAGTATTAAATATATTAATAATATAAAATTAATATACTCTATAATAAAAATAATTTATTCTATATAGAGTTATAAGGGTCCTTTATCTTTAATACTTAATTTATAATATTATAATTAATTATTTTAAATACTATAAGAGTATAAGAGTATATTAAAAGGAACTTAGAATAATAAAGTAAATAGAAATTAAAGTAAATAAAGAACCCTACTAATAATTCTCTACTATATACTATTCTATTACTTAACTAAGGGAATAACAACTAAGAAAGGTATAGACTAGTATAATAATAGCTACCAAAAGATCTATTATACAGAAAGTAAGCCGCTATCGATAGCTTGTAGTACTTCTAGGTAGACCCCTATAGTATAGGCAAGTCAAGTAGTGCCGAGCTTTAATAGGCAATCACTTCTATATTCGTGTTCTCGCATGTAGGACTTAATAAAGGTAGACTTCGGCAACAAACTTTCCTTTGCTATAATATACTAAAAAGTAGCACTCATGATTCAAGTGACGAGATCGATAGCCCAATGCGGTCACTGTTCGAATTACCAAAACATTACCATAGCGCATAAGATATACCTTCTCTAACCCATTTGCTCTCCTGTTCCTAAAGGGGTCCAGCGCCCGGCTTCAACATCCTCCCTGATGCGTTCCGCGCTTTCTGGCCAACACATTTTGTTCCAACCTGTCGTATTGCACCATTCTTCCTCATCAGCTGTAGGGGTCCTTCCGAAGGCACCATTTTGATAGGGATAACGACCATAGCGCTTCAGAAGAGGGTAGTGAACGTCCATCAAGCAGGCCAACCAGAACAAGCCCTCGGCGACACCAGGTTTTTTTGGTGCACCTTCGGACAGCATCTTGGGGAATCCATATAGATCCCATCGCTTCTCAGGATGGTCACGATAGGGATCTCGTGTCTGATACTTCTGCTCCACAAACTCGCGCGTAGCTTCTGTAAAGGCTATGGCTTTCTCGGCCCATCTGTCGTTGTGCACGATTCGCGCCGCCCAGTACAGACGTGTCCAGACCCAATAGTCAACGGAGACGTTCCAGCGCTCCCAAGAACGCGGGTCCAGATGAGGTGGGAGTGCTTGCAACTGCTGCACGTATCTGATCGAAATTTCACCAAAGTAGGCGTAGGTCCAGCGGACGTTAATACCTTTCAACAGGGAACGAGGTGCCTGATCAAGTAGGAGCTGTAGACCAAAGGCCTGGAGCGGGAACTCGGGGTCTTCGGGGTCGGGCAAGAATGTCATCATATCAGGTACATTATCAAGGCCCAGCTCGCTAATTGCTTTCAGAATAGGGTAAATTGTAGGGCGAATTTTTTCGCGATACTCCTTCCCTTCGAAGAAGGTCTGCTGGATTGCCTTGCCATAATCGATAGGCTCGTGTTTATCCCATGGTAGCCAGGTGTCTACCATCAACACGTAGACTCCTACCGTAAGCAGAGACTTTAATTCCGCCAGAGCTATTGGTGTTGCAGCCTCGTAGGCATCCGAGTAGTTTACTGCATTGCATCCTCCGGTAAGTATACGATGATGTTGCCAGACTCCGTAGACTTGCCTTCCGATTCATTCACGCAAAATCCGGGGGCGGTGCGCACGTCTCGTATGTAGGAATAGAGCAGAAGGAGGTACGATGAAAGGAGCAACCCAATTACGGCGTATTGCCAGAAGAGCAGAAGTCTGCTCTTTCGGGCTCTTCCTAGACCACGCGCCTCGTTGAGAAGTGTATCCCATTCTTCGTCGTGAAGATGATCTTTATCGTTAATAGCCATCATCGCGGATCCGGGGGTTTAACGATTACAGGTCAGATCTCAAAAGACTTTTCGTGAGTATAGTGATTTGGCTATTGAACTGGTGTTGTAATATAAAAGAGGATAGATTTAGGATAAAAAATCAGCATCAAAACAGTGGCTAGAATACGTAGTTGGTCTGAGGGCTAGCAGGGGGAGGGGTGTACATTCTTTTTGCACTACTATAGATTGCTTCATCTGCGACAGCGATAACTACAGTACTATCCCCCACTCCTGAACGAAGCTTATGTGTGGCAAAAGCCAAAAAAATAAGCTTCATTCAGGGGGCGGGATAGAAGTTTAAAAAACATCAGAGAGACGAAGGATTCACAGTCGTACTTCGTACTCGGGAAACTAGAACGACGAATAAGCTTCCGAAGCACCCGTAGAAGCTTTTCAATACAGTAAGTAAGCTTTACTATCCACCCCCTTAAATAAACGTTATTCGGTGGGCGGGTAGAACCAGCTGTCAGGGGAGTCTTAACAAATAGAAGATACTACCGGTAATTTGGTAGCCTGTCAGCAGGTAGACAGGCTACTCGAACCTTCTATATACGCCTTAGTTTTTACAGTAGACTAGATTTTAGCCTATGCAACAAGGCAGGCAAGGGCTTCTTAGGGGCTTCAACCACTCAGAGTATACCCTCCATAGTTCCGACCCATAGAGCCCACCGAATAAAGTTTATTTAGGAGGGAGGGGGGATAGTAGGGCTTTCACTGTTTCAAAACTATTTGTCCCCACATTCGAAGCTCACCGGGGTCTAGAGACCAACGACCTCGGTTCACCCCAATCGTCGAAGCATAGCCAACCTGTCGAAATTGACTTTACCACTACATTGAACTGAATAAAATTGGCTACTATACTGTTCATAGTATGGACGGAATCTTATCTTAGCTCACTGTGTCTGACCGTAAGCCCACCCTAGCCTTACTAAAGTAAAGGCACCGCGCTACGTTAGTAAGGCACAGACACTTCCTAGCAATACATTAACTTTTTTTTACTATATAAAATTATTTCGATATTCTGTAATAACATAATAACATAATAATTATTTCTAGTTATTAATTTACTATAGATTAATAAGTATTAATCAAATATATCTAAGTTAATAGATTTATTTAAAAGATTTATTACCCTTTATAAATTTAGAAGGGTTATAGCGCTGTAGATTTTACGTATCACTGTACTACACGATTGGACTCCAGGCGTTCCAAATCTATTCAGAGACCTCAATTCTAAGATCCTTATCAGTACCTAGTCCCTTACGTTGTACCCTAACCGCTTAGACACTCATTTGTAACTAAACCCATTTGCAACTAGCAACCTAATCTAAATAATAGGACCGACTATACATTCTATAAGCCAACTCTGTTTGATGTGTGAAGTGGCTTGTCCAGTAATGTACGTCGCGTTCGGCCGTCCAATGAAGTCGGTGCAATGGATGACATGTTCAGCATCTCGAGTGCGTGAATCCATCGCCAATACACTATTCCCAGATCTCAACGCCCTAAGGTGCTTCTCCCACATGTAAGCACAATGTGCGTAGTGAAACGTCCCGTTGAGCCAGAGCTCAACCCAGTCCCCAGTCATAACCTCCTCTCTGCTTATCTCATCGATTCCCTCAATGTCACTATAGAACCTCAAGTCGTACTTGTCTACGTATCGGTCATTGAGATCCTGATGGAAGCACTGCCGGTGGGAAAACCCGCCCATGAAAAGGTCGAAGACGCAGCCCTTCTCATGTGCTTCTTGTGCTGAGTGTCCACAAGTGCCCAAAGAGATCTGGCCAGGTGTAGTGCTAGCAGATGTAGTGCTGGTATGCGCAAAGGAACCCATCGTTACCGCGGATGATATCAGGCCAGCAGCGAGAGCAAGAAGGAGGAACACGACTAAGGCGGCCGTCTGCCACCATGCCTTATTGTGCTGACCCTTTAACTCCCAAGAGGGTTCTTGGCTGTTATGTGTCGCTTCTAAGCACACCTCCGTCGTTATAGACTCGTCCTCAGACGAGCCCCTTGACTGTGTCTGGCGTTCCGTAGTGTCTAAACCGACGTATGCTCCTGAACGTCGAGCCATGATTGCTTTGATGATTGCTTTCATGATGCAAACCTCGCGTTAAGCTGAGCTGAGAAAGTATGGAAACCCTCGATTTGTACGATTACCCGAAACAAAGTAGAAACCGCGGCCGAGGGCTGATAGAATGATTATGTAGAGGTCTTGATGATGGGGTCTCAGGTAATTAAGTGGCGCTAGGAACTACGCTACTATGTAACCCCCAGCAGGACATGGCAAGTAAGTTGAGATGTTTCTCGAAATCGTACTATCTACAACTACCGAGAATAATAGCTTAAGTCACGACGGGAAGTTCCGTTTGCGTCGTAAATGCTACTACCGAATAAAGGTCGGAACTTGTACTACAATTGGTGGACATAAGTCTGTCAGGTAGCCGATTTTACACTAAAACTTACCTACTACATCTATGTATATAACTTAAACTTAGGCTATAACTATATCTAAAAATCTAACTAGTAAATCGTTTTAGTATTTAAAGTAGACTTTTCTAAATTGGATTTTAATTATATCTAATAATTACTATAGAAAATTAAAGTAATTTAAGATAGTAAATTTTTAAGTAAATTTTAGTATAGAACTATTAAATTATAAGCTTCTCTTATTTCCAATCTTTTTAGATTAATCCTAGTAGCCTATAATTTTAATCCGAAAATATAAAAATATAAGTAACTATTAAATAAATAAGTCTAGTATAAAGAATTAAATTTATTATCTCTTCTTTACTATAAGATTTAGCCGGGGGCCGACGCTCGTCTCTTCTTTACTATAAACCTTTAAAGTGTTAGGTATAAGTTTTAGTGTAAAAGAGGGGTACCGGATAGACTTATATCCACCCATATGTCCACCTACTGTATATAGTTCGGAAGGCGCGGAAGCTTATATTGAGAGGGTGTCAATAAATATTTCCAACCTGGTAATCGGTATGCTAAAATAATTGACATTGTCGGTAACACTGTTATATTTATTGGGCACCTATAATAATAAAATGGTAGTGTTTTTGCTGTACAGGGATATTCGGGACTCCCCCCACCCCACTAAATAAAGGTTTATTCGGTGGGCTAGCGGGTCGGAGCGATAGAGGGTATACATTAAGTGGTTGAAGCCCTTGAGAAGCCCTTGCCTGCCTTTGTTGCACAGGCCAAAATCTAGTCTGTTGTAAGAAGGTTCGAGTGGTCTGCCTCCTGTCAGGCTACGAAAGTAGTATTTTCTATTTGTTAGACCCCCCTGACAGCTGGTTCTACCTGCCCACCGAATAACCTTTATTTAGGGGGGAGGGGGGGAGAGTATACAGGGAGGTCGTTACAGGGAACAATAAGAGCTCGCATTCGGACTTTGGCTGCAACGTCCCAAATCAACACCGCGTTAATAATCCACGACTGTTTTAACGAGTCACAAAAATGTCACCGTAGTACATAAATAATCCCACGTGATAATGATTTCTGGACATCTTCAGTACTTCGCCTAATGCAATTTATTTCATTTTAGTCTAAGGGTCGATAGATTTTAGGACCATTTTATGACTTTGTGTATGGAAAATCCTTTAAGAGAATGCAAATGAAAACGATTTAGCTTAATTGACTGATATCCCGACTTCATGTATGTACTAATTCATTGTGATACTGATGGTGTATTAACCTTATGCGTTTTTTAACAATGGGAATTTCTACTCTTCTGTTATACGACATAGTATAATAAGACATAACTGTTTATTTGCCGCCGTAACATGTGCTGGTTTCCACACCGCGTCACTACCTTAACCAATATGTCCGTATGTTAGCTCCTTGCGCCACCTTAGTCGGAGACATTCGATAGGAAATACATGAGACCAACTTGAATATCAGTAGCACATCAGGTCTCTTCTCAGTACTCATAACACAGACCTCTTCCTGTAGTATCCATGTAGTCCGCTACTGTCCCGTCAGGCACCAACCCGCCCATCGGTAATACGTCCGAGATGGCAGCGCCAGTACTGTCCATGTGATGTAGGAAATTTTCTGTTGCGCCATGAAATTGCGTGAGGCGATGGGCTGGATCTCGCTGCTGCCAAATCCACCATAGTCTGTCCACCTGGGTGTGGTGGAGGAAAAAGACAGGATCTAAGCAAATTGAAATAGGAACAAATATCAGCTAACTGGCCTACCAAGGTAGGCACGAATACATATACTAACCATTGGGCGATGAGAAGGTGATCCAGTCACCACGGATGAACAAGGGAATAGCGTTATGCGCCCCGTCCTCAAACTTTTGGAAGAATGATTCGTAGTCGGGCTGAGCCAGGGTCATATTGACATATTCAGGCGAGATCCGGTTATGGATTTTGGGGATCCTTTTCCTCTCTAAATCCGTAATGTTGTCGTCCTGATCGAGAAAACCGCGAGAAATGCAATGCGGTTCGTACTTGACCACGTGAGACTCACCGGCAGGGTCCACCCGCCACGCTCGCTTTACGTTCGCGAAGGGCCCATCAATAACACAGTGCCCTCCGTTCAGAATCTCCGGACTTTCGAGGTCGCCGTTGCCCCCAAAGCCGTGGACTGAGTCCCAGATGGGCGACTTGGATATATCTTCCCAGTCGAGCGTCCAGTCCCAGTAGCTATATTTCCCTGTGTTAGGTTCCCGCGCAATCGTGGAAAAGTAATTGAGCTTACGGGTGCGCCCCCTGGTACTCGCATATGTCTCGCAGAAATTGTTCGTAAACATGGACAAACATGCGATGCCAGGGGAGAAAAGCAGCTGCGTAGTGGGTGTAGCTGCCTATATGCCCGTGGGCCCAAGTCAAATCGTCGTAAAGAGAGGTGTTGTCGAAGAATCTTGAGGGATGGTGTGCCAAGCATTGCACGGCCTTGACATAGTCTTGCTGCTCAGAAGTGTTGAGTGAGCGCCACTCTTTGCGATATAGAGGATACAGGCATTTCGGGCCTGTTGTGGCCCATTCGAAGAGTCCGCCGAGGAGGAGTGAAAGCGAGAGCGCGAGAGAAAGGACTATCACCACTGTGTTCGAGGAGCATCTCCTATTTGTGACGGGTTAGTAAGGCCCCTTCGATGCATTGATGTAGGGCTGCTTGGAACATTCAGTGATCAAGGACACACACTGACCTCTTCGCAAGAAATGGCTTAGGTACATCGTGTTCTGAATCCTTATTCTCGCTGTTGAGCAGAGGCTGGTACCTCCATGACTTCTTGAATAGATGCATTATGGCACGATAGCTTGAGTTGAACTTGATAGTCGTGGTCAAATAGAACCAAGAATGAGATATCGAATGTTCTCACACCTGATAAAGTGCCTTTACTAAAGTCGTGGACCTTTGAGTAATAGATTTGCCCTATAGCTGCAGATTGGCTGACAAACAAGGCATGCTGGGAGCGCTACACTAGTCTCAATGTCTTGAAGAGCATGGACGGAAGACCCGGTGTGATAGTGAATAAGTTAGCAGTGGGGACTTGGAGAGGGTTAGCAAAGTCTTCTCAGATCGCGACCTATGAAAAATTCAAAGCGGCTTCTGCAGAGGACTCTTCCGCAACTCGTCGAGGACCCCGGACTGAATCCTGGCAATGAGGAAGGGATGACTGGGAATATTGCATTAGACTTCGCGAGGAAGTTTATTCAATGTGACAGACAGCATTCAATGTGACAGCATTAATTACGGACTATTGTATTGTGATGAGGGCTGCACTACAGCATAGAGAGACGCAAAGTCTAGACAAAAGTGGGATTTCTCTAGCTTGTGTCAATGCTGACCCCTCATACTAAAGTCGTTGTGCCTCTCAGCGCCATTTGCTGAATTTCTAACCTGTGCCGTATAAACTTTAGTCGGGAAAAAGGCTACCGAGTTGTACTAATACACCCCGAGTATACCTTAGCCGAAAAATATATTTCTACCTCTTCTTTATAATTTAATTATAATATAGTATATAGTAAATAATAATTAGCTAAAAGTTTATATATATCATCCTTCTATAATACAAAGTATTTATCTAACAAACAAATTATAATAGAATAAGGTATTAGAAAGTTATTATCGAATTTATAATTCTTTAACTATATAGTTTTCAAGGGCATGCGGCATAGGTTAGAAATTCGGTAAATGACGCTCAGAGGCACGACGACTTTACTGTATAACCGTGCGCTACACTAACACGCCATTTCTACAGCAATACACCACCTATACAAAAAAAACATCATACTAATTATAACTTAACAACGCAACAAAATAATAAAATCTAGAAAATCGTACCAAGGTGAATAAGATATTATAACCAATTTGAATTCTTTAGATATTTTTTTTAAAAAAAAAATGTGTGTACTGTGAAATATTCTTAAAAATGGTGTATTGCCGTAGATTACCAAGTAGCGCGTTGCCCTTACTTAGGAAGCTCTTGGGTTACGGTTATCTGATCTCCATCCACTTCGGTGGTAAACAAGGTTCCCACTATTATGGCCTCGGTAGTTGGAATCGGAAGGCAGATACCCTACCTTCTAGTTTGTTTGGTGTACATGACTACCCACGTCTCCCTGGCGCGCCGTTATAATTCATCCTTTTGTTTGCCAAAATCGACTTCACCTCTCTACTCAGCTAACAATTTATCACTATGGAAACATCTCAAGAGCGGCGTGACTCTCACGAGGAAGGCTCGACGATCGTATCTTCAATTTCCTCTGTATCAGATACTGAGAAAGAACAGCTTCTCGGGGTACGGTCTTGCGTCGAGGAAGGGGCAACACGGAAAAGCCGCTTGAAGGATGCTATTGTACTATCATCACTCTTGAACGTGATTCTGATTATCATAGTTGTTATTCTTTTTGTTCTCAATGGCAAAGAATCCGTCCCGTACACTTGTACGCATTTACCTAAGCAGCATGACCATCAAGTTCATAGCCCGCATCCATCTTGGCTTCCACCAGAAAGTAAGTGAGATCTAGTTTTTGTATCTACGGGGAAATACTAAGTCTTTACACTAGTACATGTGAAGAAGACCCTCTACTTCAACAGGATGTATGGACGGCCCCCGGACGAGGAAAATCGGAAGGCTTGGGATACTATGATGCCTAGTGAGTCTTCGATCCAAGTGAATAGGGTAGAAAGTAAACCCTTCAGAATATTGTAAATTAACTTGCCTGCCACAGGGGGACGCGGATTTGTCATAGTCAAAAACGAAACAGTATTGCCGGAGATGCCATCGCTGCACCAGGACCTGCCTGAGCAACATGCTATGGTATCTGCATTCCACCAGATGCATTGCGTTGTAAGTGGTTATCTATGGAACTGGCAGTCCTGGGCAAAGATATCTGGTCAAATATATCTAACAACTAGACGCAGTGGGCATCGAAAGACAGCTTCTTCAAGGCATTAAACGGCACGTCCACAGATGATGATATCCTTCATATGTCCCATTGTTGGGACTATTTGAGGCAGACAATCATGTGTAATCCTGACACAACTTTAGAATGGATGCCTAACCCGACACAACATGTCAGCAAGGGATGGGGCTATCAGCATAAGTGTCTAGATTGGGATGCTCTTTACGACTGGGCTGTGGAACATAGATGGGCCAATGGCAGTGGCATTCATTAGGCTATTCAGAGATGGCTGTGTTATAGTTAGAACACATAAACTGGTCATAGCCTGTACTATTCGCCTACAATATCATGGCTGTTCCCTTTTGATCAGACCAGATTGATGACATTAGATACCTAGCACCAAGTTGTCGGAAGTTTTTCTGTTGCCATTGCTATTATCGCTCTATTTATCACCGTAATATGAGGGGTTTGTTCAACCAGCCTCGCGGACCTCCGTGTATTCAGCGCTCAGGCTAATAAGTTACATGTCCAGCATTTTACTAATTCCCATGTCTCTCACCAGTGGATCACACGTGTACGTGCAACAAACAGTCCCCGTCTCCTTCGATAGGTTTATTGCTCCATTAGTAGATCGCTTTCTTGTTTGCGGCTGGCAGTTTCGGTCTCTGAAGGGGCTCGATGGTTTTCTAGCCCCCGCTGGAGCGTAGCTTCCGGTTGGTAGGCGGTTTTCGAAGTAGAATGCCGAGCTTCCCGTACGCTATTATAAGCTAAGATAAGCAAGAAGGTATACCTAGCGTAAATTTAGGGTCTGTAATCACTATTATTGGTCCTCGCTTAATTTGGTTTCTGGGATTTTTCAAAAGGATGTTCGCTTACCCTTATAAGTACATATTTATACTAGGGATGAATAAACATTAATTATTAGGTGACGAACAACGTTAAATTTAATGTTTATTCATCCTTAGTACGCGTAGGTACCTGCTGCCGAACGAAGGGGTCGTTAAAAGGGTGTGTATATTAAGAGATGTAGTGTGAGGCTAAAAAGGGCTTAAAGTTTTATTATACTGCGGTTATTAGGCACAAGTTTCATACCCATGCCTTGTATCTTCTCTACCGTTATTCTAGAATTGCGTGATTTCCCCTACATATACATCTGCGAAACTGCCCTTGTATAGTCCGAAAAACATAACAGGGAATAAAATACCCCCCCTGAAGCGTAGTATTTCGAAGGATTCTAACCCTAGATTTTGTGGAATAAAAGTTTAATAGATACGAGAGCGAACGGGGGAGCATCAGTATCCCGAGCAATTGCCTATGGATACCTCGAAACCCTGTCGCATGCTTGAATCCAACTTGCTCACAGTCTGATGCAGTGGGGGTGTATGATTTTTTGGTCTTTCAAAATATCCAACAACAATAATTAACAGTAACAAGACAGGAACAATGGCCCAAAATCTATGGGAGAAGTATCAAACGTTGCTGAAGCAAGGCTATAAGCCGCTGGCCACCGATTCAGATACAGAAAGACAGAGAGACAATACGACGTGAGTGATAACCTGCGGTACAGTCCTAGGCCACGAGAAATATAATCTCTGACGAATACCACACTCTCTAGGACGAATGGCCGGAAACATCATGTTGCAATTGTGGCATGTGTTGCAATGGTAGGTATCGGTGCAGCCGTAATCGCCATTCTTGTTGGCTTTTATTCAAATCACCCACCAAAAACCGGCTGTATAAAGCCTTCCATAAGGCGTGAATGGCGCTCCTTGACTCCTGACGAAAAAGCTGAGTTTGTGGGCGCCTTCAATTGTTTAGCCAGAGTGCCTTCACGTTGGAGACCTAACGGCACGTTATACGATGACTACGCATACTTGCACGGGACTATTGGATCTTGGTGTAAGTGCTCAATGGTTACTCGTCGCGAAGTAGTGAAAATAACACAGTAGCCCGGTTACTAGCTCACCGTTCCTCAGCTTTCTTGCCGTGGCATAGATATGCGCTGCACGCGTGGCGAAACCATCTGAGGGAACATTGCAACTACAGTGGAGAAGTGCCGTACGCCAATTTATGATACTTCTCCTCATAACCTGTATAATAAAGCGCTAATCTTTGGTTCTAGATACTGGGACTGGTCTCTAGACTGGATGAATCTCGCCAACTCTTCTATCTGGGACCCAGAGATTGGATTTGGGGGTGATGGAGATCCGAATGGCCCTGAGGCAGTTGGGATGGGACATTGTGTGACTAACGGGCCCTTCACAGGCCTCCGACCCATATGTAAGTCCCTTCAAAAGAAGCTAGTAGATATTAAGGCGATGGCTCATCGTTTGTTAGTCTATAACCACACGTACGAGGAGCACTGCCTCTCTCGAGGCTTCAACAACCATGGCACTATGGGGACGTTTCCTACCGAGCCATTCGATCCCGAGTCGATAGGGAAAATGTTGAGAAACGACACCTACGCCGGGCTTGTCCGACATATTGAATTTCTCTTGCACAACGAGATGCATCAAGCTATCAGTGGTGACTTTCGGGCACTGACGGCTGCTAATGGCAAGTCGATTCATTCACCTGGGTCCACTTTGTAATGGGAAGCTGACTGACAGTTCTTGATAAAGATCCTATTTTCTTCCTTCATCACGCCCAGATGGACCGTCTTTGGTGGAAATGGAGCAGGAACAGAGGGCGGAGCGGCTCTATGAGTATAATGGAAAACACATGTATAACTCCACCAGAGAAGGGAGTATTCATGATTATGTGATGTTTGGCGGTTTCATACCTGATATCACTGTCTCCAAGCTCTTGGATACGGAGAATGGCTTGCTGTGCTACCGGTATAGTTAGGTCACATGACAAACTCAACAACTTGCTATCGTTTACAAATTTGCTCGAATACTCCGAATTCCATATCTTGATTCTTCGCCGGTCAGCCTGCAAATACCGTGCTACACATCCAGTATGTGCTTCATGCCTAACCATTTTTTCTTCTTTCCAGGCTTCGCCATATCGGGATCTATTCCCTTCAACGCTAAATACAAAAACTAGCTAATTTGGTGTAAATTGACTTTGAACGTATCCTTGAGGTTTTTAGGTGTGGGTTTGATTAACAAGAAGCAGGTAATTTTGATATCAGAGTCAATTTTCAGCTGATTTCTGACCGTTTTGGCTATAGTCAAGTATCGTTTGTACATTCCACACCGGCAAATGCGTGATTTGTGATTGCCGTATTTTCTGTAGTTTTGTTTCATTCGCAAATGTCTTATTCTAAACCGCTATGACGTGGCCTACTTGTCTAGAGGAGCGCCTGCAGCAAATACAAATGCGTCGGAAAGTAACATAGATGCATTGGGAAGTAAGTCGGCGTTGACTAGGATCGTATGCACACAACCTATTTGGGCGGTAAATGGGTCTGGACTCATTCTACTTCGTACAGGCCCAAATAATCTAGCTTTTGTGTCAGTGCGTTGTCTCGAATATTCCATCTACCAGGGCCTTACACCGAATAGTAGATGAAGAATATACAGATTGTAACGTTGTAGATACCGTCCCCTACAACAGCACAGATGTGGGGCCGAATCATATAGGCATGTACAATGTACTCCCGTGCTATTTAACTTTCTAGAGTGCAGCCAAAACCAACTTATCTATTCAATCATTGGTTCCCTAGTACCTGTCACATTTTATCCTCGGAGTCAAGTAATTAGATAGAAACTACGGCGAAAGACGCACAACGGAAATAACGGTTGTAACTAACGAATAAAGCACCCTACATACAGGGCAACAGCTAGTATAAATACAACTCGAGACCTCAGGTTTGATCGAGGCCAACCTGATATGTGAAATCATCATTCACCTAATCATCACACACTACAACAACTTATTCTTGCCTCTACCCTACATCTTACAATGTTGTTCTGGAAGTGTCTGCTTGTTGTTGCGCTATGCGGCGCTGTTACGGCCAAACCAGTGTTTTCCAAGGTATGGAGGTGCCTAGCCCTTTTGCATTTATGGAAGTAACTGTGACAAGCGTACTACCACCGGGCAAACCGTTGAGGTGAGTTGGCTATTAGATAACTCTTACGCTGCCTATAACTCACTCTCTTAGGATTACGTTGGTGGCATTGATGTTGACAAGCGTGGTACTGCGGGGCAAACCGTCGAGGTAAGTTGGCTATTAGATAACTCTTACGTTGCCTATAACTTACTCTCTTAGGATTACGTTGGTGGCATTGATGTCGATAAGCGTGGCACTGCCGGGCAAACCGTTGAAGTAAGTTGTTTTAAGAATAGTTGTATTAGCTGTATATACTTATATTCTTTCTTTTCTAGGACTACGTTGGTGGCATCGACGTTGATAAGCGTGGCACTGCCGGGCAAACCGTTGAAGTAAGTTGCTTTAAGAATAGTTGTCTTATCTTATGTATACTTATATAGTTTCTTTTCTAGGACTATGTTGGCGGCATTGATGTTGACAAACGTCACGCTGGTCATTGAACCTTTGATTATAGACTCTTTGTCTAATCGAATAAAAGAAGTAAGTTATCTGGAGAATCATAGCTACTGATAGAGACCACAGCCTTGCCTAGCTGCTTGTTGATTTAACACACCTTTAGAAGAACCTCTGTTTCCTCGTGACTGTGAGTGAAGAGGCTGACATTCTTTTATTTAGAACTACTTTGGAGGTTTTGGGAACGGAGAGCAGAAAGCGGGGGATAACGTGGTTGTATCTGATTCTCATCATTCGCTTAACTGAAATGTTTTTCACATACTCGGTTTCTTTATATCATCTTGTTATGTAAGCACGGCACTGCTACCTACATTCCTTATACAATACAATATACTAGATACAACACATCTGGTCAATTACAAAAGTCTTCTCCAGGGAAACTAATACCTATTGGTTCATGTGCTTGTGTTTTTCGTGCATTGCCACTAAGATGTCTTGGGGTCACACTAAAAGCTGGTTATAATTGCTTTCTGTGCTCGTATTTCATGATATGCAAAACCTGCTGAACTTGTAACGAAGGTATGGCTATTTTCAACCAAAACAAGTATATTTACCTGGAGTAAGAAAGTTGTTAAATAGGGCTAATAAGGGCTCATAGGTTACTAACTAGAGAAAGGGTCCATCCGCTACGGTGTACTACATATGATGGTCACATACGCACATAGTTTAGTATGTAGGAAATTTACGCCTTTTCCACTTCTATTTAATTAGTAGGCTACTACTTAATATGCTTTTGTGCTAACTCACGCCCAAAATACTTAGTCGATAGTACAATGAAAACAAGAGAAGGCTTACGCTATCACTTCATATTCCACCCTTAGGACACAACCTCCCCTAGATAAGAACTTTTAACCGGCTGAACTATAAAATGATATAAGGTAGAACTTCTCGTGCACAAGAGAAACACAAACACGATGGTAAAACAGGTCCTTTAAATTAGGCAAAATAAGATCATGTTAAATCTGATTTCACTAGAATCTCGACAAACTTAAGTTGCCGCATTTATATGACCTTGTTATCATTTATCCTCCTTCCCTCGACCCAACTATAGAGCTGATCCCAGTTCTTACACAGATGAATAGCGCCAGTGCCGTCCGTGCCAAAGCTTGACTTACGCGGGTTCTGTCCCTCTAGAGCAGTATCGCCACAGCAGAGGATCGACTGGCGAAGATAACGGAAACAATGGTCGATGTGCTGGAAGGTTGTCGGTCGATCTGCAGACCCATCCAAGAGGCCATTGTACATGGTCATTATACTGTACTGTGATCCGGGTCAGCGTTGAGAAATTGCACTAAGATTAAGGTGTCATTTAGAAGCAAATTACCAGGCAATGCAGCTGATGCGTAAAAGCGAACGAGTAGATATCCGCATCGTGATTTTTCATAGGCGGGGGTAGCTCATAGCCGGTAATATCGTCAATATTCATGAAGCCGTTTCCGACTTTCATAAAGCTTAAGTAATTCGTTCGTTGTTTCTTGGAATTGGTTCAATAGCGTACCAGGCATATATGATAACCAATTCTCCCTAGTTGCGTTTTGCGACTCTTCCGTCTTATGGTCGATAGTGGCAAGATGATCCGCGTCGAATTTGACTTTTTGAATAGGAACTGTGATAATGGTGATGGGCATTAGAGAAGTGGTTTTGGAATCACTATCTACTCACAATTGGGAACCAGGCCATTTAACTCCCCAGTAACCTGATACGAGCGCCCGTAGTTAATACAAAAATTTGTATAAAGCCATGGCAGTCCGACAAGGCTCGTGCCACCAAGAAGGCCTAGGAAGAACCCGATATAGAGGCGTAATCTGCCTCCACGGGCCGGCTGACTTGTTGATTTGAGGTCTCGTTCATATTCACTGAGAAGACGCTCTTCTGAATTTGGCGGCAAGGCAGTGGACTCGAGGCTGCAACGTTGATAGTTCATTCTTTCTAGAGTTGGAGAAATGGATTTCGAGAAGATAGGAGCCATGATATACACGTACAACCTTCAGAGGGAATAATGTTAAATCGCGTATCAATAGGTCTTTTAGAGACATATCTAACTCAGGGAATTCGAACAAATCAACCCCATTTGCACGCACTATCATAAAGAACCAATCATTGCACTATGATTGCGAATTAACCCCAAATTCGTTCGATCCTTGCTCCATGACAAATTGCTTCGTATTCGTAGAGTCATGCAGCTTCATCCTTTGCACCTGTGCAGCTTCGACCTTTGCACTCATGCATATGCGAAATCTTAACAGACAACCCTTCTATTCTGATCTCTTGTTTACGAACCCGAGCAACCGCGCACATAACCCCTTGTCCTCGGATAGCTATTATAATAGGAACTTGATTTATAAAAAATTTAGTATTCCTTACTTATAGAATGTCTAGCGTTGGTTGCTTAGAATGTTTGGTACAGTTGTCACCGGTTATACCGGAACTAAACATACCGGAACTCTCTTTATACCAGATTAATGGGAGCTACGCACCTAAATTTATATAGAGATTACTAGAACTCTAGCTACGCCAGGGTTAAATGCCTCAATTACTCACTCCGCTATAGCCAGTGACAGCTGTATAATGAAGGAAAATGGGGCGGGCCGGAAGGCTTGTTTCAAACCTTATAATTGCATCACTGACAATTCCGGGGCTTCCGAGCTCATTCACTGTTAGCAGGAGCGCTAGTCACCGGTCAAATTCTAGCAGGGATTTAAGATATTTGCTCCATGTTCCAGCCTATCGTACCTATACGTTCTTCAGACGGCACCGGAAACCTTCTATTCTCCCTAAGCAAGGGACTTTTCATATTCTAGTGTTGACCTACATAGGTAACGTTCCATCCTTTGTTATAGTAGTGGTCAAGCAGCGCTGCCAGATCACAGTTAGCTTTTCTACTACTATACCTGTTCTCTCGTTAATGCCAGACTCGTACCATCACTCCATTAACAAAGTCTACGATTGTTTAAAGATATTTGTCCACTAAAGCATAACCATGTTTTCCCCCTTCGTACATACTACGGTACTAGACACGAGTTATATATCTTTTCTACTAATTATTCTAGAATATAGAGAGTTCTTCCACAGACCTCTAGAAAATTACCCTTGTCTAGTGCGAGAAACATGACAGGGAATAAAACACACCCCTAATGAGTATTACTGTAGATATATCACCCCTAGAAAGGTAACCACAGTCTAATTTAAATTTTATTTATAGGTTTTGCTTTTAATAATTAAAACCTCAGTATAATATAACTAATAATAATAATACTTCTTATATTTTATAGGTTAAATACTACATAGGATTTATAGTTGTACTTATATAGTATTATATTTATATTAAAGTATTACTATAGTATATAAGTAGGTTATATTATATAATATTTAATTCTAATAAATTCTCAATAGGAGGTATTTTATTATATAAACTTATAATAATATAAATATATTAAAAGTTATTTAAAAAGAAAGTTATATAAAATTATATAGTATATAAGTTAGAGCTTAAATTAAAGCTCTTTTCTACCTTACTTATTAGTACTATATACTAATAGTATACTTTGGTATAATTTTATTTTTTGTAAATAGTATAAATAGAAATAATACATTAATAGGTCACTGTAAAGTATTAAATCGTATCGTACTGTAATTATCGCGACAATATGTTATAGGTAGTACTGTTAGCTACACTGCCTTGGCGTGTCACAATTAAAATCATCTCGCTTTCCGTTATCCAGTGTATCAAGCCCAGATCTATAGTCGTAATGTAGCAACTAGCCGCCAAAATCAAAGACATTCATCGCCAGCATATCCTCCAAGCTGGAATACATATCAATGGTCAGAGCGGGGTCAGTCTGGTTGAAGCGCTCTGCGCTGAATGACGATGGACTCTGGATGTCGTGCGGAATTTGCTTGCTTATATTGTAATCCTCAGTTTCTTGGGGAAGGTTTGTTTGCATAGACGTATCGTGGATAGGTTGTTGAGGAATACAGAATATGTCCTCAACACTGCTTCCTCCTTGCAGACTTGCCGGGAAGTTGGTGTTGTCTGGGAATTCGCCTCTGGAAAATGAGAGGTTAATCGTCAGTACGAGTCGAAGATAACAGCTGGGCTGAAGTAAAATCATCTCACTCCAACCACTAACTGATACTTGGGAATTGTTAGAAGCCTTTGAAAATGAGGAAGACGGCTGTTGATGGCGTCGCGCATTCTGAGAAATAAATGGCCAAGAATTAGCCAGCGGATTCTCAAACTTGACGCAGGCCATCATCTTGCTAATGATATCTCTAATCAGTGATATTCCTTCGTATTGAGGCTCATCGATTTTCATCGCTTCTAGGAAGATATCTAAACGATGCTGTTTCAACGCTGTCAAAGAAGCGTTAGATGCGAGGGCCACGTCAAGTGCATGTAAAACTAATGGCAGTGTGATATGGGCCATCCTTCGCAGTATTATTAGATTTGGGCCGTTTAACCACTCACATTTTTTTGGCTTGGGTATAACTCACGCATTAAAAGGTATGTATCGAGTCAATTTGAGCTGTATAAGCTCTTTCGTGTGTTCCGTGACGCAAGAAATTGAATCTTGAATCTCACAACTGCTATTTTTTAAGAGTTTCTTGTGACCATCGTCCTGGACTGTGGTCCTTTGGGACAAGAGAATTTCATAGTGACATAATGCCAGTCGACCCGAGCTTTAAAATCAAGGAGGGTGAGCAATTATCCTCTAATATCGCCGAATAAGACTCACTAAAACAGTATGTATAAAAGATTGGTATACAAAATAACTGATGAATGTGTGTCTCCGAGACCTGCTGGTGTTGGAAAACGTATCGTCGCGCTCTCAAACCATTCTGAAAGGCCAGATCTACACTTTTCCACCGTAGCAAAGGCTCCATTGAGTCTATCCTCGCTCATAGAAGGCAAATGTTCATTGATGGGATAGGTAATCAGAATGACATCAGTGAGCTTGACGGCAAGCTCACACTGACCAACAAATAAATCCACGAGGAGTCGTTTCGTGGTACTGCTATAAACTTTTGAATGCTCGATGTCGCTCTGGAGATCAAGGGAAGTCAACAAATCGACACTAATATCGAAGCAATCCGGGGTTATTTGTAATGGTACCCGCAATCCAAGTGCTAAGGCTCTATCGCGTACAATACAGCACCACCACAGGCGCTTGCAGGGGTTTCGCTGAGCCAGCTGAGAAACAGCATCAGTGCGATATTGGTGAGCCCTGGCAATCTTTGCATTCTGAATAGATATTCCAAGCCAAAATATATTTGTCTTTCGAACTCGGCCACCTTGTTGCTGGTGGGATAACAGTAACGATCCTTGGGCGACGGACATAGGATTGATCTCGCACTCAAAATCAAAGAGGAGCTGCAGGAGAAGTCATGAGAAGGTTGAGACTTCTTGGAAAGTAATGAGTACGTTACTTACTTTTGCACGGCGATAAAATGTTGTTCCCACTCGGCCAGGATCTGATAGGTTTAGTATATTGACGACACTCACAGGGATGAACTACGCAATATGTCAGCTTCCGGAATGCCTTGTGAATCCCATATGGTTGCACTCATACGCCTGAAGCTGCGAAGAGCATGGCTTGGAAGAGAAATAGAGATATCAGGGCAGGTTCTGGATCATCCTGATTGCTGCCCATATATGTGTCCCAAAAGATTTTTTCGTCCATCAATGGTAAATTCGGATGGACATGAAGGAAATATTGATGAATGAAATGATCTAATATTGGCTTTGAAGGAATATCGAAACACCCTTGGCTCTTTAAGAAGCCGATATCTTGCGATGACAGGTGCGACATGCTCTCGAGCGCAATGAACGGATAATCAGTGTATGGTACACTTAAATTCAAGGGTGAATTAAACTCCTGGCATATTTTGGGGACGGCATCAAAATCCACAGCATTGAAGTCAAGGTCTGGAAAACCATTAGTCGTATCTGGGACGAAGGGCCACTTGTTAGTTTCTAGACAAATACCCTGCAAAGGCTTATAAGACGTACCCGAAAATGGCCAGGCCACAGTGTTCACACCTTGATACGTCTTCAATCTGGAATCGGCCGTTGCCTGAGATTCTTTATTCATCGATGCTGATTTTGCACTTTCAAATCTTTCGCTCTTCGAATTGAAACTAACCGCTTCAAAATTCCCGTCCCAACGAGTAGTAGCAAGAGAAAACGATGTCTCGTGCTCACTTTCCAAATTTATAACGGGAGACATTCGTTCCAGAGGAGACCGTGACGGTGCGAATGATTCAACGAGGGTGTCCTCCACTGGAAGTCTTTTCGCCGATGATAACCGATTGTCTCTATGTTTCGTAGCTGAAATTGTTCCTCTTGTTATCGTAGAAGGCCTATGAAAAGAAAATTAGCCCCGTCACCGAAGATTCTGTAACACCATGGCGACATAGGTGAATATAAGCGCAACACCACCGCAGCAATTAATGAGAGGAGGGTATGTTCACCGAGGTATTCAACTTACAGCCGTCTTGGTTCTTGAACAATACACTCTTCTTGGTCAAGCTGGCAGTTTGTGCACTGTTTACCGCGGCGTTGGGACACATCACATCGAACCTTGCGAGTGCGACACGAAAAGCAGGCTGTGGGCGCACGCTTCCGGCTGAGCCGTGAAATAGAGCGTTCCATAGCTCCCTGTTCGGCCTGGCTTCTGTTAGCTGATGAATGAGTGCATCTGTATTTAGTGGTAGAAGATGCACCTCAAGATACCGGTGTTTAGGGGAGAGAGAGAGAGAGAGAGTGTGTGTGTGTGTGTGTGTGAGTGTGTGTGTATATGAGAGAGAGAGTATGGAGTGAACTCCCGATACATACTGTACCCCGCACTCACCCCGCGCAACGGACTTTACGATACTCTAACGCCGAATGCTTGGCCAGGACTCACGGCAAGATTGTTTGAAGACTAAAGGAACGTACGTATATATAACTTCTATAGGTTGTATTATTGAATTGGTCACCAGCTGGCATGATTCTCCTTTAAGAGAGAAACGTCTTGTTCTATTGATCATCGTATAGAACGAACGAACGGGCAGTTGAATAATTTCAATCACTTCTGAACATGTTTTGTAGAGAAGAGAATCACCAACCATGTTTAGCAGATATCACCCTAGAACAAGTTACAGTTCAATGTGGTTTTAAAACATGTATAGTACAGAGTAGACAAGAGACACATAATACCGCGCGGTGCTGACAGTCCAATCAACGCGAGCCCAGGCTACTTTGGTCCCGACTTCTCAATCCGTTGGAGGTCTTTAGGGTCCAGCCAGGTGGCGTGAACACCAAAAGGAACACGTTGAGGCAGGTGAAGTCGCGCGAGCTCAGTCATGGTCTTCGCATCCATCACAAGAAGATCGGCGTAGTCATCAGCCATGAGCAGGTCGAGAAGGTACCCGTCATCTTCACTGGTGGAGTCGGGTTTGGGAACATACAACGCCTCGCCACCATACATTCCACCATAGTCCAAGTAAGCAACCTCACGCTCTTCGTGCAAATCGTACTTGAGAACCCCCTTTCCCATATAGCCATCTCCCTGCTTCGCACTCTCGTCCAACAGGTAGCAGTATCGGCTTGGTGTTCCGACGTAGTCCAGATTTAAGCTCGGTCGCTCGTAGCCGTCAACCAGCAGTTTCTCTTCGACGACCTCGCCGCTCCCCAAATTAAGAATCCATTTTTGGACGCGTGGTGATGGTTCCTCGGGAGTGTGAATTGGAACGCTCGAAGGGTATGAGGTGAAGCAGGGTGAGTAGAGGACAATCTCAGTCGACCCATCAGAGGCCGTATATTCCCAAGCATTAATGACGTGCCATATGGAGCTAGCATTCTTGGTTGTGAAAAATTGCACCGAGTCGCCTTCCTTGAAGTTGCGGGGTATAACACCCCAGCGCATCCTATGATTGGGGTCGAAATTGAACACGCTGCCGTCCTTGGTCTTGAGACCTTCCATCGAGGCTCTCACAGAGATGTCAGGGTAGACCAGATAGTTCTCAGTAAGGAAGAAATCGTGGAGCCAGGCAAGCGCATTGCCCTTATCATATTTGTGCACTGTAGCTTGGCTGTGACGCAATCCGTTCGTGATCAACCCAGCAACAACTTTGGACTCATTGTCGACGCTGAGGTTGTACATGTCACCAGTTCTAGCGTCGAAGCGGGGATGTGCTGAAAATGGCCCTTCCCACTCTCCCTCCCAAGTCTCCAGCCTTCCATTTCCATCCATGACAAGCCTCCCATCTTCAGAATGAGTGTTGAGAACAAATGCATAGCCTTTCTCTTGCAGGCAGTAGAGGCGGCCACTATGATACCTAATAGAGGTTGAGGCGGTAGTGAGCTCGTATGCTGAAAGATTAGGAATAATACCAGTGCGTCTTTTGTCTTCAATAAGCATCCTCTTCCTCCAGCATGTCTTTCCAGCCCCTGCGAGGTCGGTAAAGTCAATAAAAATCTCACGTCCGGCCTTCCTTTCAATTTCAAAACGGGGAGTACGGACGTAAAAGTTCGAGTACGTCGCAGTTCCATCCTTAATCTGGATCTGATGAATCATTCCTGCGCCGACAAAAGCATGTGAACGAACATGGGTTTGATCGAACTGCACATTTGTCCCATTACGAAGGTACACACCATCGAGACCTGCTGGGAGTTTGCCGGTGACTCGAACAGGTGCGTGCTGCAACTCAGTGCGTACCGGCTTGTAACCCGGGACGTTATACGGGCTTTTCTTATTGAAGTTTTCGACATCCAGCTCCTTGTCGATAGCGCTATCCCTCTCGTCGAATGCTGGCGCCATTCTTTGTAATTTTGGTTTCCTGGATCTCGAGAAAACAATGATGGAATGCGTGGAGTGTGCGGAGTGTGCAAATAAGGTAGGGAGTTTGTGATAGGCGGCCCATGGGGGATGTATAACTTGAACAAAACAAAAGAGAGCAGCACTTGCAAACATTTGGTTAGCATTCAATTCCTTGGTGTTGAAGACACTAGCTTTCTTGGTTGTGCTCACCCTCGGGCCTCGGGCCGTGACCGAGGAAGCCCATACCAGGGCTCGGCATTTGCTGCACGATTTGTATTCCGAGGCCCGTGGTTTCAAGAACAATACTGTTGATTAATCGAGTAGCTTAGGGTCGCTGAGTACCTAGGTTGTGTTTTAGCGCCAAAACCGTTTTGCGGGGTTTACGAAGTTTTAAGTCCAGCTACAGTTTCTGCATCCTCTCTTGACTCTCTTGTGTTTAAGATCATAGAAGCTTTTGTCCCACCAACAAAATCACTATTCTGCTGCTGTTTGTATTTGACCTGTAATGTCTGCCAAACCGCCAACTCGCCAACTCGGGAAGAACGGTCCTGAAGTCGCAGCTTTAGGTCTGGGCTGCATGGGCCTCAGCGCTTTCTATGGTAAACGAGAATCAGACGAGGTGCGCTTCCAGCTTTTGGACCGTGCTCTCGAAATTGGAGCAACATTTTGGGATAGCGCCGACGTTTGTACGAGCCTGTAACATTGTATGAAAGAAACCAGCTCCCTGACCTACTACAGATAGCGACAATGAAGATCTTATCGGAAAATGGATCAAACGCACTGGAGCTCGAGACCAGATATTTCTAGCCACCAAGTTTGGAGGCATGATGGTTGATGGGAAGCTTGTTGTACGGAGCGACCCAGAGTACGTGCTCCAGGCGTGCCAGCAAAGCCTCGAGCGGTTGGGATGCACAAAAATCGACCTGTACTACATGCACCGCACCGATGGAAAAACTCCTATAGAGAAGACGATCGAAGCCATGGTGCAATTGAAGAAGGAGGGGAAAATCGACTATCTTGGACTTAGCGAGGTGTCCTCGGAAACGTTGCGTCGCGCATGTAAAGTGCATCAAATTGCCGCGGTTCAAATCGAGTATAGCCCGTTTGATGTGGATATTGAAAAGGATTCCATTGGATTGTTGAAGACATGTCGAGAGCTGGGTATCGCAGTCGTTTGCTATAGCCCATTGGGTCGGGGACTTTTGACAGGCAAGTACAAATCACCAGATGACTTTGAACCTGGAGATGCCCGTAGACACTTGCCACGTTTCAGCCTGGAGAATTTCCCGAAGAATCTGGAGCTGGTAAAGAAGTTTGAGGAGATAGCTGAGAAGAAGGGTTGGACTTCTGGCCAACTGACTCTGGCTTGGTTGCTTGCACAAGGGCAGGATATCATACCAATTCCGTTAGTATCCTAAACGATCAGAGGGCTCTACTAAGAAACCGTGCTAGGGGAACGAAGACGATAAAGTATCTAGAGGAGAACATGGAGGCGCTACAGGTTGAATTGACTGCTTCCGAAGATGCCGAAATTCGCAAGTTAGTCGACGCTGCAGAAGTTCATGGTTTGAGATACGGCCCCTATACGGATCCCTTTTCGCTGTTTGCACACACACCTCCGCTATAAAGGTGGGTCTACTATATAAGATCCTAGGACCAATTATTAAACGATCTTAGGTTAATGCTTCCTAGGTACTACCATAGTTTACTTACTAATTAATTATAATTCTTTATATAAATTACTATAAAGTTTACTTTCTAAATTTAAGAATTTCCCTTTAAATGCTTTATTTTCTAAATTTAAATAAATAATGTTATAAATTTTAAGAGTATAAAATTATAAGATTATATATTTAAAGTTATTATTAGAAAAGTAAATAAGTATTACTACTAATAATTACGTATAGCTAGAGGTAATTTAAAGACTAAATTACCTTAGAGCTTAGACTTATTAGGTTCGGAATAGAGTCCCCATAGCCGGGAAACAGAACCGTTGTGTGAAATTGGGATAGCGGCCCATAGCTTGACAACTTCAGCCGCCAACCAAGTGCCGCCCTTATAGTTGATATCTACATCGGAAAGTAGCTCAATAACATCTTCGAGAAGTTGGTGCTCTTCGAGATCGAGAGGGTGCGTGTGCTGTTGGCATTCTAACGTGTGTATCCATCGTGTCACAAAAAGTGCTAGAGAATGGTGTTTTTCAGTATTTGAGGCGAGCTGGTGGGTGACAGAGAGCCTTACCGCAGTTCCAATCAGCTATCGCATGGTCGATACTCCACTTGAAGGCCCCGGTTTTCATTGCTAGCAAGGTCCCAGCTTTCACGGAAGTAAAAAGTCCATCAAGCGCTTTACGAGCAGTGCTCGTCGCCAGTGATGTCCGCTTCTAACCCCTGCAAACATATGTGTGAATATCTCTTGCAGTTTCTTCGGAAGTGGTGCTCAGAAGAATCAAACGGTTCAAGGATTCTATTCCAGTACAAGTTCTAACGTATGCTACTCATAATAGAGCATGACCATTTAATCGGCGGGATCCCCCAGGGCCATCGAGAGTTTGCCCTTGTTCTGAATGCCGATTAGCGAACAGAGTCTCACATCTTTCAAGCGCGGACTCAGCCTAGTGCACGGCTGTTGCTTGCACACTCTGCGAAGAACTACCAAGACTAAACACAGCGAAAGCCTGTATGCATTGGATCAAGTGATATATATTCACGTTGACAGCGTGCATCACGATGGTTGTGGAAAAGGTTGACCAGGCCAATGGCGCATCTTGAGACCCGTTGGGTTTCCCAAATAGCATATGATTTACAGCATCAATGACTCGAAGTGATAGCTCGACAGGAATCTTTGAAGAAGACTCGAGGTCGGCAACTTCAAAGTTTTACACTGGTCCTAACTCAGACGCCTACCAAGATCTTCTAACAGTATTTGCCGGATATGATCGTCAATTACCATCGACTGTGGCCTTTGTTTCCCTGTATTCCCCGGAGGCGAGAAATTATTAGTCGCGTAGGCCGACCCTTGAAGCTCTGGGCCGTTGACCTGAGATAGGAGTGTAGCTATCTGTAAATTATCCCTTCTGGATTTTGGGCTGTTCCTCTCCGGCTCGCTGCGCTCGCTTTCTTGAGAGACTATACTGTTAGTTGGATAACGACTCTCGTCAACGAATAGTTCATGCGTAGAAGTTAAGTCGATAAATTCGTTGGACTCTGGATGAGGCATCATTCCGAAGAAATTAAGGTCATCGAACATTGGGTCTAGGATATCTGGAGGCAATTGACCATGCGATGCTGCGAATCCATTTCCATGGATATCTTGATTTCAAACTTCCTCGTTGCCTGTTAGGTGAGTCTGAACCAAGTGGTTACCATGTGGGAGCTTACTAGCTGAGGAAGGGTGGCTTTCCGAGTGACTATATGCAATGTCTGCGGGCAGATCTGAAAGCCTCATTTCCGTAAGGGTGAGTGATAGGTTAAAGTCTATTTCCATGTCGTTGTGGAAGCCATCCAGGCTATTGAATTCGACATCATTCTGGGCACCTGAGGATCTAGGAGATGGAGGAAATTGGACTGTACCGGAACGAGCATTCATGAGCTCATCGAGGCTGGAATCTGCTTCAAGAATCTCTTGCGATGGAAATTTGTCTGATGATGCTTCAAACATCGATGCTGATTCGGTCCAGTGCACTGGTGCTGTATAGACATCCACATGAAGAGTTTTCTTGTGGCGAGCAACAAGATCCTTTCGAGCATACCGATTTGAGCAATATCTACATGGGAAAGGCCACTCATGTGTATCTACGACAGAGGTTTTCAGCGGGGGAACTGGTAATGATGGAAGGGGGGATGTGCATACGACCCGCTCGTGTCGTACGCAATGTTCCTGCTGCGAGAAGCTTTTCTGACATGTTTTGTAGATGTGGGCTTTCTTTAATTTTTGTCTTTTACTCGGCTTCACATTGGACGAAGTCTCAACCGGTGAAGTAGAAGAGGCCGGAGAAGCTATGCAGCTCACCATCGTGGGCATGCTGGATTAAAGGACATAGATTAAGCGGTCAATAGAATGCTGGTTAAAACAGCATGCAGTCAATCACAAAGCAATGAAGAAAGAAAAAAAGGTAGATTTGAGATGTTCGCGTTTTGCTTGTACTACAAACTATACGACGAAATTCAGAAGACAGGCTTGCCTCTGTGGATCGACTGCCCAGATCTTGGTGGTGGAAGTGTTCTAGGAAACGCGCTAGATCGTGGAGTCGGGTTTGTGCCTCACTTGTATATCTTCCTCTCATATAAATGACTAATTTGACTCCAGCTACACTCCATATCGAGACCACTTTTCTGATCATTGCGGCATGGAGATTGCTTTACCAACCGATGAGCTTTTGCGCACTGGAATGGGTGTTCTGCCTAGGAAGGCTGGTGTAGGCAATCCTGTGTGGGAGTCATTTCAACCTGCCTACTGTCCATATTCGGATGGAATGTTCAGCCAGAGCAATTATGGCATCGTTACGAAGATGGATTTGGAGCTGCTCGGAGACGAGTATACGGGTAAGAAGATCGACCGGTTTGAGCTGCCAAGTATATGGGCACTGCAATTTCTGTGCCGTGAACATCTGGATCGCAGCATCAACTCATCTAGTACGTCCGATATTTTAGGAAAGAATCTTGCCGAGTTTTTGAGGGCGAGATGGGAGCCTATTCCCACACGCTTCTTACTTAGAGGTAAGATCTGAATAAACAATGATAATCGATATTTTATATTATCTGCATCCTAGACTAGATATATTATCTTCATACGATTATAGCATTGGCCGTCTACTTACATACAAGTTGATAATTAATCGCAACATTTACTCCGGAGTGCACCTTCAAAGTTAAAACCCCTAATACACTTTGATATAGCGTGATACATATCAATCATTGAGATGACGGCACGGAATGGGATACTATGTGGAACAGCCGCTTAGTCACTCATGGTAATTTGCTAATATCCTCATTCAGCCGATATTAGGCATGTCTGGCAACAGCTCCAGCAGCCAATAATCATGCGTGTTAAAACTGGTGTTTTCGGGTAGGCCTGTCAACATCTCTGAGCTATAGTCCTGGATGCCTTGCTCATTGGTTGACTTATTGGCAGTTTGGGTCGCTTGCAGCTCTGATGCTGTGATGTCCGTGACCTCGGCGCAAGAGGGAAATATCATATTCTGTGCCAGGTCAGGAAATTCCGTGAAGAAGACCTCATCCATCGTCCAGTTTCGCAAATCCGCATGATATCGCTTGAACAACGGGGTCGGTGAATGCTTTCAGGTTACTGGATCCTTCTTATGTGTGTGTTCGAAGGGGAAGGGCCATACGAAACGGAAATTACGCCGATAAGACAAACAGAACTGGATAGTTGGATATATCTCGTTCTGTCCCAGAATAAACTGCTCACAGAGTGCAGGCCTGACAGGCTCGTTAGTGACTTCGCACGTCGGTGACGAGAGAAGAGAAAAAGCTGCCTACCAGGCAAAGAATTCGACTCCAACTGGATGTTTTTTTATTTCTGTGATTAGGTCTGCAGCAGTTATGAGCATACCGTCATACATGGCAATTAGCATACAATGCAGGGATCTTACAGGGGACGTAGCCACGTTGGTATTTGCTCCAGCTCTTGTGTCGTTGGATTTAGGTAGTACTAGCTATTAATCAGCTCAAGCAGAATTTGCGAAACCTTGGGCTAATAAATAACCTTTATAAGTCGGTGGTTTTTGTATGCAATCGCCACCCTGTTGATGGGATCGCATCCTTGCATTAAAACATCGTCATATTCTTGAAGAATGCGTATCTCTGGATTTCTTTATTGCTCTACCTCCAGCGTATTCCAGCCTTGACTGACACCCTGGAATATGCAACCAGGGTCAACGTCCTCCTCGCGAACAGCTTCAGCTGCGTCAATATCAAGGACTCTTCTCAGCACAATATTAGTCGTTATCCAAAGTGCGCCAGGTTGTCGAATCAGCCTCGGTGACGATGATGTCGTGGACATCGATAAGGCTGCGGTATCTGCGGTATCTGCGGTATCAATCTGTGAGTTAGGCTCTACAAGAGGCATAGTCTCTCCATATTTCGATCTCTGAGTGCAGCTCACGACTTTGAGAAAAGAGCCGCTCGACCGCATTATTCTAATTCTGCTGTTTGCAGGCCTCAACGGTCGCTTCGAGATGCGCGATGTATCGTTTAGTCTTCTCTCGAAGGGTTCGCTGTGCTGAACGGTCCATAGCTCGCTTCCGAGCCTGCTGCGATGCGTCTTTTATGGTTCGTGAGCTTGGTGACTGGAGGGGTCCCTGGGTGACTCCATCGGCAGAGCCGTGTGTCATCAAACGCGGCGACCCTTTGTCCCTATATCAGATCTGTATAGCGTGGATAGCAAGGGAATTAGGAGTAATGGGATAATATTGGGCGATGGTCGAAAGAACACGGGCTAGGGTTACAACTGAATGCCTTTTGCACAGATATATTAGCATTAATTCTATCACTCCTGTAATCTTCCTGAGGTACCCCTCAAGATAGACTTACCCTTTTTTCAAAAGCAAATTCAGAACATGTGCTGCAACGAAAATTTGTGGTTAGTTAATAGTATTAAAGTAGCCCCAAAACTCAGACTCATGTCGGTAGGCTCGTTAGCGAAGAAAGTGCCAGAAAGCTCGGCGGTATCTATTACAGCCGAAAAGTTGACAAAGTCGGCCGAAATGTTAATGATCTCCGCCGAATCGTCTCAGCAAGGAGTGTTTGGATTTGAATCCCTTCGGCTCTTAGTGGCAATGCAACCTCCCTAATAGGCGAAGGAAGGATGCTCTAGAACAAAAATAATATTCATGCTAGAAAATGGCGTACTATAATTAAACCAGTTCTCTTAGAATCTACTCACCTCGCAAATTTAGGATTTTGAACTTCACCGCGAAACCCTTGTGATTAAACAGAACCGAGAGAACCCGACTGAACACGCGAGCCCGAATTCATCCTCCTAATAACCTCACGTCTGGGCGCATTGTGTACCCTATCGGAGATTTTTTCTACCACAGCCGAGCTAGGAGCCCCCTGCATCTCCTACATCTTGGCGAGTCAAAGACTGTTGCCCCTTTTTGAACTGTTTCGCATTCTTTGGAAAGTCGCTATTAAAACAGGTCTTCCCAAAGTCGAATGCTCATGGAAGGTAATCGGCCCTGAACATCATTACGCCATGTCTTCAACGCCTGCAACGCCTGCAACGGGCGGTAACTCTACACCTCCCGGCCATAGCCACCATCATCGTGGACACAGATTAAATCATTTTCTGTTACCTGACGGCAAGAAAGTCCATATTGCAATATCCCCCGAGGAAGCTGAATCTCTCCGCCAAAGACTGAACGTGATCTCAAAGGATGAACCCTTTGACCTTGTCATTAGCGGGTCGCCCCAACATCTTGATGCACTTCGCCAAGCTCATAGCCATCATGAGATGAGGCGTGAGGCTCTACGACAGACTTATGGGCAAACTTATGATGAGTTTGAAAACGTTCGAGCTGAACTTGATGCTCTGGGGGATGAGCTTCATATGATGACGGATCATCCGGTAGCTTTAGACGCCAACTTCTCAAAGTATGGATACAGTGCACACCTACGCACATACGACGATACCTCTACACCAGACTCGTCTCGGCCGTCCATCAGCGGTGGCTTTCATGACCAAGATCATGGGAAGAAGGACTGGGAAGCTGAACGACGAAATGGCAGAATTATGAAGCTTTACAAGAAGCCCGTAGTACGCCAGTACTTTCACCAGGGTCTTTTGTGGAGGGGCTCTGGTTTGGCTGAAGTGGCCTCTTTTGAGTTGTTTGTGGATCTACTATATGTAGGAATCCTAGCCATCAATGGAGATCGCGCTTCCGATGATACCACAGGATACGAACTTCTTCGATTTTGTATAACTTTTGTAAAGAAACCGGTTCTTTGTACTCTCACCCCTGATCTCAATAATGTTACCTCTTATGTACTCCCTTTACTCCTAATCCTTCCCGAGACAGCGAATTCTACTACTCTCTTTACCCCCAAATGATCCCTGATCAGGAAAATACTGACTCCCCGATCATTTAGATTATGTCTTGGAAGATATGGAGCGACCTTGTACTCATCATTTCATGGTTTGAAACAGATGATATTCTCCAGCGTATTTCTATTTTGTTTGTCATGGCATGTCTTCTTGGGCGAGTACAGCATCCTTCCGAAGAAAATTGGACTAGTCTAACCTGGTTCGTAGCCTTACAACCAACATGCTCGAAGCTTTTAGTGAAACTTATCGGCAACTTGTAGCCTTCTACCTTGCGGCTCGTCTTTTCATGGGCGTATACTTCTTAATTCTTGCTGGGGTCGTACCTATGGTACGAGGAATGATGATCTGGCAAGCCATTATTATTTTTATTCCTAGTATTCTTTGGATAGCAAGCATTTACGTCGAAATGCCTCAAAGACTAGTACTAATCTGGGTAGCGATCTTCTTGGATCTTTGTGCCTCGATGTTTATTGTCTTTGTCATTCGTGGAGCAAAACTCTTTTCCAAAGGTGCTCAAGAATGGGTAGATCGAGTATTTGAGTTCTATCCTGCGATAAATATTGAGCATAGGGTGGAACGTACGAATGCGTTCGTAACGCTTGTCTTCGGATACGCCGTGGTTGCAATCATCTATCAAAGTACTGCATCTTTTGGGATAAATGCATTCTACGGCAAAGCAGTCCTAGGTCTAATCCAAAGCTTCTGCTTTAACTGGATTTATTTTGAGATAGATGGTGCAGATCTGTTTGCCCATGCAATTCGACGCAATAGTAGCTCCGGTATGCCTTCTATTTTTCAACTCCACTCATTTTCTCTCCCGAGATAAGCAAGATTCTAATCGCCAACTAGCATTAATCTGGAGCTCGGTTCACATCCCCTTTGTAATGGCATTCGTGCTTGGAGCAGCAGCGCTATCTAAAATGGTGGTGGCAGCCGATTGTCCCAATGCCCTCGTAGATGATCTCACAGAATTCTATGCGGAAAAGTCGGAGCATGAAATTCCTATTGCGCTTCGCTGGTTCTATTGCGGAGGCTTCGGCATTGCGTTGATTTGCATGGGTACACTTCCTCTCTCCATCTTATGACGATTCTCCTAATATAATTGCAGGCATGATCTCAGTAAGCCACGTACACAAAGAAGTAGGTGGTACTCGGTTAAACAAACACTATCGCTTAGTCAACCGCCTAGGTGTCTGCATAATTCTTCTCTGTCTGCCGCTCGCTCATGGTCTAAACTCTCTACAACTTATCTCTGTCGTCACCGGGCTCATTGTCTGGGTACTGCTTCTTGAATTGTGGGGGGCCAGCTGTCCCAAGGAAAACTTCTTTGGGGAGAAGACTGCTTGCAAGTACACTGCGAAGTGTAATATCTCAAAGAAGGATCTAGAAGCTGCTGTAAATAGGGGCGATGTTGTACATGTCAAAAACTTAAGTGATCAAGGCAAGGAAGGCATGTACGAGCTTATCTAACAGTCAGAGGAATGAATGGTAGAGAAGGTGTGAAACCAACTGTCTCTGCAATGGAAGTATTCCCGAAGTCTTAAGTTTCCCCTCCATGGTAAAGGCTTCAAAACTGAATGACAACGAAACAGGCGAGCAACTGCCTCAAGTGCTGCAGCTTGACATCCCGATATTCGTTTTCGCGAAGTACCCAGCGTGACTACCTGACAATTGATGACGATATTTTGGAATGATCAGCCAAAAGGGTGGTTGGCATTAAGCTTCCAGAGTACGACCAAAATCCTGATTTCTAAGGACGTGTTAGTATCCACAAAAGGTTCTAGTGATACTCGAGACCAAATTGGGCGATTCTTGGTACAGGTGATATCACACTAAAGTAAGTCACTGGTGACAAAAGGTCAGGCTTTCCCTCATATTTCTCCGAAACCCTACGTTGCCTTACAACACGATTCTTATCAACAAAAGAAACAAGGCAAAAACACGGTTATTCCTTCCTACGTTTATAAGGAAGCGGCGACACTCGACAGAGGGAGACCATTGAGGAACAGCCTCCTCTATACCCTGCAAGTACGTTAATATCATTCCCTTAATAATCCTATGTGGTCCTAATACGATCACAGAACGCACATTAAGATGCCTCCGCTGCTTTACTTTTATAATTAACATCCTCGAAATCCTTATTATCTTAGTAATCTTTAGTTTCCCTATTGCTTTTATTTTTACTTATAAATAAACTAAGTAGATATATATAATATTATAAATTCCTCTCTTATCTTAGATTATATAATTATTTTAGTAATAATTAGATATAAGTTCTATTATAATATTTTCTTTCTTATATCTATTAAGTAGATTTTATTAATATTATATATTATATTAATTTTACTATTATTATCGAATTAGTTAATTCGATGTTAATTTAGTTAATTAGAGACCTCGAATTAGCTAATTCGAATATTAGCGAATGCGGCGTTACACATCGCATTCGGGCTCTAACTTTACCTAATGGGGTTTCGCTCGGCTATCGCTGCCCCACCAAATTTGTTAGCAAACTAGATAGAGTCCTACCTACTACTCTCTGAATAGCCTCATATCTATCGACGAGGAGCAGGCGTTGAATTAGGGGTGTTAGTTGGTTGATTTCTATGTATATTTGGTTATTGAATCTTATATTTGGAGTGTTATTTGAATTCGTTGGCAGGGTGGAAATAGTTACATTTTACCCCCCTGTTGACCCCATATAAACCAGATAGACTAGCCCCTGAATAGGTAAAGTCAGAGCCCGAATGCGATGGCCGGGGTATTTTAGGTATTTGCCGCAAAAAAAGAATTAAGCTTTACAAGCGAGATCTAGGGACAAGTGGGGGAAAGCAATGCGGAGCAATCCGGAACAATCCGGAATAACAATACTTAAACTAACACTACTATTCGCTCCAAGGGAACAGTGCCGTTTTCTTCATCTTCTGATCAGCTTTTGGAGGTGTCTGAGCATGGCGTGCTGCTTACTTCTTACCTCACACCGCCCTGCAACCCAAGAGGAGGGAAATATCTACCCCACAGAATGATGCGCATGGTATCAGAAAGCCGTGTGGGGGAGTGGAATACGCTCCCTCCCCTCCATTTAAGGTTTTCCCTCTACTAGACATACTACTAACAGAATTGATTGATGGTGTCATCGTTTCTTGGGTCTTAGGTATCGACTACTAACAGAATTAATTAATGGTGTCATTGTTTCTTGGGTCTTAGGTATCGTACTGTATGCTGATCGAACTACTACTGTCCTGGGCTTGAATGGACGAGCGAGACGGGCGAGACGGGTGAGTCTATTGGATTGTCAAGAAGTGCTAAGAGTAATAGCAGCCCTATTATATTATCATTATATAAAAAATCGACCATATTACGTTATGTTACATTTTGCTGAGCTTTGAAACCATTGAAACGAAGAGTTGCAATCCTTCAAAGACTGGTCCTCTCCCCAGTTTTCATCTGTATGCCATATTTGAACAGACATTCTTGACTTGTCACCAATTTTTATATGCCAGCTTCTTGACAATTTGCCAACAACAACCCTTTAATATGTCTCGGAACACACAAGAGTTTTATACGAAGGAGACTATGGATCGTTCACAGAGGAACGGAAGCAATGGATCCACCATGGCTCACATGGAGGATCTGAAGCCAATGCCGACGAGCCTCACTCTTACGCCCGAGATGTTCGAGAAGCTCTATCTATCTCCCCAAACCAGAGTCTCCGGCGATCTGAGAAAGACATTCGGAAATCCAACTCCTATGTAAGGATAGATCTGTCTGTACTTCCGATTGAAGAACAAACTAACTTTGCGTCTTCAGAGGTATCCTTGGCGTCTCTGTAGCACTGACTGCCTTGTCGGCTGAACTGATGGGCTGGAGAGGAGCAGCTGGTTTCACTGCTACAATGTGAGCTGTCCCAGCGGCCACTTGGAAGGGATGCAACTAACAACATCCCCAGCGGAGTGTACTACTTCTTCGGCGGCATGCTCCTAATAATAACAGGACTCCTCGAATTCCTGCTCGGCAACACCTTCCCCTCCGTCGTCTTCTTTGGTTTCGGAGCCCATTTCCTGACTTTCGCAGCCACATTCGAGTATGTCTCTATCCCTATATATATCCTCTGGAGTTAAAGGAACTAATAATACTAGTCCTCGGTACGCAGCCATTTCGTCATACACAACCGACGGCTCGCAGACACAGATGCCACCATTCGACACTGCCTTCGGTTTCTACACAGTATCAATGGCAATCGTGTGTGCTATATTCCTCATCTGCAGCATTCGAACCAACGTAGTTTTCGTCCTAATCTTCTTCTCTGCAATGATGGCCTTTTTGCTCGTCACTGGGTATGGTTCCCTTCCATACCTACGTTTTCTCAATAGAACTTTATACTAATTCATATCCAAAGAGCATTCTGGACTTTGGCAGAAGGTAACTTGGTTGTTGGCAGAAGATTATTGGTTGGTACAGGAGCAGCCTTCTTCTCCACAAGTGTGCTGGGTTGGTATCTCTTATTGGTCTTGTTGCTCGCGTCGGTAGACATGCCAATTAATCTGCCGGTTGGTGACTTGAGCACTCTAATTAAAAGCGCAAGCGATAAAGCGAAGGAGAAGAAGGCGCATGAGGAATGAGCAATTTCTTTGACGTTTGTTAGGTGGAGGTGTGCTGATGTAATCTTAAGGGAGGCAATATAACAAGCTCTACCTACGAAACTAGTAAAGAGATATAGTTCAATCGTATTATAAGAATATCTAGGGCTGTATATAATTAATAAGTTAGAGTAGGTTAGAATCTAATTATATAACTCTAACTTAGTATTATATTATATTTAGTCTTTTAAATTCTTTTATTTTTAAAGATAATTATTAATAATATATTATTTTATTTATATATTTTTAAATTCTAAGTAATTTTATTATAATAAAT